>JAJPUD010003436.1:0-103087 GCA_023553655.1 Myrmecobius fasciatus
TATATATATATGTATATATACACACAATATAAAATGTAGGCTTTCAAAGGAAATAATATATATAAATACATATGAGATAACTATCAAAATATTTAAAAATGAAGTTGACAGATTCCAGTTAAGAATCTCTGTTCTAACTCCACTGCCCTGTTACCTTTTTGTACGTGATGAAAATAATTTTAGTGTTTTATTTTTTAAGAGTTCAAAATGTAGCTGAAAGAATCAAGAGATGAAAAAGTCCTAAGATCACAAATTTAGACCAAGAAAAGACATTATAAGCCATTGAGTTTAACCTTCTCATTTTACAGATGAGAAATGTGAGACAGAGAAACTAATTTCTTTGTGAAGAGGCCAAAATATGGAGCAACTAGTTGATACAGTGGATACTGACCACGGTGCACCAAGTGCACTGGGTCTACAGTGAGGAAGACTCATCTTCCTGAATTCAAGTCTGATCTCAGATACTGACTAGCTGTGTGATCTTGGACAAGTCACTTAACCCTGTTTGCCTCAGTTTCCTCATCTGTAAAATGAGCTGGAGAAGGAAATGGCAAACAACTACAGTATTTTTGCCAAGAAAAACCCAAATGGGATCATGAAGAGTTGGACACAACTGAAACACAACCACCACAAGGTCATATAGATTATGCAGCTGAAGCAGCATTTGAATCCATATCTTCCTGACTCTTAAGTCCACTCTACCAAAAGAATCAAACACAAATCCAGGGGCTTTTCTCAAGAATCAACCAAGCCAGATTAAAAGATAACAGGGAAATATTTAATAAAATGAATAAAAATATAATAGATTATAATGTTGATATGTGTTTTTCTAAGTCAACATATAAGGGACCCCATTTCTATTTGTGTTTAACACTATAGCACACTCATAAAACTCATATTTTAGACATGCACTAATCCAGAAAAATTAGTTTCTCTATGTCACACTTAGTAATAATGACTAAAATTTATTTAGTGCTTTAAAGACATAAATTACTTCCCATGCATACTTGATCCTCCCATATTGACATTTACAGTAGTGACCTCATATGATCATCTATTCATTTTGACATAGTTTAGACAGTTGGATATATAATATTTAAGTTAAGAAAGGTTGTGAACTGCCAACAGTGGGAGATAATATGGGAGAAGAGAGTAAAAGGATGAAGTATGAAGTAATCAAACATTTATATTTGATACTCACAAGGCAGCACATCTTTGTAGCGATTTTTGTCCAAATTTTGAGACAGTTTTGCAAATGTGATAGGCAAACCTGGCTTCTTTCTATAGAGTTGCTACAAAAATACAAAGTCACAAGATTATTCAACAAATAATTGCCAAAAGTTATGCAAAATTCAGGTACTTTGTGGTAAGATTTCTTCCCCAAGGGATCAACATTTTAGGTTCAAAAGCAATTACATGTTCAATTTTAAAAGCTTATCAAAAAGAAGTACAATAAAACATTCCACTATTCTAGCTGACATTACCATTCAACAATTTCTTAGTATGAAAAATTTTTAGAGAGAATTCAAAAGAATGGGTTTGAGTCATTGACAGAAAATAATCATTCTAAAATATAGCAAATCCTAGCTGCCTGACAGTTATATGAGAAATGCTAGAGAAAAGAAAAACAGAAAATTGAAAAAAAACCCAATAATTATTCAGACTAGAAATGTTAAAGTACAGATAGATCCAGAAACAAAGGGAAAAATAATTCATCAAATAAGTAAAAAATAGATATATTTGCCAATAGTATAAACACTTTTAATTCTTTCAGAGTCTTAGCACTATAAGCCCAGGGGCAAAATTTCTGTCCCAACACACAATAAAAATTCATAATTAAAAATCCTAATGTTAATATTTTCACTGCTAATTTTTAGTCAAATAATCTTTGCAATTCATTAAAGAGAGAATACACACACATATTAAAACTAAGACTCAGTATTAGCCACATTCTTTAATCTAATTTGTATGTTGTTGGAAAAAATATGAAACTTCCAATGGGATCCATTATTGATTTGTAACCAATATTTCTGTTTGCATGGCAATCCTGTTATTCTTTCCTGGTTAGGTCTATATGATACCTCATACAAAGATTGTTCCTGTTCCAAATGAGGCAGCATGGCATAGAGAATATGTCAGTAGATTTGGAATCAGGAAGAAGAAATAGGTTCAATGTCTGCCTCAGACATTTACTAACTGTGTGAGGGCAATTTACTTGACCTTTCTGTGACTCAGTAGTCTCATTTGCAAAATGAAGAGGATGGATTTTAAAGCACTTTTCAATTATAAATCTATGATCTTATGATTCTCAAGCTTTCTACAATAATTTTTCCCCAACCCTCTTTCCTTTTTCAAAAGATTAACTTGCTTCCTACTTTACTCAAAAAAAAAAAAAGGGGCCATCCACTATAAGTTCCCTTTTCTTCTTAATTCTATCCCTCAATGTCTGTCACCTTCATTCTTTCCTCCTTTGTTTCAGTCTCAGAGAGAAATATAGCCCTTTTCCTTGCCAAAGCCAACCCCTCAACTTGTGCCTGTGCCTTCATCATTCCATTCCCTCAGTCTACTCTTCAATCTCAATTTCTATTTCTATTTATCTCTCTCATTTAATAGAACATGCCCAGATTTCCCCCTTTAAAACCCAAATAAATAGAACTTATCTGACTATTTTACTGAACTACTACTGTCAAATATCTCTTTTCCCTTCCACAGCCAAATTCCCCCAAAGAGCTGTTATTATTTCTGCTTCATTTCTCAAACTCTTGTCATCTAACTTCCAAACCCATCATTCAAATGAAACTTTTTTCTCTGAGGCTAAATTTGTGGTCATATTTGTGGCTTTCTCAATCTTGATCCTCCTTGACCTTTCTGTAGATAATGGTAACCATTCCCTTCTCCTTTTATCCCTTGGGTTTTGCAACATTGCTTTTACTTGTTTCTCTTAATACCTTTGTTTGAATGATCTTTATCAATATTCAATATTGGATCACCTCTCTCTGTCTCTTTCTTCCCCTACTCCACTGCTCCCTTTCTCCATTTCTCTGTCTCCAATTTTATCAGCTTTCATGGAATCAATTATCACAGCTAGCTATACACTGAGCCCTAATCTCTCTTTCTCTCTTGATCTTCAGGTCCATAAACTTTTGCCAAACAACTCTACCCAGATATGATAGATATGATGAGGACTACTCTGGTTTCTCAAATTCAACATGTTCAAAATGGAACACATTACAGGATCACAAAATAAAAGAATAAGAATTTAATTTAGCCTTTGCAAATGAGAAAAATAAGGAAGTGCAATGGATAGAATGCTGGATTGGGAGTCAGGAAAATCTGAGTTAAAATACAGCCTCAGTCACTTACTAACTGTGTAAACCTGGGAAAGTCACTTAACCTCAGTTTTCTTGGAGATCAGATGACTTGTCCAAGATCAAATAACTAATACATAAATATCTAAGCTGGGAATCAAATCCATGTCTTCTTAAATCCAAATTCTTCACTCTTTTCACTTTGCTACATTGCTTCTTATCTTCCCCCTTAAACTCATTCTTTCTTGAAATATCTTCATTTCTTCTAAGGTTATTACCACTCTTCCCAATATCTAGATTTGTAACCTGAAGTCATTCTTGCCTTTTTTCATTTTTATCCTCATACATCTAAACAGTTGTTAACTTGGCAATTCTACCTAAATAATATCTCTTCCACCAATGCTCTTCTCTTTACTCAGCTACCAAATCAAAATCTGAAAACCAAGCTTTGACCATGTCCTTCCACTACTGAAAAACCTCCTCACTATCTCTAGAATAAAGATCAAAATCTTTAACCATTTAAAATCTTGCACAATCTCATGGTCATTGACCTTTTCAGGCATATTTCCTATTACTTTCCTCCACACATTCCTTATCTCAGTCATATGGATTTATTATTTGTTCCCAGAACTGGGTATTCCTTTTTTTTTTTTTAACTTTTCTGTCTCTACATGAAAGTAAACATTTTCACTTCTATTTAAGTCCATTTCAGATCTGACATAAACCACGTCCTGTTTCCTCTGATTATAAGTACACTATCAATTTCATCAAATTATTTTGTATTTGTTCATTTGCTTCATTCTGAGTAGAATGTAAAGTCCTTGAAGACCAGGATTCTATAGTACCTTTCACCCAGGAAGCATTTAATATTTACTGGATTAAGTTATGTGTGTGGGGGGAACAGAACTGGAATTTACAGTGTGAAAACAGTATGGGGATTTTGATAATCAGGTAGTTAGCCAAACCATCTGTCTTGATTGTTTTATCATATGGGAGAGAGAAGATCGCACAGAATCAATGAACTTGCTTTTTTTTTTTTAATTGATAATTGTATTTCACTATGTTTCAAAAGCAATAACATATTATAACAATAACAACCTTTCTAGTCTTCTTACAACTTTACTCCCTAACTTCTACTCTTTGATCCAATGACTTTGATTCCTGATTATTCTACAAAGATGATAATACATATATTGGTTCTGGGCATTTTTTCTGGCTGTGCCCCAGGGAAAGGAACATTCTCCTTTTTGACTATCTTCCTGACTTGGTAAGTCCCAACTAAAATCCCACCTTTCCTAACACTCCTTAATTCTTAAATTAATTAATAAATAAGTTATTAATTAAATTAATAATTCTTAAATCTTTAATCAGTTACATTTATCCTGTATATAGCTTGCTTTGAATATATATTTTGTGTGTAGTCTCTCCCATTCGACTGTAAGCTCATGGAGGGCAGGGACTGCTTTGCCTCTTTTTATATCCCTAGCACTTAACACAGTGCCTGTTGCATTGTAGGCACTTAACAAAAGTTAACTGAATTTAAATGAATTACAAAAATCCCTTACTGTTCCCTCTGGCTATAAGACCCTTCTCAATTTCCTTAAATTATTGGACTATCTGATGTATTCTCCCAACATGATGTAAACTCCTTGAGAATGGGGACTCTACAATGCCTTTTACAGAAAAAGTACCTAATATTTGCTGAATTGAATTGTAATAAAGGAACAAGTAAAAGGAACAAAAGAGAAAAAGGCATAAAGATCCTACACTTAAGAAATGGCTTCTATAGATTGAATACAAATTGATTGTTTTTAGGTAAGAGTGAGTATTTGTGATTCATATGACCTTTGGTATAACTTATGATTCAGTCTCACAAATAGCAAGACTACCCACTCCTACTTGTTTTTTTTTTTTTTTTTTAAATCTTCTGTCAACCATATTCTGCACTCCAAACCTAACTTGACAGAGATGGAAACCAGCATGAAAAATCGAAGCTGTATTTCAAAATGCTTTGCCATTTACATCACTTTTAGGGATGGTAGTAAAGTGAAACAAACGAATTAGAAAATCCCACTTCAGTTTCCAGCTCTACCATCTACTGTAATCTTAGGCAGACTACTTACTCTTGCTAAACCTATTTCCTCATCTGGAAAATGAGAGATCTTTGAACTGATTGCCTCATTAGGGATCAAAGTATTCTATACACTGCAAAGTGCTGCATAAGCATGAGTTGATAATAAGAGTATAAATCTGCTAAATTTTAAAATATACAAAACACCTGCTTCAAAAGTCACCAAACAGAATTCTGTCTTAAAGGAATTAGTAAATTTAATTCCAAATTAACTCAAAAAAACCCCCAAAACCCAAACAATTTCTCTGGTCTTCCCTCCTTCTGCTGAAATGGATGAATTTGAGGGGAAGCAAGGTGGCTCAATGGATAGAGAGCTGGGCTTGCAGTGTGGAAGAGTTCTCTAAGTTCAAATCTGGTCTGCGATACTAAATGTGCGATTCTCAGCAAGTCACTTTATCCTGCTTGCCTCAGTTTCCTCATCTGGAGAAAGAAATGGCAAACCATTGCAGTACCTTTTCCAAGAAAGACCCAATTAGGGTCATGAAGATTCAGAAGTGACTGAAAATGACTGGAATTTGAAAGCTCTATCTTTTAACTTTCCTTCTTCCTGCTGTTGTTGCCAGCCAGGGGTGACCAGCTGCTTCAACTCTGTATTGGAGTTAAATTCCAGGAAACATCTAGAATTCTACAATGACCTTTTTTTTTTTTTTTGACAAATTCAACAAAAACTGTTTTGATGTAAGGGACAGAGATAGGGCTGGATCTATAATTTGTGCAACTTCCAGATGAGGAAACTCCCCTCTACCCATACAAGCTGGCATCTTCTCTGCAATTTATAATCTTAAAGAGTGATGTAGGGTACTGAACAATCAAGCAACCTACCCAGGTATGTGTAAATAACTGAACTTGAATACAGCTCCAAAGCCTGATCTCTACCCACCATACCATCCTGTCTCTTAAGCCAATTCAACAGTTGTTAAAATGAATAACAGCATTAACTTAGGAAGAGAGAAGTAAACCTGGGCATAAACTATCAGTTTCTTATCTGTAAGACAGGGATGTCAAAAACCCTACAACATTCCTCTTTCCCCACACACCAGATTAAACTATAATTAGGAGATATTAAATAAAATACAAATACACTAAAACATAGATAATGTTAATATGTGGTTTTCTAAGTCAACATGCAATCTGCAGGTATCCTTCTGGATTAGTGGTTCCCAATTCTATTTGAGTTTGATGCCACTTTATAAAGACTATCCCATAGCAATGTCATTATCAATTGCATGAAGGAACAAGCCTTGGCAGGGGTGCAGTTGATTCCTTAGCTTTGTGTGTTAGAATGTTATAATTAACTTCTTGGGGAAAGACATTTAGAAGAAGGCAAGTTCAAGAAATGGATTTCAAATTTAGAATGGGAAGTCTTTTTTTTTAAGCAATAGAATTAACCCTTTTGTGACTTACCTAGGGTCACACAGCTAGTAGCAATTTGAGGTTACATTTAAACTCAGGTCCTCCTGACTTTGCAGCCAGTGCTCTACTTACTGCACTATGTAGCTGCCCTGGGAAGCATTCCCAAAGGTCACCTTATCTAACCTCATCCTTGCCAAACATGGAAGAATAAATCCAGAGAGGTAAACTTACTTCCCCAGGGTCACCATGATGATACTGGCTTTGCCTTGTAACATTCTCTAATACTCCAAAGTTAGAGCTGTTGACATTGCACCATAATGGAGAAAAGCTTTTGAGAATAATGGAAACATTCAGGAGAAAAATAGGAGTGAGGTCTTTGATTAAAAAGAAAATATTGTTGGTCTTGTAGTATTATTTTACTGTCATATTTTAATTTTTTAACTTCTTTTTGAGTACAGAATGGTATTCTGTCCTTTGTTTATTTGTTATTATTGCTCATATTTTATCACAAGGCTTCCACTCTTTAAATATTTTATGTTCTGGATACTCATGTATTTGCACAGAAAGCATCTATAAATGCTCAATGAATTATTAAGAAAACAGAATTCACATATTAAGAAAACAGAATTCACATATTAAGAAAACAGAATGCTTCAAATCCAGCTTCACTGGACTTTATTTTGTTTTTTTAAAAAAAGAGAGAAAATATAAGTTTTATTTTTGTAAACAACATGTTTGCTTCATTTGTAATAATTCCAAAATCCATCACATATGGAAAACAAATCATTATTACTTTAAAAATACAGGCAGAGATTATATAAAATCTGCCTACTTCAAAGTTTTCCTCCAATGCTTTGAAAAAGTCAATATGATTGATGTAGGTATTGCTTCTACCAAGAAAGATCACCATGATCTCCCAAAAGGGAGGCACTTTAAGGAAGAGCACATTGGCTCTGGAATCAAAAGACCTGGGGGGATTCAAATGCTATGTCTGGTACTTATTAGCTATGTGACACTGACCAATTCCTTTAAATTTCCCAGGTTTGGGTTTTCTCATCTGTAAAATGAAAGGGCTGGATTAAGTAATCTTGGAGATGCCTGGAAGTTCTAGATGTGCATCATCCTTTTCCTATCATTTTAAGGCATGTTTTCATACAGTTCCTTAAGAAGAGACCCACCTAGCACTCCAGAAACTTTCCTCTTGTTCTCTGAATATCCTGAGAGCATCAATGAACCAAATGGGCTCTGTTGTCAATTACCAGCTCACCTCCTCTTCTAGTCATATATGTCCCTTATTTCCTTTATTACTTTATAATACACACACACACACACACACACATTCCTATATTATTTCCTTAATCTTGTGTTTGAGCTGCTGGGAACAATCTGTTCCTCTTTTATGCACAATACATATCACTCCAGTACCCTTTGAGCTATATTTCAAATTTTAGTTTTGAGAAATATTAGTTATTAACCTGGTTTGTAAAAATATAGCATCCTTGGGAGAATACTAGTGCAAACAAAACGGTCTCTTGCAATAGTAGGCAGTTTGGGAGCATGTGAAGCATGCAGCCATTTCTCCAATGCACTCCTGGGATCAATTCTGGGCCCAGATTACTACCCATCTGCAGCTTCATGACAAAACACGAACAGTACTATAGCCAATATACAAACATGGATGGTTATTATCCAAAACACACACACTAATCAATTAATTCAACAAGCTGTCAACATGTCTGCACGCCATAATTTAGATTTTATTAAACAGTTTATTTAAAAATAAAAAAAATAATTATTCTCTCACAGGCTGTATAAAAATTGTCAAGAGACTAGATTTGGCCTGTGGGCTATAGTCTGATGACCCTGAGTAGATCACAAACACATTGTATCACATTTTGTTTTATCTGAGTGAATGGTTAGAAGTAGCTGGCCATTGTGGATGAGTGGCTGAGCTTAATGTCAGGAATACATGGTCTGAAATCCTGCCTCTGAAATTTATTGGCAGTGTGACCATGGATGATTCCCTTATTTTCTCTAAGCCTCAGTTTCCTCATCTGTAAAAATCTGCAAAATGGGAGACAATGAGGAAAGTGAATAAGGGTTGTCTTTGGACTAAAGAAGAGTTCAAGTCTTCTCCTTGATACATACTGACTATGTAACTGAGGCAAGCCACTTAATCTTTCTCTGCACCAATAAAGACTAAGACTACAAATTACAAAAAAGCACTAATGAAGGAAGTTTCTCACTGGAAATTACTGAAAAGAAATGAAAAAGGATCATGGAGAACAGGAAGGTTAGCACAGAGATTTTTTTTTAAATTTTATTTTATTTGCATAACATATGTGTGGGTAATTCTTCAACAATAACCCTTACATAGCTTTCCGTTACAAATTTTTCCCCCCAACTTCCCCACCCCTTCCCTAGATGGCAGGATATCCACTCATGTTAATTATGTTAAAATATTGGCAAATCGAATATATGTATACATATTTCCAAACTTATCATTGTTGTGCAAGAAAAATCTTATCCACACAAACGATATATCAGATAAAAGAAACACAATGTAAGCAAACATCAATCAAGGAGTATGAGAATGTTATGTTGTGGTCCACATTTCACATCCCTCTCTCTGGGTGTATATGGCTTTCTTCAGTGAACAATTGGAGGTGGTTTGAAACATATCATTGATGAAGAGAGCCATGTCCATCAGAATTAATTGTCATATAGTACTGTTGTTGCCGTGTATAATGATCTCCTGGTTCTGCTCATTTCACTCAGCATCAGTTCATGTAAGTCTCTCCAGGCCTCTCTGAAATCATCTTGCTGGTCATTTCTTACAGAACAATAATATTCCATAATATTCATATACCATAATTTATTCAGCCATTTTCCAATTGAAGGGCATCTATTCAATTTCCAGTTTCTAGACACTACAAAAAGGGCTGCCACAAACATTCTTGCACATGTGGGGCCTTTTCCTTCCTTTATAATTTCTTTGGGATATAAGCCCAATAGAAATGCTGCTGGGTCAAAGGGTATGCACAGTTTGATAACTTTCTGAGCATAGCTCCAAATTGTAGAGATTTTTTTTTTAAAGGAAAGGGAGGTCTATAAACCTGAGGCTAATGAAAATACCTTTGATTTCCCTGATAAATTCTAGAACATATCATTAAAAAGATGATCAAAGGGAACCAGTAATTAAAAAGTTCTTCTTTAAGAACAGGCCAAGTTGGATTTACCTCACGTCCTTTTGGAATAATGCTGAAGACAAAATCTACCTTGAGTTAGCATTGGATAAGACATCTTATAATATTCTCGTGGAAAAGATGTAGAGAGATGTCAACTAGGTAATGATATAATAAAATGAATTTTGAACTGACTGAATGGCAGAACACAAGTATAACTGTGAGAAGAACCTTCATCTTATCTATCAAGGGTTAAGTTTGTACTTACTATCCATCCATCCATCCACCCATCCATCCATCCATCCATCCATCCATCCACCCACCCATTCATTCATCTATCAACAAAGTGCTGGGTACTCTATTCAATTATATCTTTAGATTTCTAACAAGAGTTTTCTTTTCTCTATTTGCAGGGTTACCACTCTAATTTAAGCTCTCATTTTACAGTTACCCCTATCACATCACAACATTCCCCATAGCTGTTTCAATATATTACAGGTTGTTGTAAGAAATTAAAGGGGAATTGGTGGGGGGAAAGAGGAAGGGAAGGGGTTGTAGAAGATGCAAATGACACGTGAAGGCCAGCAGATGACACAGAATAAGTTTAGAAACTCAGAAATGCATAAAAAAATGTATAGAATTTTTACTTAAAACTGACTTACCTCTACCCTTTGACCCAAATTTTTAAACCAAATTTTACAATAAGGTATACTGTCAACACCTCACAAAAGAAAAAGGAAAAATTCAGATTTTTTGTGGTACAAAGGGAGGGCCAAAAATTTTTACACACATTTTCCAGATCGAGGAGACACTGTACTCCTTACCTTGGAGATGTGGAAAGGATATCTGTATCTAGCATCCTAACTGTTTCTCTGACTCAAGTCTCTAATATTCCTCAATGCACCTGGTACAATGATTTTCTTAAAACAGTTCTGAATAACTTCCAGTGGTTTCCTCTTACTCTTAGGATCACATGCAAAAAATGTAAAGCCTTTTGAAACCTGGTACCAATCTATCTTTTCAAATGTATACATACTTGCCCTTTAAACACTCTATGGTCCAGCAAAAATATCTTTCATTATGTTGTTCCTTAATCATGTGACTCTATTCCCACTTCCAAGTACCTTTGGACAGTGGTTCCCTATGATTTAAATGCAACCATTCTTCTCTGCTCTTAGAACTCTGATTTTCTTAAAAGAGCAGTTTAAAAGCTGCCTCCTACATAAAGTCTGTCCAGATTTCCCCAAAGTTGAATACATCCTCCCATTCAAGTTACCTTATATTTATTTTTTAATTTATTCATGCATATAAATAACACGTGGTTTCCTCCAGGAAGTACCAAGCTATGAATTCTTCTTGCATGGCTACCAAGTATTTTTCCTAAAACTATAATTTTGTTCTCCCCTCTCCCTCAATTCTGTATAGCTTCAATTAAATATATATATAAGACCCAAAGCACCCTACACCAATATGTAATATGTATCTCTCTCCATGACACAGGGCCTTTATGAGATCTGGGTTGACTGGTATCAAGTCCATAGTAAATTATCTTTTCAATTCTCTCAAAATCTCTAGGTACCAAAGAATGACTTATGAGGGATGTAGCTAACATAAAAAAGCACAGGATAAAGCAACTGTCCCAGTTCCTTGCGGATTTCAGGAATCCCTACTCTGTGGCTATAGGTGACTGTTCTGCAATAACACCTTTCACAGGTGCGCCTATCACTGTCCTTTCCATGACCCCTGGGAAACCCAATTCTTCTTGCTCCAATTAAGTCCCTCCAATTTCCAGCCAATCAGGGGATCCCCCTGTGCCTGTGTTGCCTTTTTTTAGCCTTCAGAAGAAATTCAGACAAAATGACTTTGGAAAATTTGAACAGAGAAAGCTTCACAGAGGAAGAGGCACTTGAGCTGAGACTGGAAAGAAAAGGGAGAACCAAAGAGAACATATTCCAGGATGAGTGATGGCCTGAACAAATAAATGCCCTGAGGCAATTAAGACATGGTGAACAGCTAATAAGTCCAGTTTAGCTAAATAAGGGCTGAGGGCAAGGAAAACAATGGCAAATAAGAGCAGAAGGGTCAGCAGGTGCTAGATTAATGGAGGCTCTCCTTAACCTGGAAAAATGTGTATACTTTTAGCCTCTGGATGCTTTTGAACAAAAGAATGACAGGTTCAAACCCCACACATTGGGAAGATTATTTGGGGCAGCTTTGCCATCTTCCTCTGTAACTCAGTGTTGCTCTTGGCTGCCATGTCTTTCCACTTGGCAATAAGATTTTGGCTGGATAAGATAATTTCTAGAACTCTTTAGGGTTTCTCCTTCTGCATGAAACATTTCTAGGAAATAGTAATACAGCCAATATCCTTATGTTCATTTATTTCCCACTGACAATCAACAGCTTGTTTAAACAGGTTGGCCAAGCTGCCAAAGGCTATATTCTGATCTCAGCTTTGTCATTCCTAACTGTATGACCTTGGGCAGGTCACTTATCTATAAGCCACAGTTTCTTCAGCCTCTCCATGTAGTCTTCAGAGACACGAGTCTCCTTTCTATTCCTTGCATATAACACTCCATTTTGGGAATTCTGAGCATTTTCTCTGGCCAGTCCCCACAGCTGGAATTCTCTCCCTCCCTCCTTGGCTCTACCTGGATTCCTTCAAGACTCAGCTAAAATCCTACCCTCTACAAGAAGCCTTTTCCAATTTCTTTTAAAGTGAAGTGCCTTCTCTCTATAATTATTTCCAATTTATCATGTATGTATCTTGTTTGTATGTGGTTGTTTATGTGTCATTCCCTCCATTAGACTGTGAGTTCTTTGGGGAACAGGGACTATTTGTGCCTTTTCTTCTATCCCCAGGGCTTAGCACAATGCCTGGCATGTTGCAGGTACTTAATAAATGCATAATGGAGAAAGTGAGGTCTCTTTTTCCTCTTGTTTAACTATTTCATAATATTGTACACATCAACTAAGTAATATTAAGTCCCCAAAATGACTTAGATGTAAAATGGTGATAATGTCTCTAGTCCCTTATCTCACAAGGGAATTGTGAAACTCAAATGAATAAAATAGGTTAAAAGAATTGAAACTTGTAAATGGCTGTCTAAATGCCAGTTATTATTATGATACTTCCTTTTGTACCCTCTTCTATTGCTCTTCATTTTATGAGCCTGAAAGACTCTTAAGCATCATGTTTCAATACCTGAATTCTCTCACTCCTTCCTCCCCAACTCCTGAAGCATTTTTTTCTGACTACCTAACTATAAGAAAACAATTTAAAAAAAAAAAACAAAAACACTTAATTTCTTGAAGCTTGAAACCTAATCTATTTTAGGCTCATGGTTTAAAGTGATACACTAAAAATAAACAGCCTTGGGCACAGAAATCATGAAATATTAGAGCTATACAGATCCCTCTACCATATACTCTTGTCCCCCTCAACAAATGGTTTGCTTGGTGTTCTATGCATGGAAGAAAAATTACATCCTACTTTTGACTATATTATTGTTAGTTTAGTAGTGAGGGTATAATTCTGATACCTAAGGCAGAACTGACTCTGGCTTGAGGCTAAGGGTTAATTTTGTCCAGTACAACACCGGATATCTCTTACCTCAAATTGAATAAGCACACTCCCACTTTCTAGGCCTTCCTTTAGTTGTTCTATAGATTCTTCTAAAGTGTTGTCATATTTTGAATTCATAGGAAGAATGGACTCTGGGAAAAGCTGACAATTTATTTCGTCTTCCGACTTGGCTTCAGCAAACGAATGGACAACTACAAGATACAAGAATTAGAACATTTTGTTTCTATAGTAAAAAAAAATGACTCATAATATTTTCCAAAACAAGGTTATATACAAATATAGAACAGTGATGGCTGTTTACAATTTTTCCTATATGTAACATTAAATAATCACAGAACACAATTAAAGACACTGGTATAAGAATAAGTGATTGTAGACATATTACATTGTGGTGATATCTTGACTTTTTAGTGAACTGAATTTAAGTGAGGCATTGCTGTGCAAAGTTATCAGCATCATTCCCACTTGTTAAGTCACCCAAGCCAAGTGGCAAGACAGAAGTCAAGGTGACAGATGCCCTAACTGCACACAAGTGACAAACTGGCCTTGCTGCTTTGTTCTATCATTGGTGACTCTTGGTATCATCCAAGGTTCTGTCTTGGGTCCTCTGTTTTTTTCTTTCTACACTATTCCAGCTATTGTGTACTTCAGTTAGGTGACTATGAGTAAATCACTTAACCTCTTAAAGGCTCCGTTCATTTTTGGTAAAATGGGGATGATAATATATGCTACTATCTACATATTTCAGAGTTGTGAGAATTGTGTAAGTTAATGGATGGATATATATAATTTCCACATCATTACTTCTAAACTTGGCCTTTCCCCTAAACTACATTTCCAATTATCTGCATTACAAGTGCATTTTTCCATTATCTCACACACAGCAGATTTAAAAACAAAACAAAACAACAAAAAAAACCCAACCCTCAAAAGATTCTTAATATTTCCTCCTTAAACTAGTTAGTTCCCTATCCTTACTTCTACAGACCTATTAAAAAGTTATCATTCTCCTATTCACCAAACTTCTCTTGGTGATTCATCTCATCAATTGCCAAGTCCTATCATTTTCTCATAGAACAGATATTAAGATTTAGAGCTATAAGAAGCTTTGTAGGTCAACTACTTTCATTTTATATATAAGGAAAAAAAAGTCCCAAACTGTGAAGCCATAAGCTGACAAGGAACAAGTTTGGGATTTGAAAACCAGGTCATCTAGCTTTAGAGTTTATGATTCTTACTTTTCTTTCTTTCTTTTTTTTTTTAATTAAAGCTTTTTATTTGTATAGCATATGTATGGGTAGTTCCCCAGCACTGATCTTTACAAAGCTTTCCATTACAAATTTTACCCCCAGTCCCCTCCCCTCCCCTAAATGGCAGGAAGTCCATGACATGTTAATAATGTTGAATTACTTGACAAGTTATGCAAGAAAAATCCTATCTACAAGAAAAAAAAGAAAATCAGAGAAAGGCAACACAATGCAAGCAAATATCAATAGAGATCATGAAAATGTTACATTGTGGTCCATATTTCATTTCCCTCTCTCTGGGTGTATATGGTTTTCTTCAGTGAACAACTGGAACTGGTTTGAGACAATTCTTTGTTGCAGAGAGCCATGTCCATCAGAATTGATCATCATGTAATACTGTTGTTGCTGTGTATGATGATCTCCTGGTTCTGCTCGTTTCACTCAGCATCAGTTCATGCATGTCTCTCCAGGCCTCTCTGAAATCGTCCTGCTGGTCATTTCTTACAGAACAAATAATATTCCAATGATTCTTACTTTTCTAGACATCTTATACTTGACTCTCTTTGTTGTTGTCCTTCAGTCATTTCTGATTTTTAATAACCTCATTTGGGGTTTTCTTAGCAAAGACTGCCATTTCCTTCTCTAGATCATTTTTACAAATGGGGAACTTAGGCCAACAGGGTTAAGTGACTTGCCTAGCATCACATAACTGGTAAAGTCAGAAGCTAGATTTGAGCTCAGGAAGAAAAATCTTCCTAATTCTCAGCCCATTAGGGCTCTATTCATTTACCAACTAGCTGCTACTATTCTACAACTACCAAGAAAACCACAATCCAACTATCCTGTCCTGGGCTACTTGCAGCTCCACAAATATGAAACTCCATCTTTCCCCTTCACGGCTTTGGACTGTCTGTCCCTCACGTTTAAATGCTCTCCCTCCTCACTTCTTCCTCTTAATTTTTCTGGTTTTCTTTAATTTTCACTTTCTATAACAGGGCCATTTTGGTCCCCTCTGGCTGCCAGGGCCTCCCTTCCTAAGATTATCTTCTATTTTTTCTGCTTATATTTTCTATGTACTTACATTATTCACATGTTTTCTCTATTGGAATGTGAGCTCCTTGATGGAAAGGAACAGGATTTTTCCTTTTTCTTTGGATCTTAGCAAAATGGCTGGTATATAATAAGGTCCTAATAAATGCTCAAAGATTGGCTAACTGCTCTTTTCCACACCAATACATTGTCTCTTTCTTTTTAAATCTTCTCATACCCATTTCTTCCTTTCCCCGTTTAACCCAATAATTTCTTATTCAGATATCTTCAAAAAGGCTTCCTGCCCTCCACCTCTTTACCTTTCAGTTCATTTTCCATAGTATTCACAGATTAAATTGCTTAAATCACAGCTTTATTCCTATCACTTCCAACATGATTAACCAGCAATGGCTTTCTAATATATATGAGAGAGGAAGGGAGGGAGAAAGAGAGACAGACAGACAGACAGACAGAGAATTCAAACCCGTTAGTTTCCCATTCACTTTCCTCACCCAGATGAGAATGACCTATCACCTTTGCAATCTTTTCTCTCCCTACTCTCCAACATGGACTTTCCATTCCTAGTTAAAGTGAGTTCCTCAGGGTTCCCCAAACAAGACTTGCCTTTTTCTGCTGCTTTTCTTTTCTCAGCTAGATGGCTTAGTGTTACACTGCTAGGCCTGAAATCAAGAAGACTAGAACTCAAATCCTACCTGAGACTTACTAGCTGGCTGGCACTTAACCTGTTTGCCTCAAAATTCCTTATCTGTAAAATAGGGATAATAACAGCACTTTTATTGGAAGGGTCGTTGCGAGGACCAAATGAGATATTTTTAAAGCACTTAGCACAGTGCCTGGCACATAATAAGCATTATATAAATATTGGTTATTATTGTCATTTTCACTAGTTTTGTAACCCTACGCAAGTCATTTAAATCTGGCTCCCTCAGTTTCTTCTTCTATAAAATGGGGGATAATGTTAGCAACTTTCTCCCAAGTTAGATGTGAGGATCAAATTAATACAGGCTATGTGCTTCACAAACCTAAAAATGCCATATAAATACTAAATCTATATAATATGCCATACACATATGCATATAATAGTATGAACATTACATAAATACTAAATATATCATCATTTTGTTATGATCATTGTCATTCCCCCCCACCCCCTCTATCTATCTCTCTTTATATTATCTGAACCAAACCTATCCTCCAAGGTCCAGCTGAAATATGACTTCCCTGAAGCTTTCTCTGATTGTTTCTTTTCATATACATATGTGCTATCCCTTCCAGGAAGCTGAGTCTACTTTAATCTTTTCAGTGTCTCTCAAGATTCTAGTAAGTGCCTAATGAATAACTGGCACATTTAAGTCATTTGTGTCATTCCTATTGTTTTAGAGTGAATAACAATCACTTATGAGTCAAGGTTGAAAACTGTCATTCATATGAATATAGGCAGTCTCAGCTTCCCAACCCCCCACAATGTGCTCTTAGAAATGTCAGACAAAAGAACAACTTAAAACATGTTTTCCCATGAGAACAATATTGTAAGTGGAATTTGGAATCTGGATCAAGGACTTTGCATCAAACCATGGATAGGACAAATGGTATGATATTTAAAAAAACAGATACACCTGCTATATACCTCATTAATCATTCAAAACAATAAAATTGGGCTTTAAATCCTCCTAAATGTGCACAGATGAACTCTTATCAATTATACAAGAAGTCCTTGTACTATTCAGGACAAAATGTGCATGGGACACATAATAATAAGGTTTCATAAATTTTACTTAAAATATTTAATTAAGAATTATTGGGGTGTTTTCTTAGAATCAAGACAAGTTTTATGTGGCTGATTTGGGTGGCCTAAGATTCTTAAAACTGTTGTCCAAGAAAGTGTTAACTAATAAAATGTTTTCCTCTTGATATGTTTTTTTCTTGTCACAAATTGGTACAACTTAAAAGCATCCTACTGATCTTTGACCCTCACTCAAAGTAGCAAATAATCAATGAACGCTGGTAGTTATGGCCAAGTTTGTCAACAAGTATTTATTAAATGCCTACTATGTGCCGGCAGGCACTGTGCTAAGTGCTGGGGATACAAAGAAAGGTAAAACACAGCGTCCAAACATCTCCAGGATAGTCAGTAAAAATTGTTGAAGCACAGAGATAAGAGTATTGTATGAAATGAACAAGGAGGCCATTATCAGTGGATGTAAGGATTTATATTTAAGATATAAGAAGCCTGGAAACATAAGAAGATGCCCAATTATGAATAGTTTTAAGGTATTAAGAGAATTGGTATTTGTAAAGACAGAAATCAGAGATGTTTGTTTTATGTTCCTATCTTTCTTAGATCAAGGTCAAGCAAGGAGATTATTCTTCATATCTCAAAAACTTCTTGATGCCATTGCCAAAACTGGATGGGGCCACTACTCTACCCTTCTAGATTACCATTCTGTTAGGGTAAAATTTCCTCTTCCATCTATGCTCATCCATCTCCTGGCTATAGCGACTCCCTATAACCACTCATACTCTGTTTAGGCTTTCTCAACACAAACCAATTAGAATGTAAGGGAATATGAAGAAACCCACACTTATATATGTGTACTATTAAGGAAGAGTTTCATAAAGCAATACAGAAAAATGCAATAGAGATTAATAATAAATAAATGGAAAATATTGAAATAAAACAATACATTTTGTTTTCCTCCTCACTTTCCCTTTCCCCCCAAAAAAAACTATTGGGAAATAGCTTCCATTTTTTGGAATGGATATCAATGTTAAATTTCCTCATAGTGAGTAAATGAGAACCATGCTTTTTGAATAGTTGGTTCCTGTTTATAAGATTAAAATACCATGGAATTAAAGATGTACTAAATTTATACATATAGCATAACTACTCTTTAGAGACAACACATTCTCATTTGCTAAATTCACTCCTATTCTTATGCTTAGTTACCTTTCCTTCTGATCAATAGTGCCAGTTCTCTTGTATGCGACTCCCGGCTGGCTTTGATAAACATCACCACTTGATCGTGGGTGTGCTCTGAGATGTCTCTGCCATTTATAAGTACTATTTGATCCCCTTCATTCAGCTTAGGAATGCATTTATCAGCCTGTTTCAAGATCAAAACAAAATTTATTAGGTTACTATAGCTACCTGCCTGGGTAGTGAAGAAATATTATTCTCTTCTATGCTACAATCTTGGGATTATGATCAAGAATTCATTATTCTCTTCATCAAGTATTTTTTGGAGATAATATGGCACAGTGGAAAGGACAGAGGACCAGAGTTTAACTCTCCTTTGCTACATCTAACATCTCAGAGCTGTGACTTTGGGCAAGCCACTTCACCTCCTTGTGACTCAGTCTCCTCCTCTCTAAAATGAGATAAGAATAGTTGGCTTCCAAAGCTCCTCTCTGTTCAATATCTATGATTTTATGTATTAATAGCTATTCTAAAATTTGAGGCTGTTTTCAAGTAGCTTCAAGCAGAATTTAGCTAAAAAACGTTTTTAAAGTAAAACTAACAACTACACAGCAGCTCTATTTTCTCAAGGCAGCCAACATCCATTTATTACTATAATTACTAGCAAGCATTGCTATCTTTCTGTTTCTATTCTTTTCAGAAAATCTTTTGTCCATATCCTCCCTTCATATCAGCAACAGCAGCAGCAGCAAAAACTTCAATTACCTCATTCCATCTGCTAATAACATCAAGTAAGATGAGCTATAGATAGACTAAAATTTAAAAGAACTGATAAGTTGGAGACAGAATATGATGTCATACAATTTAACTGTTCATCAAGAAAAAAGCAAAATGACTAATTTTTAGACAAAAATCTCATAAATTCTGCATCTGACAACATGAGTGTTGTCCTTCAAAGCAATAATCTGGGAAGGCTATACACCTCTAACTACGACATTACTGCATCAAACCCATTTGACTGTTTTGAAATTCTACTCGTAGTTAGTTTCTAAGCTGAAGAAGAAAATCAATAGTGTTTATCTTTTTTTTTTTTAAACAAAAAATAGCAATGTCCAGGATAAGCAACCATCCTACTAGCTAGACTCTAAATATATTATGGCTGTGCCCCAAAAATCAAATCCACTCTCAGAAAATGAGCTTTCATGAACAATAAATATATTTCAAAAAAATATGATAATAATTTTGATGGTGTTTTGAAAATAATGGTTTATGTTTCGGGCAGTGGTGATAGCACTGGGCTGTCTTCCCCACAGAAGAATAATTTAAGGAAATCAACATCTATTTTGTTAAGATGTGGTAGGCTTTAAAAAAACAAAAACAAAAAAAAACTAATGCACACTTCTGTTGAGGTTTTTTTGTTTGTTTTACTATATCACACCTCATTTGTTGGATTTTTAGGACCTTAGAATTGGTATTAGAAATAATGCAGCTGAACTAGTCACTTAATTGCTAATAAGGCAATTCAAACTTAGATGGTATAACTGTCCCAGGGATCTGGCAAACTATGGTCTCAGCACAAAATGTGGCTTAAATACTGTTTTTGGATAGTCAGTAGAGGCGATCATCTTTCCAAATATTTTTTAAATACAAAAAAAACCCTTTATTTAAAAAATGTAAAATTCATTCTTAGCTTGAGCAGTACAAGACTAGATAGCTGGCTGGATTTGGCTCTAAGGTCATAGTTTGCCAAGCCCTTGTCTAGTCCAAGTTAGTTAATGGAGTTAGGACTAGAGTCCATGCTTTTCAATTCTTTATTTTTCCCAAACTTGTATTCCAAGTAGGCTTCAAGCCATTTATGGCCAGGAATTGTATTTTAGACCTTTAAAAAACAAAAACAAAAAAAACCCAACTTTCATTGCATCCAGAATAGTACTGGGTAAAAAAATGTGTTCAATAAATAATTATTTCAGTAAATCATGATAATTAATAATAAATATAGAATACTTCATATTAAGAAGAAAAAATCTCTAATTATGGTAGAAAAAGATCCTAAGGTATTAGTGAAATAGGCAAAAGGACTCAAAATCAGTGTTTTAGAATTGTAAAACTATAGCTGAAGAGATCTCAGACAGATACATAACAACTCAAGCACTTTAGCCTAATTAACACAAAGACAAGATTAAAATCTAATTATTTGCCCATTATCCTATACTGTCAAATAAGTATAATGCTAGCACACATGAATCAGAAAAGGGCATTAGAAGAAAAAAGGATTTTCCCTATGACCCACTTAGTAATTTTTTAGTCTTATTCTAGTTTCTGAGCAACCCATGAAGATAAGGAGAGTTTAATGGGAATGTTGAGGGTTTTAATCCAAATGATTTAAAAGAAATAAAAGGGTTAAGTAGTTATCGGAAAAAAAGGGAAGGAATTCTGTATAAATGGTAGCATTGTTCTTTGGATTTCTGTTAAGGACAAAACAAGTGAAAAAGTATTCTAAGAAAAAATAGGATTATATTGCTTAGAGAGTGAAGTAAGTATCCAAAAATGAAGGGTTTTTGTATAAATAATGACAATGCTCTTTGTATTTCTATTAAGGATAAAACATGCAAGATTTTGGATTTCCCCTAAGGATTATGACTGGATGGATCTGTGATTTCAGTAGCATTAGGATTTCAGTAGCATAAGTGAGGAAACTTCCTTCACCAATGCAGGTCAGCATTTTCTCGCAATTTATAGCTATAATAGTGGTATCAAAATCAAATTGAGACAGGGGTCACATAAGAATCCTTGTGGGTCACATATTGACTTAGAAAATCACATATTAATTCCATGTACTTTAATGTATTTAATTTATTTTGTTAAATATTTCTCAATGACATTTTATTCTGGTTTGGGCCACAAAAGGTAATGTTATGGATCACATGCGGCTGATGGACTCATGTCTGGCATTTCTATCTGAGGCACTGGGATTTTGCTCAGGGCCACAAAGCTAGTATACGTTGGGACATAATCCAGGTCTTGTTGACTTTGAGGACTTACCACTATATTGTTTCTCATGTGCTTGTCAAAAAAGCAGCAAAGTCTTAAGTATTTCATAACTTCTACCTGACCAAATGGCAATGAGACTCAGGTTTCTGTCTGAATTAAAAAATTTCACAGTTTAGTTTACACCTAAGCTTGTTTATCTTTGAATATGTATCTGTGGATTATATCAAAATTCTCCTGTTGCAGCCCCCAAACCCTATATCAATAAATATTTTTTAAACTTCCCTGCTCTTTTACTAGTGCTACTTTCTTTCTCTATTCTTACTAATCCAGCTAACTACCTTTTTTTTTTTTTTTGTTATTTAATCTCTTATAAATCTTTTCCCCTAAAGTTCAAGCTACTTGGAACAAATAACATTTTCCCTCACCCACCTTGTTCTGCCACCCACTACTAATCATTCTTTTACCTCGGGGATGTACATGGTGAGAATGGGAAGAATTAGACAAACTCTGCAACACAAAACTGAATAGTACAGGGTGCCCCCAAAATCTCAGCATAACTGCACTAAGACTTTTGTGTTGTTTGTGGGGGTTTGACATTTATGTTGAATACTGATGCTGGAATACACAGCGGAGGGATTTTAGGGAATAGGATAACAAGATGGGGCAATTTTATTTTCAAGAATATAGTAAATAACTTCCTCTTCAGACAATAAAGTTTATTAGCAATGATCTCTCTTGCTAATCTTCGTGGTATACTGAAAAGGATACCCAACTTAAAAAAAGTGGACAAGTTTTTTATCTTAATTTCATTCCTTATAAAGATAAGATTCCTATAATGAATAAAATAATATTCCTAAGCAATGTGATTTCTTATCTGAAGCATAGAAATCATACATTTATGATAGGCTTTGAAAACATGAATCTGGGAAATAACATTTAAAATGTTGACTCACCGGTGACTCTGGACTAATCCTTGACACAACAAGAGGCATTTTCTGATCAACACCACCCTAGATGATTTTGTTAAATAAGAAGAAAAAAAGTACTTCACATTAATGAAAACAAGTATACTGAAAGATTCCTAAATGTCATGGTTTAACTACTTCAGCATAGTACAGAAATCAAAATTCTCCCTGAAAAAAGTTGCCAAGATTCTATAAGTATTAAAGTTTCCCCCTTTATAGGAGTTGTAAACAGGTCTAAACATTTTGGAGAACAATTTGGAACCATCTAAAGGGTTACAAAACTATGTATACCCTTTGATCCAGTAATACCATTATGAGGTCTGTATCCCAAAAAGATCAAAGAAAAAGGACCTATATGTACAAAAATATTTATAGCAGCTCTTTTTGGGAAATGGGGGAATACCTATCAATTGGGGAATCACTGAACAAGTTGTGGTACATGACTAATGGAATATTATTTTGCTTTAAGAATTGACAAGCAGGATGGTTTCAAAAAAATATAGGAAGATTTATGTGAACTGATGCAAAGTGAAGTAAATAGAACCAGATCATTGTATACAGTAACAGCAATATTGTAACAATGATCAACTGTGAAATCCTTGACTACTCTGATCAATACAGTGATCCAAGACAATTTCAAGAGATCTAGTATAATGAGAATTTCTTCTAGGTATCAGATAAACTACATGGCAGCTGGGATACCTTACAACGGGGTGCCAAATTCACAGACTGAAATAGTCTACTTTTAACAAAATGTTGAACAAAAAGTAATGTCAATTCCAAAAGATTCAAAATGAAAAATGTTATCTACATTTTTCTACAGAGGGAACTGATGAACTCTAAGTGTAAAATGAAGGGAAATTTTTTCACTTTCTGGAGTATCATATATGGATAGAAACAAGTTAGACTTCTTAGGGGTAGTGCAACCAACCTTATAAAAAGCAAGCTGGAAATCAGATTGTGAACAGCTTAAATGTCAATCTATCTTGCATTTTGCATGAGTTACTTTAAAAGTTCTAACTGATGGAAAGAAAGTAGAATAATAATGACACATGGGGGATTTACTTCTGGTGCCTTCTCTCTGGTACTTATTACCAATTTATCCTGCATATAGAGTATCTTCATACTGTCTCTCCATCAGACTGAAAGATCTTCAAAAACAGGAATTGTCTTTTCCTTTCTTTGTAGTGCCTGGTACAAAGCAAGAGCTTAGCAAATTCTTATTGACTGATTTTTAGAAAGCTTTGGACAAGTGAAGGGCAACATGAGGACATTGATGAATAGAGGGGAAAAGATTCCAAGGGGAAAAGAGAAAGGTAAAGAAAAGGAAGTAAGAGTGTGATAAAGACAAATTTCTCAAGCATTACAAGTTTCTCTAGGGACTAATTGATTGATGAAGTAGGCTGGCTAATCTGTCAGAATGGTTGTTCTCAAATATAATCCTATTCATTTTGAAAGGATTTGATATGAGCATTCTTCTAATTGATTTCATGCAGAATTATGCAATAGGTTTCCTACTACTCTGGAAAAACAATGATTTTGCTCCTTGTGGAAAAAGGAAGATAAAGATTGTCTGTTTTCATATCACTCCTATTCTACTGAAAGTAAGCCAACAAAAGAATCAATGACTTTCTTTTATTCATTTTTATTTATTCATTTATTGTTTTATTGTTTGTTTATTGTTTTATTCATTTTTGTTCATTTAATATAATCTCTTTAGTTAATACTAAATTTAATGACAATCATCAAAAAAATATTCCAGGTAATCTAGCAGGGCCACAGACCTAGTAAGTGTCTGAGACTGGATCTAAATTCAAGTCTCTTTTTCTCCAAGCTCAGCACTCTACCGGCTGCAACATCTAGTTGCCTCTATGCATATGTAACATAGAGCATTCCCTTCCAGGGTTGAATCAATCAATCAATCAATCAACAAATATTTCTTTATTAAGTACTTACTCTGTGCCAGGCACCATTTGAGGCCCCGGGAATGGTGACACATGTAAAAAAAAAAAATGAAACAAACTCTGCCTTTGATAAATTTATATTCTGATGGAACACATTCCTTACCTTTAGCTAGAAGACACATTTCTAATGGAAAGTAATAATTCTAATTCCATTAAAAGTCTCAAAATATTATGAAATTACCTATTATATTTACAGGAGTTTACAAATGCTACTCTACCTTAAGATTAAATCCAAATTTTCCATCTTCATCTGGAGTAATACACACCAATAGTAGATAACCATCACCATCTTCATTCTGAAATAAATATGAAAATTACAACAGTAGCTTATATTGTTTTAAAGTTTACAAAGTTTTCCATATATAAGAATGCTAAAGAAAGTACAAATATTATTTTCCCTGTTTTTTGGGGGAGGCAACAGAGGCTGAGAGAAATTCAGGAATTAGCTCAGTCACCTTGTTAATAGTTGTCAGAACTGGAGTTCAGTAATAATAGCCAGATTAGCATTCATATTGCACTCTAAGGTTTGGAAAGTGCTTTATAAATACTATCTCATTAATAACCCTGAGAGGAATGTGCTATTATCAATCCCATTTTACAGATGAAGAAATAGAAACTAAATGACCTGCTCAAGGTCATACAGCTAAATGTCTGAGAGCAGAGTCTTCCTGATTGTAGGGTATATTCACTGTGCCACATAGCTGCTGCAAACTCTATTTACATTATACAATAGTACCTATCAAGATGATCAGTTATAGATAGGGTTGTCTCCCCTGTCTAATCATTATGATGATTAAATACTTTACAATGATAAAATATTTTAGTGATAATATACATTTTTCTGATAAAATGTTTGAACCCTAAGCTATACAATTGATTTATGTCTCCATCCCACCCCACCAGAGTATGACATTTGAGCTCACTAAACTCACCTTATCACAGTAGTATTGATTAGAATCTTCTGTGAAGCAGCCTTTACTAACACTGGAATAGGTGTCTAAAAGTTGATGATCTACCCCATCGAGGGAACAGCAGCCTGAAGCATTTACAAGCTGAGATAAAGTACTAGATGATGTCTGAGTCTGAGAGTTTGGGCTGTCTTCCAATACATTCCTTAATTAAGAAATATTTTAATAAATCAATTATTAGTATTCATAGGAACACAACCCATGTATTCTGAATTGCATTTATTTGTCATTGATTCAAGGGAATGGATTTGGGGGTCATCATTCCTAGAAAGGGATTTACCTATTATACAGAAAACCCTTAGATTATCCTTAAAAGCTGACAGTGGGACTCCATGTACATTTGAGGAATTCAGATATCATTATTTCTTTGTTCCCTGACCCCTTCCTAAAAGTAGAGCTAAGCCCCTCACCTTCCTAAGTGTTTCAGGGGAATCATTTTATCCTGATAAGATTCAGGAACTGTGAATAATGTGATATTCTTTCTTCCCCACCCCCACTCCCCACTCTCAGAAGGGCCCTGCTGTAACTTCTAGCAAAACAGTATGCTCATCTGGCAGTTGTTTTTAAGTTACCTTAACCAAGCTAGTCTGGGCATGTATAATCACACGGGGCTCATAAAAATGCCTCTATCCCTTCTGAGAATGACTTGTTTCTCTTCCCTCAAGTCCGCCTTTCTGGAAGACAGCTTGATTACTACTCTTAAGTTGTGGTTGAGACAATTTGGAAAAGCCTGTTGTGTTCTTATAGTTTGTGCAAATTATTACTAAACAGTTGGCTAAGAATATGGTTTTGTAAAGATCTTGTCTTCTTAATAGGAATGATGGGCTTTTGGCATCTAATAAGAGTGCAAAGAATATATTTGGATGACATATATAAGAGAAACAAGAAGGCTTTAAATTGACAGTGGAAGGAAGACAGAAAAATGCTCAGATGATATTTATATATTACTATGCATATAAAGGTGTGACATTTATATTTTACTTATATATATATATGTGTGTGTGTGTGTGTGTGTGTGTGTGTGTGTGTGTGTGTGTGTGTATGATAAAGAAATGGTATTGCTGTAGGAATGTACTACAAGATGTCCAGCCAGAGTGAATGCATGACAAATTCAAAAAGCTATCAGGAAGAAAAAGCAATTGTGATGAAAGAGCTGAACATGTGGTGGAATTCTCATCAAAAAGTAAAAAAAAAAAAAAAATCTCATCATTCCTTTACTTGCTTTGATACATTGATCCAATACATTAATAAATGTACCTTTCAGAAAGTAAAAGTAAGAAGAAGATTAATATCTGCCTACATTGGATCTGATTCAGACCAAAATGGCTGGCAAAGGAAAATTACAAGAACCTTGGAGAGAACAACAGTGCCATCAGAGATATTTACATGATACTTCTGAAAAGATTTTAAAAAATTCAAGAAAAAGAGCTATATCCCACTGATTTTTTTCAAAAGGAATGGTTAACATTCAAGAATGAAATCCTAATGACCCAACCATAAATGAGCCCAGTGAGAAAGATGATAAGGAAGAAAAAGGGAGATGTGGCTCCGCAGGGAAGTCTTTGATAACCTCAGGTTTAAAGGGGATGGAAAATTTAAAATGGAAGTAGGAACACATATCCAAAGATGACATATCAACAAGGTTATTCCTAGCAGAGGCTTGATGCAAGTTCTAAGGACAACACAAAAGGATTTTTAAAAGCTGAAATGGGAGCAAGAAAAAAAAACCTGAATACTGCTACTTGGAGATGAGATGATGTAAACAAATGACAAAGAGAAAATAATTCAATCCCAATAGTCAGGGACAATCTAACTATTCAACTGGTATTTTATTCGTTTTCTCCCTTCTCCTAAGTATAATCATCTTCATCTTGAAAAAGACAGGAAAAAACAGTTAAGCAGGAATTAAAACCCAAGAAAAGTAAAGAGCACCCAGCTGCTAAAAATGACTTTGTTCCTTTTCCCAAAAGGATTACATTCATGTATCAAAACAACTTGTAGATGTAATTGTTGACTTTCTAATGGTAAGCTCTGAGAAATTGTGGAATATGGGAGAGGTGCCAACAAATTTGGAACTGGTCAAATGTTTTCCTGATTTTCAAAAAGGGGGAAATAAGAAGTGTAGTGCAAGCTATAGACAAGTGAGTTTAGCATTTATCTATGACAAAAATCTCGAATGGTAATTATATCATATATTTTGTAAACATCAAGAATGAGTATAAGTTCACTAAAACCAGTAACAATTTATTCTATAGAATGACAGTCAATGGTCAAAGGAGGCAAAAAGACTGTTTTAGGCTGCATACTGTAAGGGACATCACCAGTGTAGGTGTAGATACTCAACCAACTCCACAGCTTCTGAAAGTTGCTTTGCCCTAGCCTGTACCCTCAATTCTTTTCAGCTTAGTAAGAACTGTTAGGGCTTACATTCTATTCTGTTGGCATAATCTTTGAGTACTCAAGGTTACTTCCACACCACGAGGAGTGATTGGATTGAGATTATTTGAGGAACAGAAATACACTATCCATAAAGGGAGGTGACAGTCTCATTGTACTATGAGATCACATTTGGAATAGTTTGTTTCACTTTGTGTAGCATGTTTAGAAAGGACACTGATAGCCAATAACTTTCCAAAGAAAGGCAATGAGAATGGTGAGAAAAAGAGAAAACATGTCATGGAGATAAGGGAAAAAAATTAAGGATATTTATCCTAGAGGAGAAAAGATTGGGTGAGCTGGGTGGATTGGAGTTAGTGTAGGGAAGCTATCTTCAAATATATGAAGGATTAACATATGAGGGAGACCTTAAACCTTATTTTGCTTGGTTTTAGAGGAAAACAAGAATAAAGGGTGAAAAGCTGTAGGGAGACAATATGGAGAATAATTTCCTATTGATAAGATTTGTCTGAAAATCGAAGGATCTTCCCTGTGAAGTAATGAGTTCAAAGTCATTCGAGGTCTAAAAACAGGAGGCTATGAAACCACTTGATGTACATGTTTTAGCAGATCTAAATATTGTATAAGGAGTTGGAACTTACAGACTTTTCAAGTCCCTTTTCACTGTGGAGATTGACTAATTGATTTCAGCAGAAGAAAGCTGTTGTCTTCTTTTGCTCACTTTTAATTTCAAGCCCTTAGTGACATATGATTTTCACCAGACCATTACTTATCTTTGTCTTCAAGAAGTCACTTGAAGAACAAAATTAATATTACATAGCATTTTGAAAGCTTTACATATTCACTTTTATCAGGCAACTTTAAAAATCTCAAAACACTAAAATTTAATGAAGAAATATCGCAGCACTACTAGAAGACAGAAGAGAGGAATACAGTACTTGGCATTTCTAAAGTTACTGTTCAGAAAGAAATTTATCAAATACAGAGGGATCCTTTATAAGACATCTAATCCAACTTACTATACATCTTGATCTTGTTGTTATTTTTCAATTTAATCTATCTTTTTTAAAATTAAAGTGTTTTTTTAAGCAAAAATAGAGTGGCTTGCTATTTCCTTTTTCACCTCATTTAATAGATGAATAAACTGAAGTAAAAAGGGTTAGGCTCCTTGCTCAGTGCCCAGGGTCACATAATTAGTAAGTATCTGAGGTCAGCCTTGAAGATTCATCTTCCAGATTTAAGACCTGGCATTCTATCCACTGCACCACCTAACTGCCCATTTTCATTTAATAAAAACAATAGAACCAAACACATGCCATTTCACTTCAAGAATGAAAGTACTTGAAATAATGGTCTGGAAAAGTAATAACTCTCTTGGACTCAGAGGATGATCAATTAAGAGATGGAAGGGACTTTAGACATCCAACTAATACACAATTCTTACAATGAATACAATAAAGGTCAAAGTCACCTAAGAAAGTATCAAGAGTAGAATTTTAATCCAAATCCTCTGAATCTTGAGTCATTGGGCTTTCTCCTTTGCCCTGCAGCCCCTTGACTTCCAGTCTGGCCTTTCCACATCTGGAGTACTGAGTTCCATTTTTAGCATTATATTTTAAGAAGATATCAATAAGCTAGAGCACTTAGCCCAGTGGAAGGCAACTACAAAAAGAACATATCTATAAACTGAAATATAGAGGCATGTTTGAAGGAACTGGGATGGTCAGCCTAGAGAGTGAAGCATTGTGTACAATAATAAAAAGAGGAACAGCTCATACCGATGTAGAACTTGAGTTCACAAAAAACTATGGAGCAATTAAAATTTTTCTGTGTAGCTCCAAAGCATAGAACCAGGGCCATGGGAAGAAAGTTACAGAGAAGCAGATCTGGTTCAAGAAATTTGTAAATGAAGCACTTTTTAACATATCAGTTCTCAAAGTGCAGTTCCCTGAAGGATCTCCATGGCCCTTTCAGGGAGCCCACCAAGTCAAAGCGATTTTTACAATATTATTAAGATGATTTAATTTCTAAAATGGTAAATATTGATAGATGTAACTCATTAATATAAAAGCTCTTGAGGGAGTTTTCCTCACTAATTTCAAGAATGTAAAGGGTTCCTGAAAACAAAAAGTTTGAGAATCACTGTTCTAACAAATACAACAAAATGTTTGACTTTAATAACGTAGTGAGAAGTGCTTGGATAATTCTGGATAGTCTGGTTGAGGACATTTTATTTTATTTCATTTTAACTCTTAAAATATCCTTTTATTTTTTATATTTTACTTTTCTTAATTACATATAAAACATTTTTAATAATAAATTTTTTTTCATTCCAAATTTGCTCCCTCTTTTTCCTCTACCCTCAAATGGTAAGCAATTTGATACAAGTTATACATGTGCAATCATGCAAAACATTTCCCACAAAAAAACACCACTAAATATATAGTGAATGATATTATGTTTCAATTCTTTCTCTGAGGGTGGATAGCATTTTTCATCATGAGTCAATTGGAATTGTCTTAGATCATTGTATTGCTGAGAACAGCTAAGTCATTCACAGTTGATCATCATATAATTTTGCTAGTACTGTGTATGATGTTCTCCTGGTTCTGCTCACTTCACTCTGCATCAGTTTGTGTGAGTTTTTCCAGGTTTTCCTGAAATCACCCTGCTCATCATTTCTTATAGCACAATACTATTCCATCACAATCGTATCCTACAACTTGTTCAGTCATTCTCCAGCTGATGGGCATTCTTTCAATTTCCAATTGTTTTCTACCACAGAAAGAGTTGCTAAAATATTTTCTGTACAAAGAGGTTTTTTTTTCCCATTAAAAACAATCTACTTGAAATACAGATGTAGTAATGATATTGGAGGGTCAAAGAGTATGCCCAGTTTAAAGCCCATTGCACATAATTCCCAATTGTTCTCCAGAACAGTTGGATTAGTCAACAACTCTACCAATAATGCATTGGATATTTTAGAAGAGATTGCTATATTAGGTAAAAGGTTTAATTGTGTCATCTCTAAGATTGCATTATTTCTAGTATATATAGTATTATATAGTACTATGCATTATATATATATGTACATATATATATAGTATATATAATATTTTTAAGCTACCTATATGAAATACTGTTTCTAATCCTAGGTTTCACTTGAACGCTCTACAATTTGGATTTTTTTTTTTTGCCACTCTTGTGTAAGCCTTTAATTTCAACAGAAGAAGTAGAAGGTTTGTATGATTGACAAGTTAGGATTTTCCTGGGTTGGGGGGGTATGTGTGTGTGGATGGAGTGGAGTAGATGTTTAAAAAAAAATTAATTTACTAGTCTTAGAATTCTAGGAGTAAAGCCTTTAAGAGATTGGCTAATAATTAGGGGCTAAATGGAGTATTTCCCATGAACAAATCAGTTGCTAACATTTAGTTAACATTAATAAAAACATTTACTGAAAATGTAAAACAAACACTTCATATTATATATATATATACATACATGCACACACAAACACACATATATAATATAAAAAAGCACATTATATATTGAGGTTTATGGTTATAATTCACACACACACACACACTCATAAACTTCAATTACATACTCCTACCCATACACTCAGTGAAAATAAGCACTCATTTTAAGTTCCAGGACATTAAGATATGGAGGAAATATCTGTGGCCAACTCATAATTCTGTAACTATAAACTGATGGGCATGGTTTCTGTGCTGATAAGATGCTTCCACTGTTAAACTGAACTGAGCCACACTGCTGGACTAACACCTCACTGGGCATAAACTCAATTGGATGAGCTAATCTGTTATTCTGTTTCTCTATACTCCATTTCTCTGCTATTCCCATGCTCAGCTGGATTTGTTCCACAATAGCAATTTTATTATCCATCAGGTTCAGCTTTAGGCTTAGCTAATGCTTTCATTACTCTATATTAAGTTGGATTTCTTTGGCAGCATTCTTTTCTTCACCTCTCAGTAACTTCTCTCCTGTGTTCTTTCTTCCACAGAATATGGTAAAAGAGCAAAATATATGCTCTCCACTCCTCATTCAGCAGCAGGTGGTAGAGAGAGAACTTCACTCATTCTCTGGCCAAATAAATCTGTCTGCCAATAATTGACAGTGTAGAATTGGGATCTCTTTGATACAGTTCTGAAGTGTGTTTGTATCTTCTCCACTTATCAGCAATTAGGTTTTCTCTTAATCTATTCATTTACCTCACTTTATCTTATGGCTAATGACCAAATTTTCATCTTCCACAACTAGGTAAAATATATTTGTCCTATAATCATAAAACAATCCCAACGTCCACATTTCTCTAATTATTAGCTTTAAAGTTCTTTTGTATTTGATTTGTAAATGAACCTTAAGGCACAAAATACCAAAGTAAATTTTATACTGTATATATTTCACAGCTATATAGTCAGACATAAATAAATGAAAAAATGCAGTCGGAACACAAGTTGACTTTTTAAAATAAATATTCTCTCAAAATGATAAAGCAGAATATTGTCCTAGATCAGTGGACTGTTACCTACATTTAGACAGTTCTTTGAAACGGACCTACTCTAAATAAAATGATTTCTTGAAATCAACACACAATATGGGATATTATATTCACTATAACTTCTTTGTGAAGCTGCTGTAGAAAATTATCTGTGATACCTTTCTTACTACCTCATGTTTTGATCAAAGATACCTTCACATGGACCATTAATATAAAGATTTTGTTTTGGTAAGAAAGCAATACATTGGTTAGACAATGATGATGTCTTCTTTCTCTTTCTATATTTTTTTTGGGGGGTAAAACTAGCATCTTTCTATTCTTTTGAAATATTGTTCTCTAAGTTATTTTGAGAATCAATCCTTTAGTGTATTTATATTCATGCTGCTATGTCCAACATAGTTTTGTTCTGTATGTAATTAGTCAGAACCAGGACCTCTTCCCAGCTTCAATTTAAGTGCCATCATCATACATGACGAATGTAGCAATCTGTTACGGAGGTGATAGAATCCAAATGTGGTATCTATGCATCAACATCCACACTATCATTATTAACATGAATATAATACTGCAAAGATACCAGGAGATTTGTTTATCATACTAGGAACTGCAAAAATACTGCTGACTGATGAATCAATCTCAATGTGGCATCGTGGATAGAACTGGCTTCAGATTAGAAATATTGGGTTTAAGTCCCATCTCTGATAGAGACCAGCTGTATGACCCTGGGAAAATCACTTAACCAATACCAGCCCCAAGCCAGTCTCTAAAATTCTTAATTTAAAGGGCATGTGATTTCATCTATAAAGGGAGTTCTCTCTTTTGGGGAGAAGTTCTTGCCAGAACCAGGGAGACAGATGAAATCACAGGGCTGGTTTAAAAGAAAAAGTCTGAAAACTGGAGAAAGAATATTATATAATCAATTCTTAATAACCATTTTAGTGTTCTCCCTTTCACATGATCTTGGATATATTTGTATTTATTCTCTTTATATTTACTTAGTACACACACACACACACACACACACACACACACACACTTGCTGTGTCCCCTGTTAAAAAATAAGCTCCTTGTTTCATCTGCTATATTTCTATCTCCAGGTCCTAGCGTAGTGTTTGTCCCATAGTAGGCATTTAAATATGGCTGAATGATTGATATTAATAGAAGTAAGCAGTGATTTAAGTAATCCAAATCAATAATTTTAAAAAAATCATTAGTTTGGGTAAATATAATTTTAAATTTATATTTGAATGTAAAATATGTCCAACACCCTGAAAATTCCCAATGCTTCAAACAAAGTAATAAAATAAAAATGATAGGTTTGGATTAGATGATTCCTAAGATATCACCTGTTCTGAGAATATAAATCTCATCGTGAATATTTGAATTAAAGAGAAACTTCCTAGTTTCTCAAATTCATATAATCTCTCATTTTATATCTCTGTCTCCATCTCTTGCAGGGAATAATAGAAATTAGTGGAATCAGTAAAACATATTGGAAAAATTACTGAACTTGAAGTATGGAAGATATAGACTAAAATCATACTTCTGACATTTACTTCCTAGACAAGTAATTTATTTCTATGAGTCTTACTCTTTTATCTGTTAAAATGGGGCTAACAATTTCTATAGGACCTTTCTCCCAGGATTATTATGAGGCTCAGAAGAAACAATTTAACTAATGGGGAAAAAGACAATATATCTGTTTGCTTTGCAACTTTTAAATAGCTATATGAATGTTACATTATTGTTGTCATTACTTTAGTCATATCTTCTCTCTACAAAAACATCTTTGCTTGATGTTTGTTTCGTAAATATGTTCCCTACTACAGAAAGTTGATAGATCCAGGGTACAGAATGAGACATATATACATGTAGACATAGATGTGTTTTTGAATGAATTCATTTTCCATATTTGTTATATGTTTTTCTTTTTCAATATGACAAGAGATGGGAAAGAGAAAAAATATAATTTTTTTCCTAAATAGAGAGGTGGGGGTGGTGCTCCAAATGTAAAATGTTTCAAGTATTTTTTGGATGAGATCACAGTATTATTAGCTTTACTCAACTTTTTTTTTTTTTCAAGAGACTTCTTACAAAGAAATAATCTATAAATATTCGTGATGTAAAATAAAACATACTAATAAAACTTCTAAAACAAAACAAAAAAGGAGGTAAATTAAACTTTTAATTCATTCTAGACACCAAGAGACTATAGGGTATAGTTAAGAAAAATAGATGATAATAATGTTAACAAAAAGGCTATTTAAAGCAAAAAAAAAAAAAAGTAATGTCACCAGAAACTGCAAAAGGCATTACTTAAACAGAAAGGATATCACAAGGAAACTGAAATCTAGATTTTTGTGTGTGTGACTGATATACACAGAAAGCAAGATAATATAACTCATAAGAAGCTGATGGCAAGATTCTTAGCTCATAAGAAATAAGATGACTAAATGACTAGGAATGATCCTGAAGAACCAGTAATATAAATTCAACAAGCATTTATTTAAGGATCCATCATTTGCTAGGAACTCAAACCAGGCACTAGAGACATAAAAACAAAATAGGCATTCCTCAACAAAATTGCATTTTACTAGTATTTTACACTTAATATCTAGAACAGTTGAGGCTTGAAAAAATATTTTGCATGCTAAACGAATTTGCTTAATTGTTTACTTTTGTTTTAGAAGGCAGGAACTAGGTCACTACATTCTGCATTATCCTGTTATACCTGTTAATTACATCAGGAAGGGTAGGCAATTGATCTGTGGAGTAGAAAGGGAACATCAGCTATTACCATTAACATTGATAAAGGAACCCATCTCTCTGAAACTTCCCATCTCCACTGTATAAAAGCTGAGCTAGCTTTTGAACTAGCTATTTCTAAACTGAGCTATTTCTAAACTAGCCCCATACTGCAGAACTGGCTGCTCTGTCAAAGAAAGAAGAGGAGATTCAGGGGGAGACCTTTGCAGTGCAAACCAAGGTTACCAAGGGAGTTTTGGTTCCAGAGTTAGCTTTTCCTGTGTGTCTGTGTATCCCTGGGAAGACTACTGGGGATTGGGTTGGACACGAGCTGCAGGAGGTCTTTATACACTAATTCTATCAATAGAAGATAACAATAATGATGTTGTATCATATGATCAGGGACAGATACAGCACTAAAAACCTTTTTTGATAAATGGTAAAAGAATAAGAAAAGGCAGTTTTCAAAAGAAAAAATCTAAGCTGTCAACAATTAAATGTAAAAATGATCTAAATTACCAAATAAATGAGAATTAAAACAATTTCGAGGTGCCCCCTCAAAACTGTCAGAATGGGAAAGTTGACCAAAAATGAAAATGACAAATGTTAAAGGAGTTGTGGGAAAAGGCATACTGATGCATAGACGATGAAGTTTGGATTGGTCCATTTAACTGGAAAGCAACTTGGAATTATGTCCAAAAAAAAAAAATCACTAAAATGTGCATACCCTCTGACCCAATGACAGGAATGCTATATTTATTACCCAAAGAAACCAAAGAAAGTGGATAAGGAGTCTTAAGTAAAAATACACACACACACACACACACACACACACACACACACACACACATTTAGAGCTGCTCTTTTTTGTTAGTAGCAAAAAACTAGAAATTAAGAAGATAGATATCTATTGGGGAATGGGTAAATAAACTGTTACATGAATGTAACTGAATAATTTTATGAAAAGACAGGACAATTTCAGAGAAAACTGGGGAGACATATAATTTAATGTGGAGTGAAGCAAATATAACTAAAACGGTTTATACAATAACAACATGATAAAGAAAAATAACTTTGAAAGACTTAAGAACTCTGGTTAATGCAATAACAAACAATTCCAGAGAACTACTGAAGCATTTTTCCCACATCCTGTCAAAAAGATCAGGCACTCAGAGTAGAGAATAAAACATGTATTTTTTGACAGGGCCAATTCAACATCCTAGTTTGTTTTACTGTTAAGCCTGTTGGGAAGATGTCTCTGTCTCTGTCTCTGTCTGTCTCTCTCTCCCTATCTTCTCTTATCCTTTCCTTTCTCCCTTCCTTCTTTCTTTCATTCCTTCCTTCCTCCTTGCCTCTCTAATCCCCCCCCCAACTTACTTTCTTTTTTTTTTGTCTGTGTGTTCAATTACAATGTGGAGAAATAGGAGGGAGAAAAATGGCACTATCACCATCATCATTACCATAATAGTAATAATAGAAACAAAACAAAGTCTTTTCTGAGACCCTTCTTACTCTTTTAGGTGTGTTCACAGGAACCTACAACTCAGAGGTTGCAGTATCTTGACAGTGTCCAAAATATGGGACCACTCTATAATTGGTGTTCAGTTAAAAATTATTTTTAAGAACTTCTCAATCTTATCATTTCCCCCCCAAATTATCACCTTTTGGGATGATTTATATATTAAGAGGTAAATGAATGAACACAGGTTCTCTTACTGTCTCTGTGGACTTCGGTTCTGCGAAAATTCTGAATCACTGTCTTTTGAGGATGGAGAGATCTTGTAGGTATAAAATACATCTTCTGTTTCTGTAAGGTATGTTGTTTCACTTGCAAGGTTATCTACAGATGAATGTCGTGGTTTTCTAATTTCATGACGTAACCTAGGACTTCGCCTAAAGGAAAAGGAGTGAGTTAGTTAAATCAAATTCAATTTGAAGTTTTATTAAATATAAATGATGTTACTTTATAAGCTAACTTATTAGAATTAGAGGCTCACCATGCCATTAGGTAGAAACACCATTATGTTAGGCAAAACAATGATATATGAGAGCAGCTGGTTCCACAAGAATAATGGTGAGGAGGGAAGAAAAGCAGGAAGAGGAGGAGAAGTGAAGACATAATGGGAGAAGCAAAGGAAGAAAAGAGGAAGAAGAGGAAAAAAGAGAGAAGTCAGAGTGACAAAGTTGGAAGGAACCTTAGATATCCTCATGTTATATATAAGGACACCAAGACTCAAAGTGTCACAGTATTAAATAAGAGAATTAAAATTTGAATCCAGGTATTCTGACTCTACATCACATTTAGTGCTCTTTCAACTATATCATACTGTAGAGAGAGAAATAGAGGAGAAGGAAGGGGAAGAGAAGAATTAAGAAGATGAAATAGAAGGTAATAAAAGAAGAGGAAGAAGGGAAGAGGTGAAGAAGGATGGAGGGAAAGATGTAGTGAAAACTGTATCCTTATGATCTTTTGAGGGATGTTGCTATATCTTTGGGATTATATATTTGTTGCCTTTTGGCTTGACATGACAGCAGTTAAGCAGAAATTCTGACATCAGAAAGTTTCTTGAATAGCTTGAAATGAGCCTGAAATGACAACCTTGACTAATAAACTTCATCTAAAGTATCCAACTAGGCCAATCCAAAATTAGGATGGATAGCCTGGGGGGAAAAGAAGCCCATTCCCTTAGATGACATTTTTTTTCCCTAGGGCTTGAGAAAATGCTAACAAGGCATGATACTTTGAGAAGCTTGCAAGCTATCCAGTTGGCGTTGAAAATAATATTTTTAGATACACTATTGATTACCTGAAATATACTGTTAGTTCTGTAAGAACAGCACTGAATCATGCTTCAAAAGGAAGGATATCACATTATTGTGGATGGACTAAGTTCCAGGCAACCCATGGAACAAAAACCAAAGAAGCATATTATAATTATAATGTCTGTTTTTATCACAAATATGCAAATAGTTCTGGAATCTCATCAGTGTGTAATTCTCTTCAGTGAAACAAATCAAAGACCACTTATGCTTGCCCATGGTTCACAAGTTTTATCTATGACTTGCCATGAGTTCTCCATGGAGGATTCATCCAAATACTAGAGGCTTCTTTCTATTTCTTCCGACAACATGTGGATATGAATGGAACATAAAGGCTATCCACTGATTATCCATTGTTCTTGCCACATAACCAGACCATCTGCTTTATTAATCATATATTTTAAATTACATTCTTTATTCTAATTCTTCTCTGTAATTCCTTTTTATAATATATGTTGCACTCTGTTCACAACCACCATGTGTGTCTCTGTTGTCTTCTTGATGAAACTAATTTTTAATATTTTTGATGCATGAATAGAATGTTTTCAGAAAAACTTTACATAAGCAATAAAGCAGGCATATAGATCGATGATAGTTGCTTTTTTGGTATTAATAAATTAAAAAATAATAACAATGAAGGGCTTAGAACCTGCCACTACAGTGAAAAAAACAGTTGCTGAGGTTAAGAGGAAAAACATCCTTGAGAAATTTCAAGAAAACTCAGTAGAGCTTCAGTTCCTAGAGACTGGTGAGTACTATTTAGTCACAATTTTTACCCTGATGGTTAGGTTGTGAAGTACTATCTGTTGCTAAAAGTACTCCAAGCCTGAATAGGGGTCCACTTAGCTTCATCCTATTCAGGACTAAAAAGAGCAGTATACTCATGCAAATGTGTGTTTAATAATTTTCTACATCTTTCCCACAGAGAAAAAAAAACTCCAATATGAAAAAATAAAGTACAAGATTTTTTTTCTATGCCTTTAAGATTTCCCCCTCCTACAGATATCTTATAAATCAATCTTTTCAGATCCATTCAAAACTGTGTAACTTCCAACATGGATCTCCTCTATGTACATTATATAATCTAGCTGTTTTTTCCATTTTTTATCTCTGAAATGCCATTAATATTTCCTCTGTTCATCCACTCGGGATTGATATGTTAAGAGGCCAAATACTGTGCCTTTATTGCTTTTAAGGTTGTTTTTAAAAAGTGCATTATTAAAATCTTTGCAGATTTTTCCCAGATTTCTTCACATTGATATCCTTGGGATGATTTTGCTTAGCTGGATCTTTTGCCAAGCTCTATAAAACTGATTCTGCTTTTCACTGTTTCTCTCTAGTTTATGAGGCAATACCATTCCTTCTTCCATCATCCTTCTCCAGAAAATCTTATAAACAAGTTGATCACCTAAACCAGCATTAGACTTCATTACCATCTTTCTCTGATATATAAAGTCAAATATTTACCAATTAAGGCATTTTGAGGTATCTTTTGGTTTCTTCATTATGGCAAGTGATTTATTTCAGTAAAAATATTTTATGAAATTATTGTAGACTGTATGTTCTTTTTTCCACCCACATTCTATTTTTCACCATCACACTTGTTTAAAATAGGTCAGGATGGAATAATGTTAATAAAATGCTCTATGTTTTTCTCATTTTTATTCTTTCTTTAAGCTCTGTACTAATTTTGATCTTTGTTCTAATAAGGCGATGGCTTGACTATAAACAGACAGCTGATTCAGTAATGACTATCACATCAGTAACAATCATTTCCTGTCTGTTAAAATATAATCAATTTCATTTTTTGTGATGTTATTCAGTGCTTGTCATATCCCATGCCCACCTAGTCTTTTCTCATAGAAAGTATTCATGATATATGTGTGAGACTTCTGTACAGTCTTTTTAGTTTCTCTCATTTCTTCTCCTGATCCAGATTTTTTAAGATTTCTTGCCATCTTTGCTTTTTTTCATTATTCTTTAAAATCACTAAGTTGATATAATTTAGAGGATCTTATTAATTTCTTCATTCACTTTCTCTACCTTTCCATCTGCTGTAATAGAAGCTGGCTTATAATCTACTATTATTTACATGGTGATTTTTTAGGAAACATTTCAGAGTGCTGCAAAATGAGCTAATCAAACATCCCATGAAATAATAATTTCTATTTCCTTTAGGTGGATGATTAAAATGCTACTCTGACAATTCTGTTTGCTCCCCAAGGAGAACCTGTGGGCCATCTTTCTGTATAACTGCACTTCCTTCTTTCTTCTGGTTTTGTTTATAACAAGACGGCCAAGATTAACACTTATTAAGTTCCTCTAGTAAAATGTCCACTCATGGGCCACTGGACAAGATCTACTATCTAGAGGACAAACAGCTAAATTTAGAGATGGTCTAAAAATGGTGATTCTCAGTATCCTATGCTCCCTTCTCTGCTGCCTTGCTGCCATGAACACATAAGGGGGAGGTAAATGCACAGGGCTAAGACCATTTTGTATTTTTCCTTCTTTCATGAACTGCTATGGCCAAATAATTTATTACCACATAATCAGCCTACTGGCCTCTGTATTTAATTAAGCTGATATTTAGAAAAGCAGAATCAATCTGTTTACAGGGTCATATTTAAAAGCCTTTCTGGCATGGTAAACCAGCTAGAGCTTGTGGTCTGCTAACAGAGTCTTTTACACCCCCATATATTACCTCCAGACCAAAATGAGCCATCAGAATCACACTTATTGAAAAAATATCTGCACACTTAATAAAAAAAAAAAAACAAAACTTGAATACAGAGGCAATGTAAAATGGTAGCCAGAATCTGAAAGACATGGCCCAAGCCTTCTCTTTCACATATACTCAAAAAGTTATTTAGTCTCTTAGTGCCACAAGGCAACTCTCAAAGTCTAGAAGTCACATGACCTTTATGTAATGGTAGAGAGAGTGTACATACTAGGAGTACCCTATACTGATGAAACCATTTTTTAAAAAGTTTTATTGAGGTTACTTGATGGCATTCCTAAGAGCAGAGTGCATCAGCTATACTGTATGGCCTTTGTGAAATCTATTTTGGTTGCTAAGAGCCCTTTTAAAATTTTGGCTCTGTTCTGAATTGCTGATTTGCCCTGTACATGACCTCTAGATGAGAATTATTACTGTACTTACTAATTTTACCTCTTCTAAGCTTCAAGGTGTAAAGTTCTAACTAGTTATTAGATATCTGGCACTGGTGAACAAGTCTGCTTTATTCCATCACTTCACAGCTTCCTAGACTGTCAATCAATTCCTTTAAGGGAGGATTATTAAGATTATTTCTTGGCTGAAATAATCCTTTTTAGTTTAGCTTTATGACAAACTTTATGCTCCTCTCTCCTTGAATTTTCACCCACCCCCTCAACTCTCCCACCCCATGTAACCACTACTATGTATTTTTTGAATTATTTTGATTATCTTTTTCTGGGTTACGTTTGATTTTTATTGTTGTTGTTCTTTTAATTTTATTTTAGTTCCTCCAAAACTCTGAATTATGGAATGCAATCATCTCAGAAGAGCTAAAATTATGAATAATCTGAAGGATGATGGAAAGGTTTTGGTGGGTAGAAGCAGGCTTGTAGCATGTTACCTATGATGACTTGCGTGCAAGAAATAAAGGAAAAGATATGAATGATGAGAAAAGGAGGTGGGCTGGTCATATAGCAAGAAGGATGAATGACCTGAATGACACATTGGTACCCTTAGGGTATTATTACTCACAGTTAAATAGCGCTTTAAGGTTTTCTCACAACAACCCTGTGTGGTAGGGAAAATAAAAACAGAAGAAAAGGAAGGCTTCTAGTAATTGGATAGTTCTACTGATGATTTAAGGGAAAATGTGGGTGAAAAGTATACAAGATGAAAAGGGACAAAGGTATTGTAATCTACGTATTTCAGGTATAGATGGATCATGGATGACAATTTTTTTTAACAACAGGATAATATTTTTCATTTAATTTCCCCTTTTTTACAGTGCCCCATCCTGTTATTCAGCAACATTTAGACTTCATGTCTATAGAAAATTACCTCCAAAAGCTCTCAGATACTTTTCCTGAGCTCTCAAGAGCAGCTCCAACCTCATCATTCTAGGGATATTATCTCCAGATCTCCCTAAATCCATTGCCACTACTGAAAGCCATATTTTATACTAGTATTATATAGTTATTTTAAATATTTAAGACATGACCATTCTATGTGTTAACTTAAAAGAAAATAAAATTTTATTGCTAGGAATGTTAAAGTTCAGTTCTTTTCTTTAGATGGGTTTGCATTTTGAAAAGAAATGCATGTTCACTGATGAATGGCAAGGTGAGAAAAATGACTTACCAGTTGGGAGTAATTGGAGGAGATCGAGAAGGAAGACTTTTGGTTTCTAAATGGTCTACTGATAAAGATCTTCTCTTGGTTGGGTTCCATACCATTCCACCTATCACCTTCTTGCAATATTGGTTATTTAAAGACCTAAAAAACAGATGCATTTAGATTTTTTATGAAGACACAGAATGTAAATTAGTGGTATCTATGAAAGAACATGTGCTATCAATGGAGGGCTACCTTTTTACCACTTAAGAAGGGCAGACTTTCTCTCAAAAACTACATCTCTGACTTTTCCATTCTCTATTTCTTCAGGAATTCAACATACATGATTTAGATTTTTAAATCAGCCTTAGAAAATTGTATAAAGGAATTTGAGATTATGACTAAATGGTTATAAATCATAAATTCAATCTTAGATAGCCTAGTTCAAACACAGCTTTAGCCTCAAGGAAAAGTATTTTCACCAGTATTTTCAAGAATTCCCTATTTCCATTTGCCTTTATGGAGATCCTAATAAAATTATAATTCTTCATACCAGCCAAGTCTAAGTTTACACTTTAGTGTCAAGTCAAGTTGCTATTGTTAATCCCATTAAGTCATGGGGAAAAATAAAACAATTAAAAAAAAACTCAAACTCTACAACCAACTTCAAAAAAATCCAACAATATCTCTTTCTCTGTAAAATCCTAGTTTATCTTTTTTGGCGTTTCTGATTCTCCTGTTTTCCCCTTCCTTCCCAAATCCCCATCTAGCCATCTTCTCAACAACTGACCGCAACTCCACTACATTCCATATTCTTGGTCTAGTCCTTGCTCAAGATATTGTTCAAATAATTCCTTGTACTATATTAGCATCTCCTATTCCCTCTTCATGGGTCTCCTAGGCCCCCATCAGCAATTCTCAGAGATTTAACAGGCTCTGGCTCTACCACTTTAAATCAGTGTGTACTCAATTCTCTCTACTTGTTCTTTCTCTTCATATCTAAAAGAGATCTCTAAAAACCTCCTGCCCCTTCTTTACTTTCCAAGGGTTTCGTTAGTTCATTTTATATTGTTTCTCCCTCCCAAAACAGCTTGTGCTTGGTCTAATCATGGGCTGCAAATGACCAGGCACTATAATCATAGTGTACCCTATCAAGGGCATTCAATCTGAGGTAAGAGGGAGTAGGTATGGGTCTATGAGTGTGCCCATGAATGACTGTGATGGAAAGCAGAGGTATCTAGCATACTGAGGTTAGAACCAGTTAAAATATAACTGGGAAATATTTAACAAATAAATAAAAATACAATAAATTTTAGAAAAACATTTATAACAAACACAGATAATATGTTAAAACTAAGTCAATATATAGTCCGTAGGGAACCTTATGTATGGTATAATGTCCCCTGTTTCTGTTTGGCACTACTGTAAAGACAAAATATAATCATGCTTTTCTAAGATCACTGAGCCCATCATTTCTTATAGCACAGTAATATTCCTTCACAATCATATATCACAACTTGTTCAGTCACTTCCCAATTAAAGTACATCCCCGAGATTTCTAGTTCTTTGACACCACAAAGAGAGCTACTATAAGATATTTTAAAATATATACATTCTTTTCCTTTTTCCTTAATGATCGGTGGAAATAGACTTGAGTGGTATTTCTAGGTCAAAGAGTATATAGCCTGTTTAATAAATCTTTGGGCATAATTCCAGATCTTTCCAAAACAGCTAGATCAGTTCACAATTCCAGGGTGGGAATGGATGAGAGGAAAAAAAAGGAATTTACATGATAATTTTGTTGTGTATTTGAAAGAAATAGCAAGTTGTACATAGTAGAACTGCAGTTTTGTGTACTATCATCTTTCTTTTTTTTGTACTGTTATAAAAATGCTTGTTTTATCACATAAAATAAAAAATAATTTAAATTAGAAAAGAAAAGATATCAAAATATCATGCTATTTTTTTTCTTTTCTTTTCAAAAATACTGTCTTTTAAAGGAGGGAAGGTATGTGAGTATTAATGTGAAGGAGCAGATCTATGTATGTTAAATGACCAAAAGGTAAATATAAAAGGCATTGAAGTAGCACTAAAATAAAAATTTTTTAAAAGTTAATGCCTTACAAACTTGTAAAGGCACAATCTTTGCTGAGGTGAATGGAATTAGGATGACTCATTCCCTAAGGTTCATCACAGTTTGTACCTTAAAACCAGGTAAAAACAAGGACTGAGGGACACTAAAGAGAGGCAAGATCTATGGTTGACTCCAGTGCCTGTCAATAAACAAAATGATGTCAAGATTGATAAAGAGCACTCCCGTATATTGCCTTCACTTGTTCTGTGAATGCATGCATGTAAATAACTTCACACCTGACAGAGCACTGCTGGACTCATGCCCCACTCTCACATCTGCTGTTCTGCCTGGTTTCAGTTACCTGGAAGATGGCCCTCCCAGGTTAAGCTCATCATCTCTAATTTCAACATCAATCAAGCTTTCATTGACACCTCCTCTCTCCGCCTCTTCTCCATTTCAAGGACAAATAGTGAAGTCCGGAACTCTTCCCAATGCCTTTCTTTATAGAGGGTAGAACCTGGACTTTTGGGCTTACTCCACTTTGCAATTGCTTTCCTACTTGGTTTCAACTGCACAGACCAAGATGACCCAGTGCCAGAAATTCCCTGGTAGTCTTCCTTCATCATCCTGCCCCTTTCCTGCTTCCTTTTATATATTGTCTTTCCCCAAATAGATTATAAACTCCTTCAGGGTAAGTCTGTCTTTGTATCCCCAGCTGCTTAGCACTGTGCCTAGAGCATAATAAGCACTTAAATGTTTACTAGATTGGCTTAGACTCCAACAACCTTCAAACTACAAAAGTTTTTGTCATCTCTGCTCTCATTACTCTCAATAATAACCAAAACTACAATATGGTGATATTCTGGATTTAATTCACCCTAGCTCTTTTCCAAGATCCTCATTACAGAATTCCTGGTAAATATTTGCAACAGTAATGACAATAAATATACTTTCACATTTATGTGACAGTTTACAACTTACAAGCGTTTTTTCTCACTGATTTTGTGAAGCAGATGGTTTGTTACTACCCCCATTTTACAAATGAAGAAACTGAACCTCAGAATTGTTTCAAGTTCTAGGATAAATCTGGGCAGGTAGGTGATGCCATAGTGCACAGAGTGCTGGGTCTAGAGTGCTGATTTATCTTTCTGAGTTCAAATCTGACCTCAGACACTTACCAGGTGTGTGACTCTGGACAAGTCCCTTGACCCTGTTTGTCTCAGTTTCCTCATCTGTAAAATGAGCTGTTCTTGAAGGAAATGGCAAACTACTCCAGTATTTTTGCCAAGAAAATCCCCAATGGGCTCATAAAGAGTTGGACATGACTGAAATAACTCAAATATGAGTTATTATTGTCAATTCCTTTGAAGTCATGCTGAATAGCAAAGTGCCTGTCATATAGGAGGGTCTTAAATGTTTGACTGCTTAATGGAGAAGAGGATGCTCCTTTTCTATGCATATCCCTAGTTTGTCCTTTTAGGGATTTCTGATTAAAATAATGATTTTATGGGAAAATTGACAGTCTTGAGAATTTTTTCTTGTATATTTTAAGTACCTATACTTTTTGAAAAAAAAATCTCAGCCTCTTCACCTCTCCATTCACAAATTTTAGGGAAAATAAAATCAGCTTGATATCTTTTTGTATGGGGTAGCTGTCAAGAAGTATTTATATCTATACAACTTTTGCAATTAAAGAAACAGCCTAGTGTAATGCACAGAGGACTATGTCCTAGAGCTGGATTATATGCTCTTTGATCCAAATTGTTGGATCAATTCACAACTTTACCAACAATGCATTAGTGTCCAGTTTTTCTACATCCCTTCCAACACTTCCATTTTCTTTTCCTGTCATCTTAGCAAATCTGATAGGTGTGAATTTGTACTTCAAAATTGTTTAATTTGCATTTCTTTTGCTGCTGAGGCAACTGGGGTTAAGTGACTTGCCCAGGGTCACACAGCTAGGAAGCGTCTGAGACCAGATTTGAACTCAGGTCTTCCTGACTTCAGGGCTGGTGCTCTAACCACTGCGCCACCTAGCTGCCCCTTAATTTGCATTTCTTAATGGTGACAAAGCATTTTTATATGACTTTTTATGGCTTTAATTTCTTCATATGAAAATTGTTCATATGCTTTAATGATTTATCAATTGGGGAATGACTTGTATTTTTATAAATTTGATTGAGATCTCTAGAGTTTTTAGAAATAAAGTCTTTATCAGAAACACTGGCTGTAAAAAATTTTCCCCAGCTTTCTATTTCCCTTCTAATCTTGGCCATGTTAGTTTTGTATGTGCAAAATCTTTTTAAAATTTTAATGTAATCAAAATTATTCCTTTTGCATTTCATAATGTTCTTTGGTTCTTCTTTGATCATAAATTGTTCCCTTCTCCAAAGATCTGATAGGCAAATTATGCCTTGCTTTCCTAATTTGCTTATATTATTGCCCTTTATGACTAAATCATACATCCATTTTGACCTTATTTTGGTATGGGGTGTGAGATGTAGATCTTTGCTGAGTTTCTCACATACTATTTTCAAGTTTTCCCAACAATTTTTGTGAAATAGTGAGTTCTTATCCCAGAAGCTGTAGTATGGGGAATCATCAAACATTAGATTATGGTAGTCATTGATTATTGTGTTTTGTATACCTAATCTATTCCACTGAGTCTGTTTCTGAGCCAGTACCAAATGGTTTTGAAGACTGCTGCTTCATAATAGAATTTTAGTTCTGGTACTGCTAGGCCACCATCCTTTGCAAATTTTTTTTCATTAATTCCTTTGATATTCTTGATCTTTTCTTTTTCCAGATGAATTCTGTTATTATTTTTTCTAACTCTATAAAATAATGTTTTGGCAGTCTGATTGGTATAGCACTGAATAAGTAGGCTAATTTAAGAAGAACTGTCATTCCTTATTAATGCTTGGCTGACTTATGAGCACTTGATATTTTTTGAGTGTTTAGATTTGACTTTATTTGTGTGAAAAGTTTTTATATACTTCCTAGGTTTGTCTTGGCAGGTTGACACCTAAATATTTTATTTTGTATACAGTTATTTTGAAATGGAATTTTCTCTTTCTACCTCTTGCTGTTACACTTTTTGGTAATATACATAAATGCTGATGATTTATGTGGGTTTATTTTATAACTCACAACTTTGCTAATGGTGTTAATTATTTCAGGTAGTTTTTTTGTTGATCCTCTAAGGTTCTCTAACGATACCATATCACCTGCAAAGAATAATTTTATTACCTGACAACTCTAATTCTTTTTCTAGTACATTTCTAGTACAATATTGAATAACAGTAGTGATCTTATTGGGAATGCATCTAGCATCTTCCCATTACATATAATTCTTGCTGATGATTTTAGATAGATGCTGCTTATCATTTTAAGGAAAACTACATTTATTCCTATGCTTTCTAGTGTTTTTAATAGGAACAGGTGCTGCATTTTGTCAAAAGCTTTTTCTGTGCCTATTGATTTCTATTATTTTTGTTATTGTTATAGCCAATAATGCCAATAGTTTTCCTTATATAGAACCAGCCCTGCACTCCTGATATAACTCCCACTTGGATTTTGTGTATTATCCTCTTAATAAATTGTTGTAATCTCTTTGCTAATATTTTATTTTAAAATTTTATATCAATATTTATTAGAGAAATTAGTCTATAATTTTCTTTCTCTGTTTTGGCTCTTCCTGGTTTAAGTAAAAGACCATATCTGTATCATAAAAGGAATTTCACAGGACTTCTTTGCTTATTTTTCCAAATAGTTTATACAATGTTGCTTGATAGAATTCACTTATAAAGCCATCTGTCCCAGGAGAGTTTTTTCTTAGGGAGTTCATTGGTGACTTTTTAAATTTCTGTTTCTAAAATGGAATTACTTAAGCATTTTATCTTCTATTAATCTGGACAATTTATATTTCTGTAAATACTCATCCATTTCAATAAGATTATCAGATTTGTTAGCATACATTTGGGCAAAATAGCTCCTAATCGTTGCTTTAAATTTCTTTTTCATTGGGGTAAGTTCCCCCTTTATATTTTTGATGCTGGTAATTTGGTTTTCTTCTTTTTTTTTCTAGTCAAATTAACCAAAGGTTTATCTATTTTGTTGGTTTTTTCTATAAAACCAACTCAATTTGATTAATCTCTTTTGATTTTCAGAATTTCTTATTTGGTATTTACTTGAAGATTTTAATTTGATGTTTTTTCCTAGCTTTTTTAGTTGCATGCCCAATTCACTGATCTCCTCTTTCTCTATTTTATTCATGTAAGTATTTAGAGAAATAAAATTTCCCTTCACAACTGATTTGGCTGCATCCCATAAATTTTTACATACTGTTTCATTATTGTCATTCTCTTAGATGAAATGATTGTTTCTATTTGTTGTTTGATCTAGTCATTATTTAGGATTAATTATTTAATTTCCAATGGGTTTTTAGTATATCTTTCCCTGGCTCTTTATTGCATGTAATTTTTATGGCACTGTGATCTGAAATGGACGCATTTACTATTTCTGTCTTTCTACATTTGTGAGATTTTTATGCCTTAATACTTAGTTAATTTTTGTGTAGTTACCAGATATCACTGAGAAAAAGGCATATTCCTTTCTATACACATTCTTTTTTCTCCAGAGGTTTATCATACATAAGTTTTCTAAGATTCTATTAATGTCCCTAATTTCTTTCTTGTTTACTTTGTAGTTAGATTTGTCTGGTTCTGAGAGGGGGAGGTTGAGGTCCCCGCTAGTATAGTTTTGCTGTCTATTTCTTCCTTTAACTGACTTAATTTCTCCTCTAAGAATTTGGATGCTGTTCCACTTGGTGCATATGTATTTAATATTGATATTAGTTCATCATCTATGATGCCTTTTCACAAGATGTAGCTTCCTTCCTTATCTCTTTTAATCATATATACATATATATATATTGCTTAGTCTGAGATAAAAATTGCTTCTCCTGATTTTTTGCTTCAAATGAAGCATGATATATTCTGCTCCAGTCTTTTACCCTTACTCTGTGTGTATCTCTGTTTCAAATGTATTTCTTGTAAAAAGCATATTGTAGGATTCTATTTTTTTATCTACTTTATTCACTTCCATTTTATAGAAGAGTTCACCTATTCATATATACGGTTATGATTACCAGCTGTGTATTTCCTTCTATCCTATTTTGTCCTCTGGATATGTTTTTTTTTTCCTCTCTTTCCACCCTGACCCTCTTCACTAGTGTTTTGCTTCTGACCAGCCACTCCCTCAACCTGCCCTTTTTTCTATCATTCCTCCTCCCTTCTCTTAGCCCTTTCTCCTAGTGTTTCTGCCCTCCCTCCTATGTTGTTTCTTTCTTTTCTTTACCTTTTCTCTTCCAAATCCTCTATAGGGGAAGATAAATTTCTATATCCAACTGAGTGTGTCTGTTATTCCCTCTTTAAGCCAAAACCAATGAGATTAATCTTCAGACAATGTTCACCCCTCTCCTTTTTTTCCCTCTCCTACAATAGATCTTTTGTTCTTCATGTGATCTAATTTATCCCATTCCTCTCCTTTCTTCTACTCCCAGTACAATCCTTTTTCCACCCCTTAATGTTTGTTTCTTTAATATCATCACATCTGAATCAATTTATATCCACACCTTCTATTTATGAATGCCCCCTCTATCTTAATAAAACTTACAGTTCTCAAGAGTTACAAGTATTATTTTCCCATGTAGGGATGTAAACAGTTTAACCTATAAATAATTTTTTTTCTTTCCTGTTTACCTTTCTATGTTTCTTTTGAGTCCTATATTTATAGATCATGTTTTTTGTTTAGTGCTGGTCTCTTCAATATAAATGATTGAAAGTCCCTTACTTCATTGAAGATCCATCTCCTCCCCTGAAAGACGATGTTCAATCTTGCTGGGTAGCTGATTCTTGGTTGTAACCTCAGGTCCTCTGCTTTCCAGAATATGGTATTCTAGGTCCTCTGATCTTTTATTGTAGAAGCTGCCAAATCCTGGGTAATCTTGACTGTGGCTCCTTGATATCTAAATTATTTTTTTCTGGCAGCCTGCAATATATTTTTCCTTGACATTATAATTCTGGAGTTTCACAACAATGTTTCTTGAAGTTTTCCTTGTGGGATCTCTTTCTGGAGGTGATTGATAGATTCTTTCAATGACTATTTTGCCCTGTGGTTCTAATATATCAGGGCAGTTTTCCTTGATGATCTGTTAAAGAAGGCTATCCAGTCTCTTTTTTTGGTCATGGACTTCAGGTAGAACCATAATTTTTAAGTTGTCTCTCCTGGATCTGTTTTCTAGGTCATATGTTTTTCCAATTCATTATTTTACATTTTCTTTCATTTTTCCATTCTTTTTAGCTTGTATTACTGATTCTTGATGTTTCTTATAATCATTTAGCTTCCATTTGTCTGGTTCTAGTTTTTTAATGTATGGTTTTTTTCAGTTAGCATTCATATCTTCTTTTCCATTTGATTAATTCTATTTTTAAATATGTTTTTTTTCCAAATTATCACTCTTTGCAGATGACATGATGGTATACTTAGAGAACCCTAGAGACTCAACTAAAAAACTACTAGAAACAATTCACAACTTTAGCAAAGTGGCAGGATTCAAAATTAATCCACATAAATCATCAGCATTTTTATATATTACCAACAAAGTTCAGCAGCAAGAGATACAAAAAGAAATTCCATTCCAAATAAAGGATGATAGGATAAAATATTTGGGAATCTATCTGCCAAGGAAAAGTCAGAAACTATATGAACTAAACTACAAAACACTTTCCACACAAATAAAATCAGACCTAATCAATTGGAAAAATATTAAGTGCTCATGGGTAGGCAGAGCGAACATAATAAAAATGACAATACTACCCAAACTAATCTACTTATTTAGTGCCATACCAATCAAACTCCCAAGAAATTATTTTACACATCTAGAAAAAATAGTAGCAAAGTTCATTTGGAAGAACAAAAGGTCAAGGATTTCAAGGGGATTAATGAAAAAAAGGCAGATGAAGGTGGCCTTGCTGTACCAGATCTAAAACTATATTATAAAGCAGTGGTCATCAAAACCGTTTGGTACTGGCTAAGAAATAGAGCAGTCGATCAGTGGCACAGGATAGGTTATCAGGACAATCTAGGCAATAAACTTAACAATCTAGTGTTTGATAAACCCAAAGACCCCAGCTTTTGGGATAAATACTCACTATTCGGCAAAAACTGCTGGGAAAATTGGAAACTAGTGTGGAAGAAATTAGGGCTTGACCCATACCTAACACCACATACCAAGATAAGATCTAAATGGGTTCATGATCTAGATATAAAGAGGGACTTTGTAAACAAGTTAGAGGAACGTAATATAGTTTATTTCTCAGACCTGTGGAGATGGAATAAATTTATGTCCAAAGAAGATCTGGAACTCCTAATTGAACACCAGATGGATAATTTTGATTATATTAAGTTAAAAAGTTTCTGTACAAACAAAACAAATGCAGACAAGATTAGGAGGGAAGCATCAAATTGGGAAATCATTTTTACATTTAATGGTTCTGATAAAGGCCTCATTTCTAAAATTTATAGAGAATTGTCTCATATATATAAGAATTCAAGCCACTCTTCAATAGATAAGTGGTCAAGGGATATGAACAGACAATTTTCAGATGATGAAATTAAAACCATCTCCAGTCATATGAAAAGTTGCTCCAAATCACTATTGATCAGAGAAATGCAAATTAAGACAACTCTGAGGTACCACTACACCCCTGTCAGATTGGCTAAAATGACAGGAAAAGATAACAATGAATGTTGGAGGGGATGTGGGAAAACTGGGACACTAATACATTGTTGGTGGACCTGTGAACGGATCCAACCATTCTGGAGAGCAATTTGGAGCTATGCTCAAAAAGTTGTCAAACTGTGCATACCCTTTGACCCAGCAGTGTTTCTACTGGGCCTATATCCCAAAGAGATCTTAGAGGAGGGAAAGGGACCCACATGTGCAAGAATGTTTGTGGCAGCCCTTTTTGTAGTGGCTAGAAACTGGAAACTGAAGGGATGCCCATCAATTGGAGAGTGGCTGAATAAATTATGGTATATGAATGTTATGGAATATTATTGCTCTGTAAGAAACGACCAGCAGGACGATTTCAGAGAGGCCTGGAGAGACTTGCATGAACTGATGCTGAGTGAAACGAGCAGAACCAGGAGATCATCATACACAGCAACAACAGTATTACATGATGATCAATTCTGATGGACATGGCTCTCTGCAACAAAGAATTGTCTCAAACCAGTTCCAATTGTTCACTGAAGAAAACCATATACACCCAGAGAGAGGGAAATGAAATATGGACCACAACGTAACATTTTCATGATCTCTATTGACATTTGCTTGCATTGTGTTGCCTTTCTCTGATTCTTTTTTTTTCTTGTAGATAGAATTTTTCTTGCATAACTTCTCAAGCATTTCAACATTATTAACATGTAGTGGACTTCCTGCCATCTAGAGGAGGGGAGGGGACTGGGGGTAAAATTTGTAATGGAAAGCTTTGTAAAGATCAATGTTGGGGAACTACTCATACATATGTTATACAAATAAAAAGCTTTAATAAAAAATAAAAAATAAATAAATATGTTGTTTTTTTCAGTGAAATTTTTTTGCATTTGTCCAATTGTATTTTTAAGGAATTAATTTCTTCAGTGAATTTTTTTTTGTTTGACAAATTGCATTTTTAAAGAGTTATTTTTCTTTTCCAAGCTGTTCATTCTCTCTTGCATACTTCTCATTTCTTTTCTTAAATTGTGTTCTACCTCCTCTCTTATTTGGTTTTTTAAAATCCTTTGTGAACTCTTCCAAGAAGCCTCTCTGGACTTGTGAACAATTCATATCTGAAGTTTTGCATATGTGCATTTTGTACTCATCTGAGTTAGTGTTTTGGTTTTTCCTGTCACCATAGTAGCTTTCATAATTAAGGGTCTTTTCTATTTCCTTCTCATTTTCTTTCATTCTTTTTCTTATTTTGTGACTTTTAAAATATATGCCATATTACCATATGCCAAAGATTATGGGTTCAAGTCACTGAAACAATTTGAACTTCAGTTCCTTCATCTGTAAGATGAGGTTAATAACAAACCACCTACTTGACAAATTATAAAAATACTACTTTGTAAATTATAAAATGTCATTTAATGATAATAGCTAATATTTCTATGAGCACTTTTATAAATTTTATCCTCACAACATTCTTGGAAGATTGGCTATTATTATCATAACCTCATTTTATAGGTGAGAATACTGAGGAAGACAGGTTAAATGATTTGCTCAGAATTGCTGAGCTAGTAAATATATGAGGCCATATTTGAATTCAGGATTTCTTGATTCCAAGCCCAGTACTACCTAAGCTAAACTCTGAATAGTTATGGAATGCACAAGGTTATTCATATGTTATCTCATTCAATTCCTACAATTACCCTGTGAGGTGGGAGCTTTTATGAATGTGAGTTACTATTGACAAAGTGAACAAAGACAGAAGAACTATTCTTACATATTGCTAATGCTACAGGTCCCATAAAATAAAACTTTTGGGGATTAGAAAATTTAATTATCTTGGTACTTTTCAACATGCCACTCATTTTCCCATATAAGTAAAATGGTGGCTAAGACATCTTTGATTCTACCATCATTTTTAAATTTTCCATTAATGATTATTTCCAAACGAGAGATGAATGTTAGGATAGAGAAGTTATTACATTGCTAGGAAATTGTAGTGTTCTCTCTGAGGAAGTAAGGTTAGCATCTGCTGATGATATTTATCACCATTTCTAGGTGTGCTTACCTCAATGACTTCATTGATAATCATGATGTTTTATTCAGAATATATAATGAAAGAAATTTAATTAGAAAAGTAATCATCTCCATACTATCTCTAGTGGGTCTGTATCCCAAAGAGATCATAAAAAAGGGAAAAACCCCACATGTACAAAAATGTTTGTAGCAGCCCTTTTTTGTAGTGGCAAGGAATTGGAAACTGAGTGGATGCCCATCAGCTGGAGAATGGCTGAATAAGTTATGGTATATGAATATTATGGAATATTATTGTTTTGTAAGAAATGATGAGCAGGCGGAACAGCTGGAAAGACTTACATGAACTGATGCTAAGTGAAGTGAGTATAACCAAGAGAACTTTGTACACAACAACAAGATTATGTGATGATCAACTGTGATGGGCTTGGTTCTTTTCAAAGAGATGATTTAAGGCAATTCCAATAGACTTATGATGGAAAGAGCCATTCACATCCAGAGAGAACAAACTATGAGGATTGAATTTGGATCACAACATAGCATTTTCACCTTTTGTTGTTGTTGTTAATTTGCTTGTTTTTTTCTTTTCTCACTTTTCCCCCTTTTGATCCGATTTTTCTTGCACCAGCATGATAAATGTGGAAATATGTTTAGAAGAACTGCACATATTTAACCTATATTAGATTATTTGTGTCTAGAAGAGGAGATGAGGGGAAGAAAAAATTTGGAACACAAGATTTTGCAAGGGTGAATGTTGAAAACTATCTTTGAATGTATTTTGAAAAATAAAAAGCTATTATTACATTTAAAAAAAAGTGATCAACACAACCATTACAGGAATTTCAATCTCATGCCAACATCAAAGATTTCTTAAAAAATATTCTTTGGTTATAGAATATTGTTAAGACAAGCTATAGGAAATTAGGACTTGATATTATATATGCAGAAGTTTCTTCTGAAAATGATTTTGTAAGCATTAAAGTGAGATACACCTTTTCGCCCGCTACATAAACTCTAGCATAAACTCTTAGATGGTACAAGTGACTCTATATCTTTACAATTCTAGTAAAATAAATAAATAAATAGACGTGAACATATTGAAGCTGACACAAAAGGTAGTAATCACACTGGAAGGAGAGCTAGGACTGACAATCAGGACATCTAAGTTATATTAGTGTTACTTCTACCACTGACTGATTAGGTGACCTTGGGCAAATGCTTAGCTGAAGTTGCTCTATGATTAAAGAGGTCGATATGAAACATTGAGTTAGTGATGCAGAAATAATGCTGAGAAGTCAAATGGCACAAAACAAATATACACAAGATTTTCTGGAGGAAAAGGAAATCACTTGAGAAAAGAATACATTGGTCCTTTGATTCAGTAGGCAATTTTCCTGAGAAAACACAGTACTGGGTCTAAAGGTCACTCAGCAGCATATCCTTCATATCAATTTTTTTTAAAACATGTCACATGACTGAAAAAGCATGTTTCCATCAGGGACCTCCTTCCTACTTCTCCCTTCCTTTCCCCTGAAAAAAACCAACAACAACCCAACACAATTTCCAGATTATCTCCTAGGGTCTAGCATGCACTTAGCCCAGTTTCCTATAATATTTACTATCTGTAACTATGGTTACAGATACAGCTAACCACTAACTGCTGCTTAAAAAGGTGACCCTCAATTATTTCCAGAAAAAAAGGGAACTCGGAAATCAGAGGGGAAGTAATTGAAGCCACAAGTTACTCAGCAAAATTTATGCCTACTATGCAATCACAGGCGATGAAGTCAATATGGAAACAGAAATCGTATGTATGAATAGGGACACAGCAGTGAACACTCAGACAATACCTTTCAGGCAATTCTTTTACTTTTTGAGCTATCTAAATCAATCCATAAATGGCATATCAGGGCCAGAAGAGATCTGTTTATCTATCTGCTCATCTTGTGAACTGAGGGCAAGTTTCTACAGTATGCTTGCTTTCTTAACTACAGGAGCAAAATTGCAGCAGTGTCATAGAATCTAGGAAATTTCATCCTTCACAATGACCTTGAGATTCTGTTTGTGTCTGTGTCTGTGTCCCCGGGGACTATATTTCACAAGGTCAGAGACTTGATTCTTCTTGTGATTTTCTGGGAGAGGAGGTATTGCTGTATGAGAGGCTCTGCTGATCTGTGTTCATCTATGGTTTATAAAAGGAAAAAGGAACCAGTGTGGAAAGGAAGCCTGGATATATCTCAGCTGCCCAAGTGATTACTACTGCCCTACTTGAAATCTATTTCCAAACTGACAACTCTCCAAATTGCCTGGAACTGAATGGTAGAGTTTGTTTTTGGCAAGTAAAGTGAGATCCGTCTGTCTGAACATAAGCCAAGCCTGGCAAATGACAAGGAAAGTAAAAGTTAGCAGCAGAGGAAAAACAATGGTCACATAGAGTCAGGAAACCTATATTTGTGGCACAGTGCTGGCTCTGGCATTTAAGAACGGGAATTCAAATCTCACCCTTGTAACTTACTCCCTGTGCAGCACCGGGCAAATCCCTTACACTATTTTTATATTTTTAAAATTTTCATTAATTAATTATATAATGTATAATATATTAAATATGTATTGTATGTAAATATAACACATAAATATAAATATAATATATTTATTTATATAATAAATAATTTATTATTATTTGAGACCAGTTTCCTCAACAGTAAAATGGAAAGGGAATGGACTAAATGGTCTCAAAGGACAAAATCTATGATCCCAAGACTATATTAACTCCATTATATTTATCTTATTAAATTTATTTCATTAGTCTAATCCACCACAATTTTTTCTAATCTGGCACCCCCAGTACAATAGCAATTCTTTTTACTATCATCAGATCCCAACTATCTAAGTTTCCTCCATGTCACTGTGCACTCACAACACTCAATAGAGAGCATGCAAAAATTCAAATAAGCATTTTCAGAACTGCAAAGCACCCTTATATACATAGCATTCCACTGAGTCCCAATGGCCACCTTGTGAGAGTATGACTGTTCCCATTCTCTGTACCTATGTCACATGTACTATGTCGCATGAAATGACCAAATTCCAACCAAGAGAAGAACCCTTTTTTGGGAAGGAAACATTTTCCATTTTACCAAAACCTTCACATTACTTGTCAGTAAAAAGAAGGACTACTATTGGTAAAGTCTTTGGATGGAGAGGGATGGCTCATCTTTCCTGGCCAAATGAAAATCTTGCCAAATTGTAAAGTGGGCACACTAGGGAAATGGATATGTCAATAGCAAAAAGCTAGGAAATTTTCAAAATCAGTTTTTTTGAGATCTTGTGGCTAGAGAGCCCCAAGCTATAGATTCTCACTAAGAACTAGTAGCAGGCCTTTGCAATAGAGATTTCCATTTATCTAGTGCTAAAAATTACATATTTCAAACGCAGACCACTTTTTAGAAACTTTTTAAAAAATCAATAAAGTATACTCACTTTTTGGGATTTTTAGAACCTAATGTCCAGTACTGGGCTAGAATACTTCTTTCTCGAGGTATTGTTTTCTTTGCCTGAAAAAATGTATGGTGATCCACACAGGATTTCCATAAGTTTTTGCAAGACCTATAATTTAACATATTGAAGGCAATGATGTGCTCTCGGGCTTCATCCTGAGGGGGAAAACAATCTTGATTTAGTCTGTGCAGAAAAAAATAATAATAATATTGGTAAAACATTTTAATTACTATTGTAATTACTTCCAGATAGTTAAGTATTGATAACATTGCACACTATACCAACAAGTAAAACAGACATCTCTAATTTCTTGGAGGAAAAGCCAAAATAAAAATAATACCATTTTTGCATTTTTAAATTGATTTTATTTAAATTACGTGAAGAATAAATCTTCCATGACAACTAAAGATGATGAAATAGCAAAGCCACATTTACCTTCATTCCTTTCTAGGCCATACTCCTAAATCTTTTCCTTAGGACTTTATCATATCAAAGAAGCTTCTTCAATCTGGAAACTTACTCCATCCTGAACTATTTACAAGGAAAGTACTGTTAGTCCTTAAAGACTCTCTTTCTGATTGGCTGATTAACTGCAGAACTTGCATTGTAAATAGGAAGTTCAGACAAACTAGGGCTTCACTACTAATTTATGTATTGTAAGAGTTCTAAATGTACTGGCATGTTTGTATGTTTGTGTATAATAAAGGAAACAAATGGTATGTAATAAATGAAACATTTATACATGGAGAAATCCTCCTATGTGTTTTCTATGTATATGAATGTTAATTTTTTTTTTTTTTGGCTGAGGCAATTGGGATTAAGTGATTTGCCCAGGGTCACACAGCTAGGAAGTGTTAAGTATCTGAGGTCACATTTGAACTCAGGTCCTCCTGATTTCAGGGCTGGTGCTCCATCCACTGTGCCACTAGATGCCCCTTATTAAAAAAAAAATAAAAAAAAAAAAAAAAAAAAAGAATAACATCACTTTTCTTTTATTTTGCTCATGTCAGAACTTATTCTGTGGCTTATTTATTGAAGATGGGAGATCTGAGAAGTGTTACTAGAATCAAAAATAATGATATAATGGGGAAGAGAGATGCTAATTGGGAGAAAAAGAATGATGATCATATGATAATAGGAAGGATGAAGAAGTTGGGTTCTTAGATGGGCCTGATAGTGTTAATGTTCACCAGTGTTTATTAAGCACCTACTGTGTGCCAAGTACTGTGCTAAACATTGAGGATATGAAAAACAAGTCTGATTCAAGGGGATAGTCTTGCCTAATAGGGGAGACAATATGAGAACAATCATGTGCAAACAAGTCATGCTATTGTTAATTGTTATTGGTTGTGTCCAATTCTTTGTGACCCCTTTTGAGGTTTTCTTGGCAAAGATAATGGAATCATTTGCTATTTCCTTCTCCAGCTTTTTTTTTTTTTTAACAGATGAAGAAACTACGACAGGGTTAAGTGACTTGCCTAATATAGAGATTATTTATCACTCTCTCTCTCTCTGAGTAGATTCACTAGCTCAAGTCTTAAGCAAAGCTCCTTTCCCTTGTTCACAATAATTTAGAGAATATTAAGTTGGGTGATTCATATGAATAATAAGTGTCTGAAGTCACATTTAAATTCAGGTCTTCCTAACTCCAGGTCCAGCACTCTATTCACGGTACCACATAGCTGCCCCACAGCTAAATTGGGATAATTTCAGACAAAAGACACCATGAAATAGGCTTGGGGAAGGTTTTATGCAGAAGGTGAGACTTAAGTTGAGTCAAGAAGGAAGCCCAGGAAGCTAAGAGGCAGAGATGAGAAAGAAGAGATAGAGAAAGGGAAAGAGCTCTATTAACTCACGAATACTCATAGGATGACGGAAGGTCAAAGCTATAGGAAGCTTAGAGGTCCTTCAGATCAGCCCTTTCATCAAGTCCAAAGAGGTACACAAAGAAGCAGTTTCTTTAGAGATCTTTGGTTTGAGGAATAACACTTATCTAGGTAGCCTTTACCGTGGCAATACCTGAATAACTCACACTGAAAGAACAATTAAAGACACACGATAAACAAAATAAACCCAGATCTACTCACATGCTTCTGATGTTGCTGTATAAAAAACTTTTTTCTTTTGAAGGAGATTTTTAGGATGTTCATCCTATAAAGAAGAGACAGTATCACTTGTCAATGAAAATAAAATCACAAACCTCAAACATGAGCACCATGCAAAATATATGAAACACTCCACTTCTCAGAGAGATTTTAATTGAGCAATGGCAGAGGCAGTGACATCTTAGCAAAAAAAAAAAAAAAAAAAAAAACAGTACCAAAAAACTGAATAAAGGCAGACAGTAGAGCTGGTCCATTAAGTTTTAATGAAAAAAATAAGCTTCAAATTATCAGTTACCCAAAATGTAGATAACTGTAACAAAACATTGTCACAAAATAGCAGTTGTGAGCATCAGATAAAATGCTCTTCTCCATCAAATCCCTATGTTCTGATAACTAATATTTATTGAGTACTGAAAAGTTTAGAGAACACTTTAGTCAGCAAACTTTGGGTATAAGTATCAGTCCCCCCACTTTTCAAATGAGGAAACTGAGGATCACAGAAAGGATAACATTTACTCAGGAGACAAAAAATAAGAGATAGAGGTGGGATACAAACTCAGATCATCTAATTCTATAACTGAAGCTTTATGGTTTGGCAGTCAGTAGATAAAGAAGTGGTCCTGGAATCACAAAACCTGAATTTAAATCTAGCATTAGACACTTACTAGTTGTGTGACACCGGACAAGTTGGTCTGCCTCAGTTTCCTCAACTGAGAAGTGGGCATAATAAAAGTTCCTACCACCTGGGGTTATTGTGATGATCAAATAAGATAATATTGGTACAAGAGTTTTTATAAACCTTAAAGTGCCTTGTAAATGCTAGCTATTATTAGAATCAAAATTCTTCAATTCAACAAATATTTATTAATCACCTACTGTGTGAACTAAACAATGGGAAACAAAAAAAATAAACTAAATAGCTTGTGACCTACAGGACCATTCTGCTGAGGGATTATAAATGTGAATCCAGGTAAGTAAAGAGAATAAAGTCTGGGAGATTTGGAAGACCTCACAAAAGATGCAGCATCTGAGTCAGGTCTTATATGCAGATGAAGGTTCTGAGAGGCAGAAATGAGAAGACTGCACATGCTAGGCACATGAGACACTAATCATGAAGGCAGGGATTAGGAATGCAGCTAAGTAGCCTATTCTGTCTATAGCAGAAAGTGCATGAAGATGAATAATGTGAAATAAAATCTAGAAAGGTACATTGGTATTAGGTAGTGAAGGGTTTTAAGTGCCAAGCAGAGGGATTTCTATTTTATCATGAGGCAGTAAGGAGCTATGTAAGATTTATGAACAGGGGAAGGATGTAGTCCAAATTGTGCTTTACAAAAATTACTTTTGGCAGTTACATAGAAGATGGATTAGAGTAGACCGATTAAAAGGCTATTTTAAAAGGTACACTAATGAACTGTAGGACTAGCGAGCTGGTCTAGACATTCTGAAGAACAATTTGTAACCATGGCCGAAGAGCCATAAAAGTGTGAATACTCTTTGACCCAACAATAACACTACAAGGTTTATATCCCAAAGAGATCAAAATAAGGGAAAAGACCCTATTTGTACAAAAATATGTGTAGCAGCTTCTTAGTGATAGCAAAGAACTGGAAATTGAGGGGATGCTCAACAATGGGGGAATAGCTAGACAAACTATTGTATATGCTTGTAATGGAAAACTATTGGGCTATAAGAAATGATAAGCAGATTTTCAATAATGCAGTGATTCAAGGCAACTCCAGACTTGGGATGGAAATGCCAAACACACTCAGAAAGAGAACTATGGAGATCAAATGTGGATCAAAGCATATTTTCATATTTTTGTTTGCTTGTTTTTTTTCTTCTCTTATTTTTTCCCCTTTTGGTCTGATTTTTCTTGCACAGCATGACAAATATAAAGACATGTTTAAAAGGATTGCACATATATATCCTATATCAGATTGTTTGCTCTCTTGGGGAGGGGGATTTAATGAAGAAGGGGAAAACTTTGGAACACAAAGTATTACAAAAATGAATAAAAAACTATCTTTACATGTATTTGGAAAAATAAAATACTATTGAGAAAGGATGAACAGGACAGTTTCAGAAAAACCAGGCAAAGTGAAGTGCAAAGAATGGGGAGGTTATTGTGCACAAAAAACAGTAATATTGCAATAATGATCAACTGTGAAAGCCTTGGCTGTTCTGATCAATACAAGGATCTAAGACAATTCCAAAGCACTCATGATAAAAAAATGTTATCCTTCTCCAGCCAACTGATGAACTCTGAAGTGCAAAATGAAGTACATTTTTTTTCACTAATTTTATTTTATTGCTATTTTTTTTGAGACATGACCAATATGTTTTACATGATTTCTCATGTATAATTGATATGATATTGGAGGTGGGGGTAGAAGGGAAAGAAAAAAACTTAGAACTCAAAATTTAAAATGTCAAAAAGAATATATATATATTTTTAAAAGTTTAAAAGAAAAGGCCATCATAGTAATCTAAGTGAGAAGTAATGAGGGTTTGAACTAGGACAGTAGTAATCCCAGTAGTTATAAAGGGACAGGTGTGAGGGGTGTTACAGAGACAGAAATAACAAAACTTAGCAACTGATCTGCAGTGGCAAAATGAAGAGGTCAGAATGATGTCAAAGCTGAAAATCTAGGTGATAGAAAAGTTGATGATGTCTTAACAAAAATAGGAGGATTCCTATAGGGGATCCAGGATCCAGATTAAAAAAGAAGTTACTGATTTTCATTTTGAAGTGCTAAGTGCAGAGAATACTGATAGGTCATCCAGGTGATATCCAGAAGGCAAAACAGTGCAGAATGAGTGTTCACCAATTTCCTTTTGGACTACACCTTCTGGATGTCTCTTAGGCATCTCTAATTCAAGATCTCAAAAACATTTTTCTTTCCCATTAAACCTACTTCCGATGGCACTACTATCTTGCTGGCACTGAAGCTTGTTTGGTGTCATCTTTGAAACTTCAATCAATCCTATCTCCCCTATCAAATTTGTTGAAACATCTCATCAATTTCACACCTACACTTGTCCCTTTTTCTCCACTTCTTGGCCCTCATTTTCTTTTTCTTGGACTATATCCACTACTCGTTAGAATCCCAGTTTTTACTTTCTTCTCCTTACTCCACATACCAAAATAATTGAAGTCTGATAGTATTATTCCCTTGCTAAAGGACCTTCGGTAGCTCTCTATGGTCTCTGGGATAAAATACAAATCTCTCAACTTAGCATTTAAAACCATTCACAATCTGTCTACAGCCTACCTCTCCAAACTTATTTATCATCACTCCCCTACGTTTCAGACAGACTATTCTATATACTGTTCCTTAAACCATGATCTTCATGCCCTTGCTCTAACGATAGAATGCACTCTCTTTTTACTTCTGCTATTTGGAATTTCTGATTTCTTGCAATACTTAGTTCCTCCTATAGGAAGCCTTCCTTGATCCTCTCCAGTTATCTTTGTGTTTTCTTCCTTCTCAAATGATCACCTATTTTCTTATTTGTGTATATGTTGTATCTCTCCAATAAAAAGGAAACTACTTGAAAACAGAAACTAATTTTTGTTTGGTTTTCCAGGAACCTAGCAATCAATGTGTTATGAAAATTAAATGTTTAATAGAGACTTGCTGGATTCGACAGGGAAATCCTTAAGATTGGGTTTTGGCTTACCATGCCAAATGTGAGTAATCAATAAAAACTTCTGGTTATTTGATTTAGCAAAAGTTTGGCTTGGTGGAATAGAGCTGAAAGTTATAATAAGATACTTCTCTACTTTCTTAGGAAGTACAATTTTAATTAAAAGATAATAATGCTTTAGCTCAATACACACTTCAAAACATAATTCAGAAAATAATTAGAAATTAATTCATCTTACCAAGGATAGAAACTTGTGCAAATATGTTTGCGGTAGACAGCAATGCCAGCTGCAGCAACTCCAATCATCAGATCTAAATTGTGCAGGTCCTAAAAAACAAAACAAAACAAAAACAAAAACAAAAAACATATAAGCAAAAAGCAGTTCTCATCAAGTTTAGGAATGCCTTTAATTTGAAACATTCCATACATTTACAAATAATGACTTGTCCAAAGTCATTACTGAAAAAACAGTAAGATTTAAAGGAAAAAGCCAAAATATCTCTAGTCCTACATGATCTTCTTTAAATTCTACTGATACATTTCAGAGCTCAAGTAATCATAAGCTCTGTTCTTTCTAAACATTTTCAGATAGAAACCCAATAGGTTTTAGATGATTTAAAGCCAGAAATCTAATAATTTAAACATCTTGAAGGTAGGGACTCTTTATATCATCTCTCACTACACTGCCTTGCTTAAAAAATGTTTGCTGAATCTATAAGTCCAACTTTATTACCTGATATATGGGGAAATTGAATCCCAAAGAAATAAATTCTTCTCCACGAAGTCAACAGTAAATAGAAGAGACCTGATTCTTATTCAGGTCTTCTGGTCTCAAATTCAGGGACCTTTTCACCTTACTAAACTGAAATGCTGATTCCCATGTTGTTATTTTTATAAATATTAATATTTTAAAGTTCTAATACTTAATCTTAAAAAAATGATAGTTACATGTTCAATAACAAATTAGATTCTATTAAAATTCATTAAGTACAAAACATCATATCCGGTGATAAAGATAACAAAAAAAGTTTGTCATTAAAGTATGCTTTCTGTGGGAGAAAGGGGCAAATACAACATGTAATAGATAAGTGAATGCAAAGAATACTGAAAGCAATATGAAATAATGTTAAGATGGTGAGAGCACAATCAAATTAGTTGGGAAGGAAAGGTTTAATGCATTAGATGACAGGTGAGTTGTGTTTTAAAGGAAGTTATGGATCACAAGTCAAGTCAAGAAAGTCAAGAAAGAAGTGAAATGGTGTAGAAAGCCACCTGGGCAAAGAGATGGAGACAAAGAGAATGTAATGGAAGAGCGAATGGATTAGTCTGACCAGAACAGAGAGTGTTGAAAGAAAAGTAATATCAAATAACATAAGAAAGGTAGGAAGAAACTATATAATGGAGGACTTTAAATAGCAGGCTAAGGACTAAGAAACAGTGAGCTACTGAAGATTACTGAGTAGGAAAGTGACAAAAATTTTTGTATTAGGAATATGAATATGGCAGCTATATAGAAGATGGATTAGAGAAAAAATCTGGACTTTTGTTCATTATTAAAAATGTTTCTGAGAACTTGAGAAGACATATGAAATGGTGCATTGAAACTAGCAAAACCAGCAAAACAAGGTATACAATGATTATAACAGTATACATGAAAAAACTAAAAAATCAGAATGTCATATAATTACAGTGACAAAGTTTGGCTCACAAAAGAACTGGAAAAGTACAATTACTTCTCTTCTTTTGAAGGGGTGGATGGTTATGAGTGTACAATACTGCATATTTTGACAACACAGTTGATGAGATGTTCGGTTTTGCTGATACTTTCTTTTTTTTTTAATTAAAGCTTTTTATTTGTATAACATATGTATGGGTAGTTCCCCAGCATTGATCTTTACAAAGCTCTCCATTACAACTTTTACCCCCAGTTCCCTCCCCTCCCCTAGATGTCAGGAAGTCCACTACATGTCAATAATATTGAAATACTTGACAAGTTGTGCAAGAAAAATCCTATCTACAAGAGAAAAAAAATCAGAGAAAGGCAACACAATGCAAGCAAACATCAATAGAGATCATGAAAATGTTATGTTGTGGTCCATATTTCATATCCCTCTCTCTGGGTGTACATGGTTTTCTTCAGTGAACAACAAACAAGTGTTTGAGACAATTCTTTGTTGCAGAGTTGCTGATACTTTCTATCTTTTTTTTTAAACTTTGTTACAAAAGATGGTTTGATGGATGGGGGAAGAAGAAAGCATTTATTCTAAGATAACATTGATGTAAAACAAAATATCAATAAAACTAAGAATAAAAAAGAAAACATCTAAATCTAATACTACCATACTTAGGAGAAAAAAAGGATGCCTTGCCAATAATTCTCTTCCTCTCAATTCCCTACCAAAATCCAGAATTGGAAAAACATTTTATCAGAGAATTTTAGAACAAGAAGAAACTGTAGAAGTAATTCAGTTCAATCCTTTCATCTTAGAGGCAACTAGGGGCAAATGAATTAGAGGAAAATTTGGCTGAATGAAATCCAGAATCCAGAAAATTTGAAAAAGTATGGATCTGTTAATGTTTTAGATATATTTAGTTCTATGAATACTGAAAACCAATAATTTTAAAGTGGAATATTTTGTTCTTTCAAGGTTAAACAACTCATTGCAAAAATGGAAAAACCCTATTACTTACAAGCAAGATGCAAATTAACCTGGCTTAGTTTTGAGTTTGTTTTGTTTTGATAAAGAAAAAAAATAGGAGAGCTGGAAGAGAAAGTAAACCATAGAAAACAGGCAACAACAGGAAAGAAAGAGATTGAGCTGCTATGTAAACTTTTATGGAACCACATCACCATCTTGTGGCCTTTAAGGATATTGCTACTAAGGACATTTAAATGAGAGACCCCTGGTTTTGAAGCCTACGAGATTTGTTATTGCCTAAAAACTTGTTTTGAAGAGAATTGTGCATTTTTGTGGATTTTTATAGGTTATAATAGTAAGTCTGAAAAACAGAAAAAAAGCAATAGTCCTTACTCTCAAAGAGTTTATACTCTAATGAGTGGGACAATTACATATAAATTTGTATAGAATGAATGCATAAAAAAAAATAAAAACAAACAAAACAAAACAAAACAAACAAAAAAAAAACCCAAAACATAAGGCATTGCAGTGGATAGAGTGCCAGACTTAAAGTCAGGAAGACTCTTCTTCCTGAATTCAAATCTGCCCTCAGATACTAACAGTATGACCCTGGTCATAACTTTGCCTCAGTTTCCTCATCTGTAAAATGAGCTGGAGAAATAAATGGCAAACCATTCCAGTATTTCTGCTCAAACAATCCCAAATGGGATCATGAAGGGTCAGACGTGACTGATATGACTAAACGATAATATGTTAAATCTAAGATGTTTAAGGAAGGCACTAGAATTTGAAGGCTTCACGAAGCAAGTGGTGTTTGGGCTACATTTTGAAGGAAGAAAGGGATTTTATGAAACAGAAGTGAGGAAATAGTCTATTTTGGACATGGGTGAGGGAACACAGAGGGAAAGACCCACAGATGGAAGATGACATGACGTGTGTGAAGAACAGATAGAAGTATAGGAGAGGGAGTGATGTCCAGTAAATGGAAAGAAAGGCTGAGACCATGTTGGGGAGGACTTTAAAACCAAACAGGACCTATATTTTATCCTAGAAGCAACAAGAAGCTGCTAAAGTTTACTGATTAGAGGAAAAGCATAATAAGAGCTTTACTTAAGAAATTTAATACTTTGAAGATGGACCAGAATATAAAAACCAGTAACTTGAATCAGGGAAGCTCTAAAGGAAATCATTGCAATAATTCCAGTGAGGTATTAAGGACCTGAACAAAGGTGGTGGTGACTATTTAAAGGGGAGAGGATGAAAAAGGGAGTTATTGTGGAGGCAGAAACAGCAATATTTGGCAACTGATTGGATGTGTGGACTGAGGGAGAGTGAGAAATCAAGAATAAGGAAATGACAAGGTTAGGAACTTGAAAGACTGGCAAATATTAGTGCCTTAAAAATAGGAAAGTCTTAAAAGCAGGGGAAGAGGGGGTATCTCAGGACAAAAGTAATAGTTATTTGGATGTGATAAATTTGCTACTTCTAAGACAGCTGATGATGAGAGACTGTAGATCAGAAGATTAGATATATCAATCTGGAAGTTATCTGCACAACTGAAATCAATGGAAGCCGATGAAATTACCAAATAAGAGGGGCAGCTAGGTGGCGAGGTGGATAGAGCACCAGCCCTGGGGTCAGGAGGACCAGAGTTCAAATCTGGCCTCAGACACTTAATACTTCCTAGCTGTGTGACCCTGGGCAAGTCACTTAACCCCAAATGCCTCAGGAAAAAGCAAAAAAAAAAATTACCAAATAAGAGAATATGAAAAGATAAAAGTCATTGACAGTCTTGGGTTATGCTCAATTGGTAGGTGTGAAACATGGATGAAGATCCAGCTAAAGAGACAGAAGGGTGGTCACAGATGTTAGAGAAGACCCAGAAGAAGAGTATCCAGGAGGGTATGTCGTTCATCACTCTAAAATGAGACAAAAAAGGTCAAGAAGAATAAGGACTCAGAAAAGACCATCAGATCTACAATTACTTTGCAACAACTTTGGAGACATCAATCTCAGTGGAATGATGAAGTTGCCAAAGTATGAATATGGGGAGTGGAGTGGGGAAAGAGAGGGAATAAGCATTTACAAAACATCTAATATGTGCTAGGTACTATGCTAAGTGCTTTTCACAAATAGTTCATTTGATCCTTTCAACAACCCTTGGAGGTATATGCTTTTATTACTTTCATTTTATAGTTGAGGAAAACTGAAGTAAACTAAGGTTAACTAAAGTCACTTAATTATGTGACTAGATTTTTATTCAGGTGTTCCTAATCTTAGATCCAATTCTGTATGCACTGAACCACCAGCTACCTTTGGCAAAGTTGTGGACAGATTGAGAAGACATTAGGCACTCCAGTATGGCTACTGCTTAGGGTACTCACAGGCCAGTATCCGCACTTAATAGAGTTAGAGACTTTAAAGATCATCTAATTAAACTCTCATTTCATAGATGAAGAAACAGGGGCCTAGAAGAGCTGACTCCTCACAGTCAGGTAGCTCATATTAGGCCTAAGTAAAATAAGAAAAAACCACTGATTCGGAAAAATTTCTTATAAGGAAGTGATATCCAAAGATATACAAGAGGCTAATAAACATATTTATAATCTAATGGGTGAGAGTCAAAGTATCTTTGAATAAATGGATCCCAAAATTTCAAACCATTAAAACTACCATGTAAAAGATAGATCCAAATGCCTAATAATAATTGAGTGGCAAATTTAAACAATTGAAGTTTTACCTCACCATAAGAAACAAATAGGAGGAATTTGGAGGAACATGGGAAAAATTATATCAATGGAGGCCAGTTAAACTAATTAGAATAAGACAATAATGCACACAATAATTGGGAAGAGTAATAAATTGGAACCGAACACTGCATAATTAAAATATAAATCTTGGCCCAAGAGCATACTGGCAACATATAAAGCAATTAGCTAGGTGGTAGTGCATGGAGTGGTGGAGTTAGGAAGACCTGAGTTCAATTCTTTTGTCACATACTTAGCTCAATCACTTAATCTCTCAGTCTGATTCCACATGTATAAAACGGGATAATAATTGTATCTACCTTTCAGGAGGGCTACGAGGATCAAATGAGATAACAAATGTAAAGTGGTATAAATGCCAGCCATAATAACATATATAATTTTACATTATAGTTTATAATATTATATCTAGCAGTTATATGATAATGTATTGACAATATTATATAATAATAATTATTGTCATTACTATCAGACACAATCAATGAGTTGGTTGGTTATGGCTAAACTGTTTTTGTTTTGTTTTGTTTTTTTCTTTTCCTTTTTAAATCTAGGAGGCAGCTTAGATAGGAATAAAGCAGGTAGGGATATAACTTAAATGAATGTCATATAGAAACCAAAGGCATCAATTCAAAAAATTTGTAAAAGAATTGTTGGGGGCAGCTAGGTGGCCCAGTGGATAGAATACCAGCCCTGAATTCAGGAAGACCTGTGTTCAAATCTGATCTCAGATACTTAACACGTCCTAGCTGTGTGACCCTGGGCAAGTCACTTAACCCCAATTGCCTCAGCAAAAATAAATAAATAAATAAAAGAATTCTTGAAAGGATTTCAGTATAAGATACCTTTTTTTAACACTTGACATTTGGACAGTCTTCAAAAACTCTTTTCAATTCATTCAGAAACCTGGATGTGTATTTTGTAAGGAATTTTTCCTGGAGAACTCACTGGAAAGCAGTTTTACTTCCAATTGGGTAGTCCATAGGGGCTCTAAAATACATTTCCACTATGGACAGTCATCAGTTGGTAACGTATATCTTTAAAGGTTTCAGAGACAGACTGATAGAATACTAGTCAGAGCACTGACCCTGAAGTTGGGAAAACCTGAGTTGAAATCCTGTCTCAGAAACTACTAAATGAACCTGGGCAAGTCACTTAATTTCTTATATCTCCCTCCTTCCTTCCTTTTATTCCTCCCTTATTTCCTTTTTTCCTCCTTCCTTCTCTTCTTTCTTCCTTTCCCCCCTTTCCTTCCTTCTTTTTTTCTTTCTTCCTTTCTTTCCCTCTTTTCTTTTTTTCTTCCTTATCTTCCTTCCCTCCTTCCTTCCTTCCCCCCTTCCTTCCTCCTTCCCTCCCTTCCTTTTCTCATCTCTAGAATATTATTGTGCTATAAGAAATGAGTGAGATGCTTTCAAAAAACCTGGGAAGACTTATATGAACTGATAAAAAATGGAGTGAGCAGAACCAAAAGAATATTATACATAATGATCAAATGTGAATGATTTAGTTATTCTATGGACAATGATCCAAGACAATTCTGAAAGACCTATGATGAAAAAATGGTATCCAACTCTAGAGTAAGAACCAGATTTTGCATACAGAAATAAGTTAAAAATGACTGTACATGTATAACATATCAGATTGCTTGTTGTCTTGGAGAAGGAGGCAGATAAGGCATGGAGGAAGGGAGAAAAAATTTTGGAACTCAAAATTTTACAAAACTGAATGTTGAAAACTATCTTTACATGTAATTGGAAGAATAAAATACCACTGAAAAGCAATCAATCAATAAATGCCATTTCCTCATTAAAAAAAAAATAACCAGAGTCTGAGTGCAAATTAAAGTTTTTTTTTAATCTGATTTATTAATTCTTGGGTTTTGGTCTTTTTTCTTTTGCAATATGACTAATATGAAAATGTTTTGCATGCTTGCACATGTATAATCTATATTAAACTGCTTGCCTTTTCAAGAATGGGGAAGGGGAAGAAGGGAGAAAGATTCCATTGACAGTCTAGTGAAACCTGTAGACCCCTTCTTGGGGTTTTTAACTAACTGAAGGAAAGACTCAATTTCAGTTAGAATTAAGTGAAAATAAAGATGCAAATTTTTTTCCTATCCAAGTTCATGGATGTTTTGAAATCTACCCACAGAATACTGTAGGGCCCATGGTCCCAAGTTAAAAATTGCTACCCAAGTATAAAATACGAATTACTCAATTTATCATCAAAAGCCCTTTACAATCTGGATCTAATCTATCTTTATGGATCGACTTCAAACTGGCCTATTTGCTGTTCTCCACACTCTTCCTATAATCAATACTTCCATGGGCCTCTGTACAGGCTGAGCCATGAGTTTGGAATGCTTTCCATCCTGTCCTTTGTCTCTTGGAATTCTGAACTCTTCTTTAAGACTCAGCCCAAGTGCCATTTATTATATACAAGATCTTTCTTCACTACCATCACCACCATCACCCTATTCAGAAGTTGCTCATGCTCTCTGTACCACTTCCAAAATTAAATTGCATTCCCTCTGTATATATTTTGCATTTACTTATCTCTATATTTATTTTTCCCTAGTAGAATATAAGCTCTTTGAGGAAAAGGCTATTTCCTTTTTGTTTGTATATCTAGAGCATATACCCAGCATGGTCCTAGGGACATCATTGTTATTCAATTATTTTTCACATGTGTCCAATTCTGTGTGGCCCTGTTTGGGATTTTTTTTTTTTTTTTTGGCAAAGATACTGGAATGGTTTGCTATTTCCTTCTGCAGTTGATTTTGCAGATGAGGAAACTGAGGCAAATAAGGTTAAGTGACTTTTTCAGTATCACATATCTTTTAAGTGTCTGAGAAGAGATTTGAACTTGAGTTGAGTCTTCCTAACTCTAGGCCTAGCATTCTTATCTATTGTACCACATAGCTTAATCAATTCTTGTTGAATTTAATGGAACTGTTATCTGATGTTTCATTGATGTTTAATCAGTGCTTGTAGAATTTAACTGAACTGTTATCTGATGTTTAATAGAAGATGTTTAATCAGTGCTTGTTTGAATTTAACTGAACTGAATTTGAGAGGAAGTTTCACAAGCTATTCATTTTCCAAGACTCTTAGAGCTGTATCCTTATCAGGCACAGTATGTGAACAAGATCTTAACCCCCTTCCTAACTCCTTTCTCTGCCATGTACATAAGTAAGCAGATACACACAAATAATGGATTGAGCTTTTGTAGATATAAAAATGTCCATAGGAATAACATGTCCACCTTTCTATGTCTTTTGTTAAAGAGCAGCTGAAGGTACTGTCTGAAAGAGCCCCCAAATCTCTGATACAGGAACCCAATCAATAAATCACAAATCATTAAGTCTGGTTCCAGTAAAAAAGTTAATCTCTGTAGGTTAATGTGGCTTTCTTTTGTCAGACAAGGAACCCAGCTTTTTCTGGTTCATTCTTTGTCAGCCCCCAAACCAAGGACCAGATTTGGTGTTTGGCTAATTACCACTGTCCAAGTTTCTGGTAGCTTTTGCTTCTCATGTGCTTCTTAAATAGGTCTTTGTTCTGTTTGTAGCCTTCCTTATTCTCTGCTACACTATTTTTAATTATGTAAGTTGTCTCAAAACCTTATGGAAGCAGACTGGCTATAAATAAATTAAATTACTATAATCAATTCAAGGGTTCTAGTTATAAAGAAATTACATAAAGGACACTAATGTTTGGTGTTGTTTTTCCCTCTAAGGAAACAGCAGCTTTTATGTCTCCCCCAGACAGCTGCCTTTGTATGGCTGTACTGTTCACACAGTAATATTTTTATATCTTCAGCACCCAAAAGATTTAAAATGAGTAGAATGTAAAAGAAAATTATAATTTTCAAATGTGCCTCTTTTGAAAAAAAAATTTTTGTTGTTAACTATTTAGTTTTTAGGTGTTTCTCGTTTGGTCCTGATTAAGTACATTCTGTATTTGCCAATCAAATTTCTGGCAGCTACATTGCTTTAAAGCACAACCTTTGAATTTGGAGTGAGGAAAAAAAAAGGGTCATAGCTAGTGAAGGAAAGCATCATGTGGATTCTGGCCATTTTTAGTTCCAGGCCCTTATCCAAAGATATTATTTTGGTAGAATGTAAGCTACTTGAGGGCAAAGAATGTCTTTCATTTTATCTTTGTATTCCCTAGCAATTAGGAATATAATAAGAGCACAGTGTGGCTCTTCATATAACAATATTTTCTTGCTGGATTAAACTGGATTAAAATGAAAATCTGGATATAAAAGCAGCTCACTGATAGGCTACAGCAGGGAGGGAATCTTTTTTTTCTGTCAAGGGTCATTTGGATATTTATAATTTTATTCACAGACTATACAAAATTATCAATTTATAGAACTCAAGCAGTGAGAAGTTCTTCTACCTACCTTTCAGCTCATCATTGCCTGAAGTTGCCTTAGCAAATAAGGCCTGCAGACTGGATGTTTCCCGTCCCTGGGCTACAGTAATAGTCAATATTTATATACTGCTTACTTTCCACTATGTACTAAGAAAAATGCTTTATAATTATTATTTAATTTGATCGTCAATACAATCCTGGGAGAAAATTGCTATTATTCCCATTTTATAGATGAGGAAAAAAAAGGCAATGATTATTGCCCAGGGTCACACAGCTAGCTAATAAGTGTCTAGATTTGAACTCCAATATTCCCACTCCAGTCCCAGTACTCTACCACTATGCTACCTTGATGCCCTAATGTAGACTGATACAAATAGGAAAGTTGTCAGGGCCCCCTGTTCTATCCCAAAAGAGAAGGCTGGTTAGTTTAAATATTCAGATTTATCTCTAGGTTCATTTAAGTGCCTGTGACAGAGTGACTCTCATTAGAAATTGAGAAGAGGCTGAAAAGATGAGTGTGAAATGGGTCAATAAAAATAGATGAAGCTCTGAAGCCATCAGAACAGCTTCTATGAACCTCTCTGGGACATTTCTACCTCTACTAACAAAATACTAGATTTGAAATAATCTAATTCAGCCTCCCCATTTTACAGATGAGGAAAATCAGACCCAGAAAAGATAAGTGATTTTTCTCCAAGTCACAGAATTCATAGTCAGACCTTGAATCCAAGTTCTTCTCATTCCAATTTCACAGTTCTTTCCAAGCTGCTGATTCAGACTACAACGACTCTTTAGCTTCAGTCTTGGTCTTCTAAACTTCTCAGATTCAATCCACTACTCAAATGAAGTTATCTTTTTCTTACTACTCTGCTCCTTGGCCTCTCAATAAAAATCCAACCAAGCTTTTCTCTTTCTGCTTAAATCATCCTGACTCGGACCACCGACTTCTCATTTTTAGAGCCCTCTCCAGTCATCATTAAGCTGGTTAAGCCTGAACACAACAGCTCACTCCAATCCATTTGGGTGAAAGGGTCAAGCTCAATTCAGCTCAACCAGCAAATAATGAGGAATATCACCCTGTAGGAACAATTCATGGACAATCCGGCAGAAAGCACTGTCTTACAAAGGCTGGTAGCTGGGGAAAATGCCAGGCAGCAAACAGAGCTTTAAACTAATAATAGCTCACCTTTATATAGCGCTTTAAGACATACAAAATGTTCTCCATAATATTATCTCATTTGATCCTCATACAACCCCGTAAAGGGACGGCTACTACTATCTTTATCCTTTACAGATGAGGACAAAGAAGTTCAGAGATCAAGTGATTTGCCTAGGATGACACAGCTAGTAAAAGTATCTGAGATGATATTCAAATTTAGTTCTTCTTGATTCAATAGCATTATCTTTATTCACTAAAAGCCCACCAGAGGGCCCAGTTCTCCACTTCACTACAGGAAATATTCTGATAGTGTTCAGTAGACACCAAAAAGAATTATTATCAAGATTTCTGACTGTATATCCAAGGATTTTCTTTTAGAAAGTTACATGTTGTTTTAATCAGTTTGCAGAAAAGTTACTCTATCTAGATGAATAATACTATGCTTACAGGAAGTCATTGTGGCTGTTTGTCCTTCCTATTCAAAAAGGAATGACATCATGAGACTGAGGTCAAGGTGCAGTGTGTTCTAATGTGACTGATCAGTCCAAAGTGAGCTCAGAAGGCTCTACCCACAGGTCAGGCACAAATGGTCCATTTGAACATCTGAGATGGAGAGGTGTCTAGATTTGCACATCTCATCTTTTCTTTGTGCTACTGTGATTCTGCTTTTGTTCAGAGGCCACAAGACTTTCTCTGAGAAGAGCACACTATACTGTGTGCCCTCCCTTGTCTCACAATTGACAGTAAAGTTCTTGAGAATATTTTTGTACCACTTCTGACTTCTGTGTGAGCACCTACCTCCTGCCAGTACTCTGTAAAATAGACTTTTAGGTAAATATATATTTGGTATTTGGGCTCCCCATTTTACACATGAGGAAAAGACTTTTTTAAAGACTATCAGGAATTCCTCAGGAACTCAAGTACAAAGGACTCTAATTAATCCCTAAAGGAACAGGTTTCCAGCTGGAAGCTCCAGAAACTCCAACAGGACTAAAGTTTACTGCTGAAATATGTCAATGGGGTCAGGATCTTAGCTCCAATCTTAGACTGGAATCAGATGGTCCTGGTAAAAGAATTCTAGGAAGAGCCTAAGATTCAACTTCCAGGTAAAATGACATCAGGTGATATATAATAGAATATTATAGATATATAATAAAATAGAATAGAATAGAATAGAATAGAATTCTTTCTGCTGAAGCCAATTAATTGTTACTTGAAGAGCAAGAGAAACAACAACCACAAACTCCAGCAAAACACCAAGCCAATAAGTTGATAATTGATAAGTCAATCATATTTCTGATCATATTGATAAGATAATTGATAAGTCAATCAATTAATGAACCCTATGCCAAATTACACGTGTGCTATGAACAGACACTGTTGGGATGCCAGCATAAGCCTTGTCTCAAAGTTCTCTTGATTCATATCAGTAATTACTGCTGCTAGTCACCACTTGCAAAAGGAAAATGCTATTGAGACTGGATATAGGAGCTTCTGGAAATGGCATTGATGTATATGACTCATAACAGACTGATCCTGAGCTTCCAAGATGCCAATAAACTGAAATTTTTTGTGCTCAGAATCCAGGGCCAAGCCTTTTCATCACTATTATTAAATCAGTTTTGAGGTTGGAGAGTGAGGAACTTATAATTTAGGATCTGAAAGACATAGGATTCTGCAGATAGACATTTAGTACTGGTCCACAACCAGGAGCTGTCTAGAGTACTGAATCTGCTGAGACAGTGGAACTGCTCTCCAGAAGCTAAGATGAAATGGGACAGTTTGTAAAAAGTACTTAACAGAGTAGGTACTATTTAAATGCTTATGTCTTTTCCCAAGAACTCTTTTTGCCTGCAAATATGTGTAAAACTTGCCCTTCTGCTTCACCTATAACCACATCAACAGAGCTGCAGTCACACCCATCTGAAAGCATCCTACACCTGTGCTCAGAAACAATAAAAATCTGAGATGCCGTAGTTGGCTTATCTTTTTAAAATTTGTTTTTGTTTTGTTCCTTACTTCCCAAGTTTTTTCTTTTCTCTTCAATTTATATTTATTTTTTCTCTCCTGCCCTGGGTGGGGGGAGAGTAAAAAACAAAAAGAAAAACAAAATCTTTGGAACAAATATACTTCATTAGATAAACAAGTTTCAAATAGTGATCATGTAAAGAAATATGCATTGCATTTTGCTTATTTCTTTTATCACCTTTCACTTAGGAGGGTTATCTTAACCAGCATGTTCCTACTCCAAAGAGTGTCATTTGTACCAAATTCACCTATTTTCTTTTTTTAACTAAAATGTATATACTCTCAAGGCAGCTATTCTCAGATACATAATAAGAACAAAACAATCTTATTAAACTACTTCTACAAACAATGATTAAAACAGACCTTTAACCCTTCCAGCATCTGCATTTCCTTAATTAGAAAAAGATTTAATTCAAATAAATTTCTATCTTGGTATAATTTCATATGAATTATTTAATTAAGAACAGAAAAAAGAAAATCAGGCACTGGTATCCAATCCGTGGGAGCTGATTGGAGGAAATATTAAGGTTTTTGTTTTCTATCAGAAAAAAATAGTATGCTGCTTTCTCCTTTAGTACTTTTAAATGCACTATCTTCAATATTTGAATTTTATTCAGTATTTTGATATATTAAACCCTGGAATTATACAGTTTAAGAATTGGAAGGTATTCTGAAGATCTTTTGCTCTAATTCCCTTTAGTATATATTTAATTAATATATATTTATTTATGTATCTATATATAATTTTGGGGCAGCTAAATGGCACAGTAAACAGAGTGCTGGGGTCTAGAGCCAGGAAGACTCATCTTCCCAAGTTCACATCTAGCCTCAGACACTTACTAGCTCAATCCTATTTGCCTCAGTTTCCTAATCTGTAAAATGAGCTGCTGAAGGAAAAGGTAATCCACTCCAGTATCTTTATCAAGAATACTCCATATGGGAAGAAGTCATGGAGAAAAGAGTTGGACATAAATGAAAACAACTGAACATATATAATTTATATAACAGAAATCACATGCATATGTATATGTACATACACACACACACATACACACATACACACACACACATACACACACACACCCTCTCTGGTATGGCTTCCAATGATTAGAAAACACTGCTTTCTTAGGTATCACAGTGTGTTATTTCCAAGCCTAATTTCAGACTCCAATATCTATTATATTCAAGACCATAATATACCAAGGGGGTTCTGCCAGGTCAGGGGGTACGTAACATTTCACTAATGAAGGAGTTAGCAAGTTGATCTGATTTTCACTGTGGCCATTTGCTTACTGTCCCTGACACAGAATTCCTTCTCTCCCTAACCTTACAGAAGGGTTCCATTTAAGCCATGAAAAGGATTCAAGACCTCTACTGCTTCCAACTAATGAGTAATGTATGGAATGAATGCTGGGAATTGGCCAGGACAAAAACCGCATGCTTTTATTTAATGTATATATACTTACATTCTATTCAACAAAAAAACTAAGCAACTACTGTGATATACACTAGAAATGATACTTCCTGTAGCAGGTTTTTAAATCCCTTCATGCCCTGACCCCTTCCCACTTTTCTAGTGTTCTTACACATTACTCCCCTATTCTACACTATTAATTCAGAGACACTGGCTTTCTGGCCAATCCTTGCACAAGACACTCCATCTGTGCCTTTTCACTGACAGTTTCCACATGATTAAAATGCTCTCTTTCCTTGTCTGTGCCTCCTGGCTTCCTTCAAGACTCAATTAAAATCCCATCTTCTGCAGGAAGCCTTTTCCTTATGAACTTTCATGCAGTCCTTTTTCTCAGAGATCTTTCCTAACTGACCCTGTATGTATCTTGTTAGTACCTAATTGTATGCATATTGTCTCCCCATCGAACTGTAAGCACCTCAAGGACAGAAACTGTAATTAGCCTTTTTTTTGTATCCTCAGTTCTGTGCTTGGTCACATAATTTGGACTTTTAATCAATGCTTCTTGACTTGACTAGTCCAACACTTTCATTTTACAGATGAGGAGCCTGTGACCCAGAAGAAAAGAAATAACTTGTCCAGAATTAACATAGCCACTAAGAGGCAAACCTTGGTGAGCCTGTTTCTGATCCTAAGTATAGTTCTCTTTTCACTGTACTATGCTGCTACCCAGCAAAGATAAGACACGGCCCCTGCCTTTATGCCATTAATAGCCTGTGAGTTGGGAAGGAAAGACACATAAAATACATAATATTAATAATACATGTTAAGTAAAAAAGAAAATAACAAAACAGAGACTAATAATGATGACAATAATAGCTAACATTTACATGGCTTATATATAGTTTATTATGTACCATGCACTGAGCTAAGTGTTTTATAATTGTTATCTCATTTGATCCTCACAATAACCCTGGGAGATAGGGTTATAATAATATCTATTTAACAGATGAGGAAACTGAGGCAGAGGTGAAGTGACTTGCTCAGGGTCAAACAACTAGTATCTGAGGCTGGATTTGAACTTAGCTCTTGACCCTAGGCCTGGTCACCCAGGTGTCCTAAGACACAAGACTGGAGAGAGAAAGTCTTTCTGGCCAGGAATTAGGAAAGGCTTCATGGAAGTGGTAGAATTTGAACTGGGTTTTAAAAACCAGAGTGAAATTAAAGAAAGGAGGAATAAGAAAATGTCCACCATATGGAAGAATGTTGGAAAAGACAGGGAGCAAGCAATGACTAGGACAGTATAACATGAGACAGAAAAAAAGAAAGGCTATTGTGAGATTAAGGAGGATCTTGAGCTGCAGATCAAGCAAGGAGACTAAAATTGTCTTAGTAGGCAATGGGGAAACCACTTAATTCAACAAATAAGCATTTGTCTTTGAAATGCCTATTATGTACCAAGCACTGCCCCAGGTATAGTTGTTACAAAGACCAAAGTGATGAGTCCCTATGACTTTGGTTGTTCATAAGCTCAGCAAGAAACAATGTATACATACAGAAGTACATAGGAAACATACAAAACAGACACAAGAAAATTTGAAGATGGAATGACTAGCAATGAAGGAGATGAGAAAGGGCTTCATCTAAAACACAATACTTCGGCTAAAATCTATAGGAAAACTAAGGATTCAAAGAGGTGGAAGGGAGTGCAAGAAGGGAGTATATTGCAGGTTTGAGAAGCAGCTAGTGCAGTCACATATATTAAAGATGTAGTGTTAAATGTGAGAAAAGATAAGGCAGCCAGTTTGGGTGGACCACAGTGTGTGTGAAGGGGAATAAGGTACGACTGGGGTCCAAACAGAAAAACATTTAATTATTAATGTTTAAATTAATATTTAATCCTAGAAATAATTGGGAGACATTAGAATTTATTAAGTAGAGTTAAACAGACCTGAACTTCAGAAAAACTGCTTTGGTGACTATGTGGAGAACAGACTATAGAGAAAAAAAGAATTGAAATAGGAAGACCAATTAAGAGGCTAGAGCAAAAGTCCAGGTGATAAGTGGTGAGAGCCTGAACTAAGTTAAAAAGTACATGCATGGAGAAAAGGTAATTTGAGGAAATTACAAGATTTGGTGACTAAAAAGATAGGGTAAATGAGAGTGAGAAAATGACGATTTCTAAGCAGTACTAAATGTATAAATATGGCAGATAAGTCTGGCAGTAGTTCAAACCATGGATCAGAGGGGGAAAGAAGTGGAGGAGGGAGATAAATATTTATAGTATGTCTATGGTTGTTGTAGGGAATAGAGGACATATGCAAGATAGTTAGAGGGGGGCAGACATAAAATAATCACTAGCACTTAAAGTGGGTTTTTAAACTGTTCAAGACAGAGCCCAAACCATAAATCTTAAATATTTTTAATTTGGCATATATGAAGACCAAATACACCGCTGGTTAAAATCCTCAGAAAATAATTTATCACAAGAACAGATAATTTCTGAAACATAAGGAGATATGCCTAAGCCAAAACTTCCTGTTTCATAAGATTCTGTCTCTGAATCATATTCAGGTTCCTAACAAAATACTCTGAAATAATATTTTTTACATGATGTTAACAGTCTTATCTGTTTGAAGGGAATATTTCAGAGAAATATGGGAAGCCTTGTATGAACCAAAGCAGAGTTAAGTGAGCAAAACCAGGAGAACAATGCAGCAAAGACTCTGAAAAACTTAAGAATACTAATCATAATTCCAGAGGATTCAAGACAGAACATATTATCCATCTCCTGATAGAAAGGTGATGGACTCAAAATACAGATTGAAACCAAGTTCTTTTTTAGACCTGATTAATACCAGAATTTGTTTTTTCTTGACTTTAAATCTTTGAAAAAGGAGTTTGTTTATCTTTCTCAACTGGCATAGAGTGGGAGAGGAAAGATAGAGAGGGAAAGAATATAGAACTAAATTTTTTTTTAAAAAATTAAAAATAGAGAGTGGAGGATGTATTTGAAAAATAAATCACAAAAGTAGAAATCAAAAGAAAAAAGTTATATCTGCTGATATTACTGCAAAGACTCTAAGAAGGTATTAGGCTGCTCTTTGTGAATTAAGAAAAATGGATCAGTTCAGAGGTTGAAGATGTCAGTATTATCTTTGCATTAAATATTTGAAGCTGTTCCCTTTTTATAAAAAGTAGTTATTTACTTATTGGGCTTTAGCTCAAAAGTTGTTATAGTATAACCTCTAAATTACTTTCTAGGGAGAGCAACAGAAAAAGTTATTAAGAGAATACATTTGATACATCTAAGATCACTTGATAGAAGGACCTTTTCCGGAAAGAATACAAATAGAAACAGTGGTTTCCATAATACATTGTTCCAACATCATGAACAATGGCTCGCTGTTCATTGTGATACTTTTAGATATATCAGGGTACAATTTTCTTTTACTATCTGCTTCATAATTGGAATACATTATTTTGAAATGCAATGAGCATTTCAAAAGCAGAAGCTCAAAGAACAAAACAAAAAAAGTTGTCAAATTCAAGGAAAAAGGGGCAGCTAGGTGGCGCAGTGGATAGAGCACCAGCCCTGAAGTCAGGAGGACCTGAGTTCAAATTTGACCTCAGACACTCAACATTCCCTAACTGTGTGACCCTGGGCAAGTCACTTAACCTCAATTGCCTCAGCAAAAAGCAAAAAAAAAAAAAAATCAAGGAAAAAGTTGTTAGAACCCCATTCTAATACTGCAAATGTAAAAGATGCCTGGAAGAAACCAGAAACATAATTCCAAAAAAAATTTTAAAATTACCTTGCAAGTATGAGAACTTATAAATGAATCAGAAAACACGAATGTAATTTAAGATTCCAAAAGTGTTCCTAATATATCTCCCACAAAAAAAAATAAAAATAAAAATAAAACCACATTTAAGGAATAAAATACATCTCCTTTTCAACCAGGACAGGTTAACAGTAGGAGATGGTTCAAGGAATGAGAACAAAGAAATATACTCAATTAATTACAAATGTTTATTAACTGATTGATACAATAACACTGCCAATGTAGAAAATTTACTCTGATTTATTGGCAAAGAAAGAAATTTTAAGGGCCTGTTTAAACACGAAGTTGCCTGACAGAAAATTACAGATATGACTTTATAAAAAGTATTTATATTATTTCTAATAAAAAATCCTTCAAAAAGAGAGAACAGGAATTAAAGAATAATCAATAGAAAATAAATAATTTCTACATTAGCCTTCTAAAATAAAAGACTTGTTCTATATTAGAACTCATAATGGTCCACCCATTTACTTTGGAAAGAAAATAGGACATCTTCATATTAAAAAAAAGTTAAAACAGTAAAATTTTCCAATCAAAAAGTAATAAAAATGAACATACTCTACCACTGTGCAATTCCACTCCATAGAATTCTAGTGTTCGGGCAATGTTAATAAAGCAGGATTCTGCTTCAGATTGCTTGAGGCCACTAGAGAAAACAAAAATAAAAAAGGAGACTTAATAGGAATGGAAAAGAGTAATTCAATAAGCAGACAAATAGAAACTGGGGAATTTTTTTATAACAAAATCAATCAAATGTGATAATCATTTTTGCACAGTTGCCTCAATTTTAACTCCAAAAGAAAACAAAAATTCTATTAAAATGAAGTGATCAATTTAATTTATTTACTATAACTTCAAGTTTCTCTACCACAACCATGATTAAATGACCCATCTCATTTACTGGTCTATCAATATTCAATTACAATTACCTCTGTCTTTTTAGTATTTGAAGCTACCCAATTTAAAACCAAACTGATTTTCTTTTTTCTATTCCTTGAAGAATTCCAGTGTTGGAACTCTCAAAGGCAATGTTATACAAAGAGACCAGCCTTAAAAATTCTGAGAAAGGTATGTATTTGTTTCCTTGTATATGCTCTTTTTAATGACTCAGTCCTTGCTTTTAGCTTTCAGAGTTTGAAGTATACTGATGCCTGTCAACAAAATCAACATTTACTCTTTTATTACGGTTTAGTTTGGCCTGAATATAAACATCTACAAATGAAGATAAATGCTTAGTCATTCTTCCTTTAAAAATACTGACAAGAAAGGATTCCTCCTATTAAAAGAATCAACAACAAAACAAGTGTATACATAATACACATACTAGGAGTACTATAGTACTTTGAGACTAACATCAATAAGATGAACATGAATGCATTTGATTGCTATAGGGAAATATAAGAAGAAAAATATTCATCAATATACACTTCATCTAATATATATACATATACATATATACATATACATACATATATATTTTAAAAGACCATAATCATCTGAACCATTTCTAAGAAGTCCCAGAGCTTATGAATTGTAAAAAAAAAAAAAAAAAAAAAAAGGGAGAAATACACACAGACACATACACACTCACTCACTCTTTTTGGAATTTGAGGTATAGTTTCCAAACCTGTGATTTCCATCAATGAGGTAAGTTTCAGTTGAGCTAACTCTTCAATGGAGATGAACAACTCTAAAGCAGAGGCAGAATTTAAACTCAGATCTTTCTGACTTGAAGGCCTATTTTTTGTCCACCATGACAGGCTCTGTCATATAGATGTGTACTTATCTATTTTAACAGACCTATGATTTCATTTAGTAAAGAACTTTCATTGAATAAACTCCCTCTTAATCAATGCTGATAGTCACTGGTAACTTACAATCTGAGAGAGTGGGTTAAAAGTGTCTTGACCAGATCACAAGACCATTATGTGTCCATTAGAGGTAGGACTTCCTTTCCAAGTCTTCCTGATTGTAAGTTCCATGAGGTCTTTTTTTTTTTCTTTTTTTTTTTTTTGTTTTTGTTTTGTGTGTGTGTGTGTGTGTGTGTTTTGTTTTTGTTTTTGTTTTTTTGCTGAGGCAATTGAGGTTGTGACTTGCCCTGGGTCACACAGCCAGGAAGTATTAAGTGTCTGAGGCCAGATTTGAACTCAGGTCCTCCTGACTTCAGGGATGGTGCTCTATCCACTGCACCACCTGGCTGCCCGACTTTCTTTGTTTTGCTTGGCACAGTATCTGGCATATAATAGATGCTTAATAAATGTTTACTGACTGTCTGACTAAAATATACTTCTTTTTCATATGTGTGTAAATATCTAATGTCTATTATAGGAACACAATGGTTTGGGGTGGAATTTATTAGACAGTACAGTTATATTTTGGATGTGCTTTATATATGCTTGATAATACCTTATACATTTGGGTTTTCTAATATTTGAAAGAATATTTTATAATTTTAAACAAACTTGAAGAAGTACAATTTTTGCATCCTGGTCTTTTTGATTGATCTATAATTTGTTTCCTTTTTCAGGAGCATAAGTTTCAATTATATTAATACTACCTGTGGAAAATACAATCTGCTTTTCAATGATATCTTTTATAACAATAAAATCAAAACATCAGTTTTAGACTGTCATAGTTATTATTCCTAGGATCCACCATGAAAGAAAATCCTAATGAGGGAGAAACTCAGGTTCAGAAATGTAGAGGATTGAGGATTGAGGACAGCAAATGACATAGGAGCATACTGACTCCCAAAACCTTGACAGGAAACAAAGTACTAATAGGGGTAAGGTTTATGGACACAGTATTCAGGGATGTTATAGATTTGATGGGATGGGATGAACAGGATATGTTTTGGTTGCTCATGAGGGAAAACAGCACAAATACTTGTTATTGTTGTTTTTATATTTAGATTCCATAAAGAAGATTTAGTTATACCCAGGAGCTGGCTTTAGGACTTAAAAAAAAAGTATCAAAAGTTATACCTTTACTTTGATAAGGACAAACAAATTTATTTTATTTTATAAACAAACAACTTTTATTTTATTTATAAACAAATGTATGAAGAAAGCTGAGGTCATGTGAATGACCCAAGAGATGATCCAAGCCTAAATCTAAAACTCAGGAAAGCAAAAGCTCTAGAAGAATCCAGGAACTATGAAAATAAACCAAAAACATCAAGAACATGAGTTCTTCTCAAAATGGGAGAAGACCCAAGCACCAGAGTAATTTACCAAAAGTTGTACTTAATGAGTATACAACATATTCCCATTTATAAAGGTTTGCCTCATATTTAGAATTTTGGATTTCAAATATTAGATTTGAAAAAGATAAAAATTTCACTTAGCCTAGCTTATCAGCTAATAAAAAGATCACTGAATCCAGACTCTGCTTGAACCATTTATTGAAGAAATAACTACCTAATGAGAAAGCTTTTCCACTAAAATAAAAAGCAAAAGAAACCACCTCTAATTGAATGTCTACCTTCCTTATATTGGGCCACATATTTTTTCCTAATAAGTTCAGTATATATACACTATTCATTAAGGGAACTGTTAATGCAAACAGATGCAAATGGCTTAATTCCCATACTATTTTAAAATTATTTTATAGAAATTATAATTTTAATGATTTTATGTAATTGTATTAACAGGTGTTTTTTTTTTTTCATAGAAAAGGCAATAATGCCTGGATTTTGAGCGTAACATTTTGAGATTTACCATCTCATGGTTGGGAAAAGGTCAAGTTATTGGGCTAATGATACTTTAAAGTGGCACTATCTTCCAGGTAGTGGTCAGGGTATGGATGAGAAATTAACAACCATTTATGTGTGCCTCCCAAACTATATATATATAACCGAAAGCCTTTCTCAAAAATTTCTCATAGGTAGTAAGGAGAAAATCCAAAATTTCAAATTAATTTTTATTAGAAATATGGATGACTAAAGGATCTTTTAAAAGATTATAAATTGTTCAAACGAATCATTTTTTAAAAGGCAATGATAAATAGGAGAGGCATCATGGCCAAATGGATAGATAGAAAATTGGCTTCCAAGCCAAGAAGGTATGTGTTTAAAGTCAATCTTTTAGTGCCTTAGGCAACTTTCTAAGATTTTAAGTTCCAGAGAAGGTGCTCATCTGCATTGATAGAAGTTTTTCTGTCTGAGAAGTAACCATGTCAAAGAAATCACAGGTCCTGTGTCTTTGCTTAGCAATAAATGTGTAACTATAAAGTTATTTTTAAAAATTCTCTCAGCTAATAGAATAAAAGCTGAATTATTTTTTCTCCTGTTGAAATGCATTGCATTGTTAATGATTAGAGGAGCATGTTTCAGAAATTCTTGGAAAATGAGATGTTTTGAAATCTATCCACAGAATACTGGAGAGCCCATGGTCCCAAGTTAAAAATTGCTACCCAAGTATCAAATACAATTTTCTCAATTTATCATCAAAAGCCCTTTACAATCTGGATCTAATCTATCTTTATAGATCAACTTCAAACTGGCCTATTTGCTGTTCTCCACACTCAATATTCCATCTTCCCATATTCAATACTTCCATGAACCTCTGTTCAGGCCGAGCCACGAGTTTGGAATGCTGATCTGAGTTCAAATCCAACCTTAGATACTTATGAACTGTGTGACTCTGGGCAAGTCATTAAGCCCTCTTTGCCTCAGTTTTTCATCTGGAAGATGTAGATACTGAAGAAAGAAATGGCAAACCACCCCAGTATCTTTGCCATGAAAATGACAGTCCATGGGGTCACAAAGAGTCATACATGGCTAAAAAGCATCAATAAATTTAAAAAGAAAAATTTTTAAAAGAAAATGAGAGATAAATGGATTAGTAACAATAAAAATGAAGATTATGAAAACTAACATTTATATGGTAGCTATTTATGTGCCAGGAATTGTGCTGAATAGATACTTTATAGATACTATCTTATTTGATCTTCACTACAACCTTTTTGAAGTAGATTCATTATTACCTTCATTTACTGATGAGAAAACTGAAGCAAACAGAGTTTTATGGCAAGTGACTTGCCCAAGATTGCTTTAACTAGTAAGTTTCCAAGGCCATTTCTGAACTCAGGTCTTCTCAAATTCAGTTCTGGTGTTCTATCCACTGTGCTACCTAGTTACCAGCAAAACTGGTTTAATCCAATCCACATCTGCTAAACAGTTTTTATACATTCAAATTCACGAATTTGATTTAAAAAATTTTTAAACTGAAATGAATCTTAGTCCAAATATTACAGATTAAATTTATGCCCTGGACACAGAGCTGTCCAATAAGCATGTGGTCTCAGGGGCCTTTGGACCTTATGTAACCTGAAATGTAAAATCATAGGATCAAAGAATGTCAGTAATAAAAGGAACCTGATGGATTAAACATAAACCCTTCATTATAGATAAGGAAATGGAGTGACAGAGCTCTTAAGTGAAGTTGAAAGTGTCATGAACTAATGACCTAATCTTTCTCCAACCATGGGAAGGTCACTCTCACACAAATGATTCACAATCTACATAGTATTGATTTTATTTTTTTTTAATTGTCCAAGAACACAGAAGGTAGTTTAGTAGCCAGAGTCTGAAATCAATTCTAAATTCTCTTCCTCTTCTAGAGACTTTGTCATTTTTTAAGTTATAGAAAAGTAGTTTTTGAGCACAGATAGACATGACTTTAGGCAATGGCTTTTCCTTGGACTTACTACTTTATATAAGATATTGAGGGCTGTAGTCACCCTTAGTTTCTACTTAGAAACTTAATTAAATAAGTGAACTAAGTGAAGTCTGTGTTTTGACATCATTTTACACATGCCTTTTTATCAATTTCATAATAATTCAAGGAGAACTTGGCTGATTCTTGCTAAACTTCGTAAAATACTAACAGATATCAAGACACAAACTAAGTTCAATCTGTGCTTTGGCCAGCCATGTTGAAACAAAATGACAGCCAAGACAACTTTTGAAATGCATATAATCTATGAGAAATCAGGGCTATAAATATGACAAATGTCTTAATAGGAAAACAGTCTCAAACTGCCCTTTTAAAACACAATTTGTCAGATTACTTATATTAAAATATACACTGGGTAAAAGCAAAAATAATCATTTACCAGCACTGGCTAATGTTGAATGAACAGGTGTTAGTTACTTTGCCCCAAGAGAAGCTCTCAGACATATTTCTTGTTGCTATTCAATTATGTCTGACTCTTTGTGCTAAACACTGGAGATATGAAAAACAAGTCTCTGTTCTCAAGGGTATAATCTTGTCTAATGGGGGGGGAGAACATGAGAATGCACAAACAAGATATGATGATTAGTTGTTTTCAGTTGTGTTCAATTCTTCATGACCCCTTTTGGGATTTTTCTTGGCAAAGATGCTGGCGTGCTTTTCCATTTCCTTCTTCAACTCATTTTACAGGTAAAGAAACTAAGGCAAATAGGGTTAAGTGACTTGCCAGGTCACTCACAGCTAGTAAGTATCTAAGGTCAGATTTGAACTCAAGTCTTCCTGATTCCAAACCTAGTCTTTTATCCAACTGTGCCATCTAATCTATACAAAGAGGGCTATCAACATGCTAAGCCCATCCACCATCCTTTTAAAAGAATTACCAAGCCAGAGGTAAGATAAGATCATACAAATCACATTATACAATGCCTATACACATCCAGAACCAAGTTATTAAAATAATCAGTGATACATGTGAAATGATTCTGCTTTAGTCAGTTATTACCTGTGCTGTTCATGCAGTGACTCTACTCTGGTTACAAAGTCTTTATTCTGATCTGGTATAAACTGGCTATCGGAAAGATATCCTGAAAGATGCAGTGAAGAATTATGGTCTCCAAAGTGAGCTATTAAGAAAAAAAAGGGAGAGGGGGAATTAATAATTATTTTAATCTTTTATTCAAGACAGTCTATACTAAGAGAAGACAACAGCATCATAGTCAGAAGAATCAGTGATTCTCTAAATAAGACTACTAAAGATAACACTTCTTGCTATGTACACAATGAAGAATTCCCATCATGTTTGAGAGCTAGGATGAGTCTGAAGAAAGCTTTCCTTTGGACCAGGTCCTTTACCATGTTCAATGCTGATAGGTGAAACAGAAATATTCAATATATTTTACCACACGTAGTACAGCAGTTTAGATTTAGATGCTGGGTTTAGAAACCTCCTTCAGAAATAAAATGTTAGTTTTACACACAAAAATTCAAATCTGTGTGACTAGCTGTGTCACACTGGGCAAGTCACTTAATCCTGTATGCCTCAGTCTCCTCATCTGTAAAATGTGTTGGAAAAGGAAATAAAAAACCACTAATATCTTTGCCAAGAAAACCCTTAGTGGAATGATCAAGAGTCAGACATGACTGAAAATGACTAAAGAAAAACAAATTATATACATATGTCTTGCTACACATGACACATATTACATAAACCCATGCATACACACACTACTCTATAAATTACTTTAGTCCTAAGTTTTAAATCTCTATTAGAGGGACATTATTTTTTATCATCTCCTTGGCCTGTAGTGCAATATTATAACATCTGCTTCTCTCTTTCTTGATCCTGACATAAGTACTTTCCAATAGTTTTCTGTCCTCATGCTAATTAATCTCCATAGAGGAAAGATTGAAGGCATACAGGGCTATGTCTCCTTAATCTCCCATATCTGTTTCTTCTAGATAAGCTACTGCTCTCATCAAGTGCCAGGACTAAATTCTAAATTCTCTTTAAGAACCTACAGGAAATGTTGTACCCAGAGAGCCTTCTTCATTATGTTACTCATCTTAGTCCTGCTTTCTCAGGGCTCATCTTTGTTGATGACAAATCCTTCCCTGGGATGCCAGGATTCCCTGATATTCTTTTTTGCCAGTTTCTCTCTATTCCCACTCAATTTGCCGAAGGGATACCCTGACAATCCACAAGCATGTTTTGTGTCCCGCCTCTGTTTTCTTGCTGATCCATTCCTTTGTTCCCTTCTTTTGTTAAACTCCCATGATAACTGACCTCCGTGTCTGCAGATTGTCTGTTCTCCCATCCTTGGGGATAGCTCAATCACGGCTGAGAGCAATGAACAAATTGGCATCAAAGCCAGCCTGCTCTCTGCTAGAAAGAGCAGAACTTGTGGTCCCAAAACAACTCAGTAGTGCCTGGATTAACCTTATCACGGTATTTCAGAGTCCAAAAAACTCAGACACGATTCAGATCAATCCATATTTTAAAAAAATTAACTCTTTATAATAATATAACCAACAAGTATGGCCATTCATCTTGTGCTGTGCACCACAGTGAAAAGAACACTGAATTTTAGAGCTGGAGAGATCACATCAAATATTTGTTTGCTGTGTGACCTTGAGAAAGTCTTTTAATCTTTCTATCATGCCTCAATTTCCTCATCTGTAAAATGAAAGCACTGGACTCAATGGCCTCTAAGTTCTTTCTAACACCGATGCTGACTGAAGAGAGCAGAATGAGGAGTACATTGTACACAGTTAACAGTAACATTGTATGATGATCAGCTGTGAATGACTTAGCTCTTCTCAGTAATAAAATGATCCAATGCTCACAAAAGCCTGTAAAGTCCTCTATGAGCTCATGCAAAATGAAATGTACTGTATACAAAGTAATAGCAATGTTGTAGGATGATCCTGCTCATTATTTACTAGCTGATGACCAAAAGAAAATTGCTTAACCTCTCTGAGCCTCAGTATTTTCATCTGTAAAATGGAAGAAAAACTGGCAATCTTCTTACCTCCCAGGGCAATTCTAAGTCTCACCAACACCTATACCCTATTCCACCTATCTCCTCCCCCCAAAAAAACTGCATTGTAAACTCATACATCTATATCTTTATTGATAAGTCTGAAAGATCTGTCCTCTAGGTCCCTTTCCATAGGAAACTCTTTCCCCTCCTTTAAAGCCCAATTATGCCACCCTTTCTACCTGATTCACAACCTTCTTAAACTGTGGGATAAGATTCACTATTGGGTCATGTAACTAAATGTGGGGATCCTAATTATATTATTAATATAATTATCACTAAATGTTTGATTTGTATATCTATTCTATATATCTATATAGCCAGGTTCATATAAAAATTTCATAGGCAAAAAGAGGTCACGAGTGGAAAAAGTTTAATAATCCTCACTCTACCCAAAGCTTGTAACAATCTTGTCCCACAGACCTCTCATGACACTGTTTTATAATTCTCATAATGTCAAATAAATGCATTATAATTATCTTTATAGGTATTTTTTCCCAAATACCCCATTAACTGAGGTTTGGAGCTAAGGAATAACTCTTTTATAGTACTTAATGATGGTATTTCAATGGGTCAAAGAGTAGAATTACTTTTGTTACTTTTCACATATATCTAGATTGTAATAAAAAAGATCATGGCTAGGGGCAGCTAGGTGGTGTAGTAGATAGAGCACCATCCCTGAAGTCAGCAGGAAGACCTGAGTTCAAATCTGGTCTCAGACACTTAACACTTCCTATCTGTGTGACCCTGGGCAAGTCACTTAACCCCAATTGCCTCAGGGGAAAAAAATCATGGCAACATACATTTTTACCAGAAAACTATTGGGATGCAGTACAGTATGATATAGTAGAAATTACAATGAGTTTTCATTTGGAGTAGAGAGTCTAAGCTTGAATCATAGTTCTGCTACCTACATGATTCCAGTCAAGGCACCGAAACTTTTTGGAACCCAATATCCCCATACAGGAAAACATGAAGTTGAAAGGAGTCAGCTAGCCCAGGCTATAGCCACAGAGGAAGGATCAACATCCTTAACAAAGAGTCATCATTCAGCTCCAGTGATGGGGAAAGCTACCCATTCTTGAACAGCTCTCATTATTAGAAAGTTATTCCTTATATTGAGCTAAAATTTGCCTTTTAAATTTTACTCATTATTCCTACATGTCAGTCCTCTAAATCAGAGCAAAATAAATCTAATACCCTTGTTACTAAAAGTCCTTCAAGCACTTGAAAATATCAACAACAGCCTTCCTTCCTGTCTGAAGTGATTTTTTTTCTTTATTCCTTTTAGGCAAGAAATCTAAAACAAAATGAAAATGATAAAGTCTTTCTTATCTGGAAGTATTGGATTGGAAAGTTTACTTTTACAGCATGGTTCTAAGCAGTCCTCTGAGCTTCTATAACTTGCCCATAGTCACACCCCCATTGGCTCCACTATACTTCGTCAATGACTGCCATGTTAACATGGCAGTCAGTCTAACTATGATACAGAACAGTTCCTGGTCTCAGAGATGTACCTCATATCATAGTAGCTTTTAGTTGTTGTAGTCCTGTAACAAATTCCATCTCATCACTTAATAAAGATACTGATAAAATTGTATTTATTTCAAACGATTATTTATGTCCAACTCTTCATGACTCCATTTGAGGTTTATCATTTCCTTCTCTATCTCATTTTGTAGATGAAGAAATAGGCAAACAAGGTTAAGTGACTTACTTAGAGTCATACAATCAGTACATATCTGAAACTAGATTTGCACTCAGGTTCAAAATTCAGGGCTGGCATTCTATTCACTGAGCCACCTAGCTGCCTCCATGAAATTGTATTTACCTTTCATTTTCATTTCTAGTTCACCACCACAGTATATGAATTATTTACATTGATCTTAGAGGAATTCTGTTTCCTGATCTACCTCATTTTCCATTATTCTGTGGTTTATTTCCAAAATATTATGTAGTTCAAATCCAAGTTCAGTCAGAAGGAAATCTAAGTTCCTTGAGGACAGACAATATTTTGGTTTTGTCTTCATATTCCTAGTATTCTAAAAAAGTGACTTGAATTGGAAGGTGCTTCAGAAATGTCTGGAGAATTGCAAGTATTATTCTATTGTAGTTTCAAACTAAGCTCATGACTTTTTCTGATTTCTAATATTAGTGGGGCTGTAACATAGAAATCTAGAGGTGGTGAATGTAGGGTATATATGGAACAAGGCCAGAGAATTTATTTTGCTTGATTGTGCATATTTATGACAAGGAATTTATTTTTCTTTTTCCCCTCAACAGAATAAGGGGTAAGGGAGAGAATATTATATTAAAAATTAATTTAATTGTAAAATTTTTTTTAAGTATAATACACATTTCCCTCAACTAGTAACAAAATGAAAAGAAGCACTACAATAGACTGTCTGAAGGAAAAAAAAACACAGAACTACTTGATCAGGACTTAGTGGGTGTGCACATAGTTCAGAACAAGAATCTCAGCTATGACAGCACAGGTAATCTCTCTATAGTAATATGTCTCATAAAGCTTAAAAAACTAGATCATCCGCATCAGCAGAGTCCTTAATGCTGGTACTTATAAGTCCAGAATAATAGCCTCCAATGAGGATGGTTATTGATAAATACACAATTTTTGTTCCCTATTTATTTCTTCTTCCTCCACTACATGCTTGTTTCTTTGCCCTTATTCTCTATTGATTTTGTGTTATACTCATATTTTACCAACATAAATTGTCTTATTAAATGATAATGATATAATTAATGTTGTTAATAATTAATGATAACTCTTATGGTACTTCTCCATAATTGAATTTCAGCAGATCAAAGAATATTATTTTTGTTGTGATGTCACACATTAGTAAGTTGCAAAAAGAAAAGAGATATAACGTAAATTTGCAATTCAATCAGAAAAACTATAAAGAGCACCTATTTCTCCAAATCCTGCTAGCACATAATTGTGTTACTTTTAGTTGCTTGTCAATTTAATAAGTAGGAAGTACTTCAAAGTTGTTTTTGGTCATGAGTTTGATCATGAGTCAGAATGAATATTTTAAAAGCACTTATTTATGGGGTACTCTCTGTTGTAAAATCCTTTGACCATTAAGCAAAGGTGACTTCAATATCTGAGTTTCTCAAATTTAAAATATTAAGATTTTACGTATTATATTTTATGCTAATATTTTTCTACTTTTTATTTTGATATTTTCTTTTGTAGAACTTCATTGTTTGCAATAAAATTCTATACAACAATTTTTATATTTTCAGCCAGCTAGAATTGATTTTGGCAATTGGTGTGACTCAAGAACATAAGTATTTATTGCCATGTTCCAGCCAGCGCTCTTAAATTTGTCAAATAATGAATCCTCTCTCCAGCTGCTATCATGTTTCCCAAAGTAGCAAAGTGATGATCTTTTATACCTATTTGGTCCTATTTCTGGGATTCTCTTCTATTCTACTTATTTTTTCTTCCCTTTAAAGAAAAAAGTTTCAGGGACCCACATGTGCAAAAATGTTTGTGGCAGCCCTTTTTGTAATGGCAAGAAACTGGAAGATGAGTGGATGCCCATCAGTAGGGAAATGGCTGAATAAATTATGGTATATGAATGTTATGGAATATTACTGTTCTATAAGAAATGATCAGCAGGATGATTTCAGAGAAGCCTGGAGAGACTTGCGTGAACTGATGCTGAGTGAAGTAAGCAGAACCAGGAGATCATTATACACGGCAACAAGATTATATGATGATCAATTCTGATGGACATGGCTCCTTTCAACAATGAGATAACTGAGGCCAGTTCCAATGGTCTTGTGATGAAGAGAGCTATCTACACCCACAAAGAGGGTTGTGGGAACTGAGTGTGGATTACAACATAGCATTTTCACTCTTTTTGTTGTTGTTTGCTTGCATTTTATTTTCTTTCTGATTTTTATTCCTTTTTGATCTGATTTTTCTTGTACAGCAAGATAATTTTATAAATATGTATACATATATTGGATTTAACGTATATTTTAACATGTTTAACATATATTGGATTACTTGCCATCTAGGGGAGGAGGTTGGGGGAATGCGGGAAAATTTGAAACAGAAGGTTTTGCAAGGATCAATGTTGAAAATTATCCATGCATATGTTTTGAAAATAAAAAGCTTTAATAAAAAAATTTTTTTAAAGTTTTTGCCCATTATCAATCAGCTCTCATATGAACTGTTTCATTTTGTTTTAAGGCTTGGGAGGGTAAAAAACAACTTTTTTCTTTGACTTTTTTCTTGAAAATTTACCCTTTAAAATGCTACTCATTTGTTTTTCCACATAAATTTCATTATAACAAATCTAATATGATCCCTTATAATTGGGAGGCTAGGGCTGATGATAGATTTAGTGAGTTCTGGAGTTCTGAAAAGCCCTATTTAGTGTCTGAATTAACTGCAGCACCAATACAGAGCACCCTTTAAAGCATAAGGAAGAGTGGGCTCTCCTTTAAAAGGGGGCAATTGGCCCTGCTCAGAAATGGACCAGATCAAAGTTTCTATGTCAATAAATAATGAAATTGGACCTATGATACTACTTCTAGCCTGGGTAATATGGGAACATGGTTCACAAAAACAAAAACAAAAACAAATCAACTTCTTAGCACATCTGACACAATGGTATAATATTTTGCAAGAAACTTTGTTTTAGACCTAGTCTTGTGAAAATACTAAATAATTTCTCATATGGAATGTCTTTAGGTTTTAATTAGAAATTTTCCACGAAGTAAAAATTTCTATAACTATTATTCTTAATACTTTCATTATAAGAGATGCTATAATCATTTATTTTTCTTATGAGTATCACATAGTTATTTTTTTTTATTTTATTTTATTTGCATAACATATGTGTGGGTAATTCTTCAACAATAACCCTTACATAGCTTTCCGTTACAAATTTTTCCCCCCAACTTCCCCACCCCTTCCCTAGATGGCAGGATATCCACTACATGTTAATTATGTTAAAATATTGGCAAATCGAATATATGTATACATATTTCCAAACTTATCATTGTTGTGCAAGAAAAATCTTATATACACAAATGAAGAGTATCACATAGTTATTTTTTATTCTAATGTTAAACCATCCCTGCAGGCCTAATGCAAATATTACTTGGTTACAATGAATGATTTTGATTAAACTGTTGCATTATTCCATCTGCTAATTTTTTAGCATTTTTTAAAATGTCTTTTTAATAGGTGTTGGAAACAAGATAAAGTTTGAGACAAGAAGAATGGTAGCAATTCCTAATTTCTTGATATGCAGAAATAATCTATGTAATGTAAGATTTTTTTAAAAAAAATCTGGAAAAACTGACGTATGGGTCATCTAGGCAAGGTTTTTTCTCTATTGATTCATAGTTCTTATTGTGAAATTGGCTTGCACAAATTATCTATTTCTTGTTCTAGCAGTCTCAGTAATGTAAGTAGTCATGTTTTTTACTGAACTTTTCAAACTAATTAGTACATAGTTGTGTGTAACATCCTCTAATGATATTCCAAATTTCTTTTGTACTCATAAGGATCCTTTTTATTTTTTAATTTCTGTTTTCACATTCCTTCTTTTAGTTCCACTTGTTAATGGTCTCATCTTTTAAAGTAATTTTTGTTCACTTTATGAATTTAAGATTCTATTTCTGTTTTTATCTTTATTCTCTTACATTCTATTTTCTGTTGCACTATTATGTTCCTTTTATAAGGATTACTGGGCAGACTAACTTTAGTCTTTTTCTCTCTTATTAACACAGGCAGCTAATATTACAAATTTGCCTCAAAGAATGATTTTGGCTCTATCTCAGAAATTTTGATAAATGATATTATCATTGCAGTTTTAAATAGTCTTTTTAACTTTAAAAAATATTTCTGTCAAACAGCTAAAAAATGTAGTCTTCATGCAGTCTTATTTTTAAAAATTCTTATTTCTAGTTTCTTCTTCTTCTTCTTCTTCTTTTTTTTTTTTTTTTGCTGAGGTAACCGAGGTTAAGTGAGGTGCCTAGGGTCACACAGCTAGGAAGTGTTAAGCGTCCGAGACCAGATTTGAACTCAGATCCTCCTGACTTCACAGCTGGTGCTCTATCCCCACTGTGCCACCTAGCTGCCCCTATTTCTAGTTTCTTATAATGAAATCTTTATGTATCCTATAAGAATAAGATTCTTATTTATTACTTCTTATAAAACTATTAATGTCTTATTGTTTTAGTTTTTTAAATGTTTGATATATTTTAAAATATTCATATTATTACAATTGATGTATATATAATTCATTAAAGTTCCTTTCAGGAGATAGCTGTATAGCTCAATGGATAGAGCACCAAGCCTGGAGTCAGGAATACCAGAGTTGAAATCTGGCCTCAGACACTTAACACTTATTAGTTGGGCAAATTACTTAATCCCAACTGCCTTGAAAAAAGTTCCTTTCAGCACTATTTAAAAGCATCTTGTGTAGGTATTTTCTAATTTAAATTCCACTTTATCAGATATTACCATCTTTTTTAAATTACACTTACATATTTTAGAACAATTAATGTTATTCTGTATATATCTTTTTGCACTGAATGTTCTTCCTCTAGACATCATTTTGAGATATATATATATATGTTAAAACCATTCCATAACTCTTTTCCTTTTAATAGGACAAATCAGACCATTCATAATTATTAAATGATTTGCCTCCTCTAATTTTTGTTCTTAATATGATTTAAGACATAAAACCACCTACCCCCCCCCAATTATTTCTATTGCTAGAGGCAGCATGGGATAGCGATAGACAGCCAAGCCTTGGAGTTAAGATGGTTTGTGTCAGAACACCTAACTGGCAATCAATTATTTAATGTTTATTAAGCACTTACCTGCCAAGTACTGAGCTAAACATTGAGTACATAAATAAAAAGTGAAAACAGTCCCTGGTTTCAGTGAGTCTACTATCCTAATAGTAAAGTATGCATAAATAAATGTATACAGAATATTTTGTAAATACATACAGAGTAGAACTATGCTATCTTTAGCGGTTTCTAGCTATTGGGCTGTAATGGAGGAAATGGCACATACTCTACACAAAGGAGATAAAAGCCAACTTAGAAGGTACTAGATTCTGGGGAATCAGGGAAGGTGTAAGGTAGCAGTGAGCTCAGGCCTGAAAGAATCCAGCAATACTAGGAATTTGAGATGAGGAGAGAGAAACATTCTAATCATGGTGGCAGCTTGAAGGAAATTTTCTAGTATAGTGGAATGGAGTACTGTGCAAGATTAGAAAGACAAAGAAGGCTCAGTTTGGGTATGACAAACTGAGGAATTCATATTTCATCCTAGAGGTGAGAAGAAGCCCATTAGAACTTTATGAACAGGGGAGCAATATTTATGACTTGACTTTTGGGAAAATCATGTTGGAAGTTGTATATTAGATAAACTGGAGAGGGAAGATAGTTGAGGTAAGGAAATCCAATTAGGAGACTACTACAATGGGCTCTGTGAGAAGCTATCAGGGCTTGAAATAGGTGGTGATAGTAATGGAGAAAGGGGACATCAACAAGAGAAGAATGATAAAAAATTACCCTTGTGCAGTGAGTGGCAAAGAGAGGTTAAAGATGACACCACGGTTATGAACCTAGATAACCAAAAGGATACTAGTGCTCATAAAAAAAAATACAGAAATATGTAAGAAGGGTGAGTCTAAGGAGGAAAGTTAAAGTTCAGGTTTGGTCAGTTTTGTTTTTTAGATGCTTATGAGATATAAGAATTAAAGTTCTATTAGAGAGTTGGTAAAATAAAACTGGAGCTCAAGGAAGAAACTAGGACTAGATTTACAAATCTTGGAGTCATCTTCACAGATAATAATTGAAGAAAGTCATTAGAATAGATCAGATCATCAGATGAGAGATTAAAGAAAGAAAAAAAAGAAGAGAATCTAGGACAGACCCTGGTGGTTACTCACAGTATGGATTATGCATCAAGGGAGACTGAAGAACAATCAAATAAATAAGAAGAAAGTATTTAGTAGAAGAAGAAAGTAGCCAACAGTGTCAAATGTGGAAGAGCTGTCAAGAGAATGACAACTGAGAAAAGGTCATAAAGCTTTGGAAGTTCAGAAACCACTGGTAACTTTCGAAAGAGTAGTTTCAGTTCAATAATGACGTTGGAAGCCATAATACAGAAGGTTAAAGAAAGAAAAGAAGTAGGGGAACTGAGTTTAAACAGCTTTTTCAAGGAACTTCACTGAGAAAGGGACGTAATATATAGGATAATAGTGGGGATGGTAAGATGTAATCAGGCTTTTTAAGAATGAGAGACATTTGGGGGTATTGTCAGCAACAGGCAAGGAACTGACAGAAAAGAAGACAAGATTATAGAGGGGGTATGAATGAGGAGGTAATTTCCTAGAGAAACTAGAAAGGATGAGATCTAATTCACAATAGAAAGGTTCTCCTTGGAAAGGAGATCCACCTCTTCATCAGAAACTAGAATGAAAAGGTAGGGTTGAATAAAAACAGGAATGTAAGATGAGAAAAGGGGGAGAAGAGAGAGCTGACAGCTAACGATCTCATTCTTTTTTTGGTAAATTATAAGGGAATATCCTCAACTTGAAAGACTCAATTGCAGAGCAGTAGAAGGATGAGCAATTTCAGTTTGTGTTTAAATAACAAACTTTAGGAGACCCAGCCAACACAGTTTATGACTTCTTCCAATTCTGCTCAATTACAAAGGAAGCAAGAAGGCAGATGGTGGGAGTAATCTAGAGCTAGAATTTGGTAAGACTGGTGACAAGACTAAGGAGCAGAGGATTCCAAAGTAAAAGATATGATCCATTTGAAATGGTTAGCAAAAAGATCAAGACTGAGAAGAAAGGAGAATACTAAGGGGAAGATAGATTGGAAGTTATAATAAGAATAAAGAATAGGTTTAATTTGCTTATGTCTCTAATAAAATCTTACCTATCATACTCTATAGTCTCAACTAAAGATAATGACAGAATTAGAGTATCCTACTATTTAATTAGTAGCAAACATCTTATCACACTGATCTGAAGCTGCTTGCTCCCCAACTGTGCTGATGTCTTCAACTGTGAACTTTTTTCAATAAATTCCCTTAATTTCATATGCAATTTTTAGATCCAATCCACTATCTTTAAGGTCTGTGCATATTTTTGAGCAATTCTACCTTATTTTTAATTTAATTAGTGAAAAACCTGGGGAGTTTCTAATCAGTACTTTATTGTATATGCCACCCATGGCCCAGGGGCAAATAGATAATTTATTTTTCTTTCTTGACTATTTAAAAACTATCTTTATCATTCTGAAATTTGATAATTATACGTTTGGGAGACAAGTTTTTAATCCCTGCATGTTGAAGACCTATTAATTTTCTTTGCTTGTGAACTGATTACTGTTTTACATTCTAGGAAATTTTCTCCAATTATTTCTTCTAAGGACATGAGGATAGAATGCTGGCATTGAGACTAGAAAACCTAAATTCAAGCACTCTCTCTAATACATATTGTTTCTGTGACTCACGGGGAAATCACGGAACCTCTCCTGCTCTAAGCAACATTCTAAGACATAAATTGCAGCTAAAAAGTACTGGCATGCAATAAGAGAGGCTTTGTGTATTGGGAGGAGTCCCATGCTCATGAAATCACAGATCTAATTCCTATAAACTATCTTCAATCAAGAACTTTCTTCTTCCTTTGTCTCTTACTCATTATCCTGTTACATTAACAGTTTCTTTAACAAATGCTTCAAGATTGACTAATCTATGGACTGAATTCATTCTATTTTAAAAAATCTATTATTTATCTTACATCATATTTTTAAAGTTCTGTGACATTCTGAACTCAACTTTTTCATTATTTATGGATCTTTCCTCAACTACATTTATTTCTTTTTACTTCTTCCAAAAATGCTAAATGATGCTAGGTATAAGCTTAGGCAATACCCTTAGCCTCAGCCTCTTCAATGATGAAATAGGGCTAATACCAGCTGTTGTGAGGATCAAATGAGATAACATTTGTAGAGAGCATTTAGCCCAATGTCAGACACACAGTAAACGTTTATCCTTCTTCCCTTTATTCTTACTCTTCCTCTGTCTGTCTATTTCTGTTTTGTCACTACCACCACCACCACCACCTTGGCAGTGGTAACCATTGGAGGAAATTGATTCTTTCACTTGTGACTATTTCACTATTTCTAGGAAGTACTCAAAACATTATGAAATATTTGCTTTAATTTTTTTTTAAACTAGAGGTAACTGAGAGGTAAATGACATCACTCCAAAAGAAGTGTTTTGCTGGAATAGTTTGTATTACAGAATTTAAATTAAAGCAAGAGCTTTAATAAATTCATGGAATCATAATCATAAATGTGGAAGAAATTTACAATTGGAGGGGACTTCTGTTAATACTTACTCAATGGATGCCCATCAGTTGGAGAATGGTTGAATAAGTCATCATATATGAATGTTATGGAATATTATTGTTCTATAAGAAACAATCAGCAGGATCATTTCAGAGAGACCTGGAGAGACTTACATGAACTGATGCTGAGTGAAATGAACCAAACCAGGATATCATTATACACGGCAACAGCAATATTATACGATGATCAATTCTGATGTAAGTGGCTTTCTTCAATAATGAGATGATTCAGACAAGTTCCAATAGTCTTGTGATCAAAAGAGCTAGCTACACCCAGAGAGAAGCCTGTGGAAATTGAGTGTTATTCACAACATAGTATTTTCACTCTCTCTGTTGTTTGCTTGCATTTTATTTTCTTCATCATTTTCTTTTCTAGTTTGATTTGATTTTTCTTGTATGGCAAGATAATTGTATAAATATGTATGTATATATTAGATTTAACATATACTACCATGTGTATATATTGGACTATTTGCCATCTAGGGGAGGGGAGTGAGAGAAGGGGGGGAAAAACTGGAGCACAAGGTTTTGCAAGGGCTAATGTTGCAGAATTATCTATGCATATGTTTTGAAAAATAAAAAGCTTTAATAAAAAAATAAAAATTTTAAAAATTAAAAAACATAGATTTAGATTTTAAATAAATAAAAAAGATACTTACTCAATCCCATAATTTTACACATAAGAAACTAGAATCCAAAAGATTAAATAATTTGTAGAAGATCATACATCTCCTATGAGGCAGTGTCAGATTTTGAATGCAAGACTTCTGACTGCTTTTTCACTAAATCATGCTGGACTATATTTAAAGTTCAAGTAACATGGAATAGGCAGGGAGCAAATAAAGAAGCAAAGTCAGAAAGACAAAGGTTGTCTCTTCTAAAAAAAGAAGAAAATTTAAATTAGAGAAAAATGACTCATGAGGACTCTGACACATGCAACATGGTAATATTATAAACTCTCAGACTAGGTGACCTCAAAGACCCTTTCCAACTCTAATATTTTATGACTTTGACTAGGATTCTAGGATTAAAGTAATTAATAAGCATTTCTTAAATGATTACTATATTCTCAGGACACAGATGGAAAATAGTATAATAGGTAACTTTAGATGACTTCTCCTTTGCTATCTCCTCCTCAGCTTGGTTACAGAGCAAGATGCTGCAGCAATCCATCACTTCTCCATCTCTGACACATATTATACCTAACTGACCCTGGGTATGTCACTTAACATTTCAAAGCCCCAGACAAATATTCTCTAAAACTAAAAACTTCAGAATAGATGCCAATATGCATTGGTAGAGGAAGTTTCCTTAGTAGGAGTAGCTTATCCCAATGAAAGCATAATTTCAATTCAAGCTTCTAGTACTGTATCGTGTCAGGAGGAAAACAAAAGAAATACAAAAGGTCCCAAAAGTCTCAGTTCAGATTTAAGTTCTAATAATTTCAATTAATAGCTTAATCAGAGAAAATAAGCCTATTTGAACCAATTAAGAAAATAGTATAAAATAGCATGTTAAGTGTTATACTGTTTCTTTACCCAGTAAGACTTCAAAAAAAGACAATTAATATTTGTGAACAAGGATTTCAAACTTTTTTGAAGTTATAGGGCCTTTATATTTTAAAGATAAATGATGGAACCATGATCAAGTGGTGAGATTTTTATGTTGATTAAAAGATATAAGGTAATGAAGCAAAATTTATTCTAGTGTGTAACCAACAAGTTATTGGAAATATGGAAATGAAGCATGGAAATACTATTATAATAAGTAAATATTAGAGTATTGAAACTGCAAGTGATTGTCAGGATTATTCATTCTCTCTCTAATAATCTTTTCTTTTGGCTCTAAGTTAGCATTTTGTTTTGTATTCTATAATCACTTATCATATAACAGTTTTCATTTTTTTCCTTCTAACTCAATGGAAGAGTAGAAAGAAGGGAGGAAAGGAGGTAGGGAAAGAAAAAGGAAAAGGGAAGAAGGAAGGCAAAATAAAGATCACAAGATGGAAGGAAGGAAGGAGGGAAGGAAGGAAGGAAGGAAGGAAGG
>JAJPUD010003436.1:103187-144943 GCA_023553655.1 Myrmecobius fasciatus
GGGAGGGAGGGAGGGAGGGAGGGAGGGAGGGAGGGAGGAAGGGAGGGAGGAAGGGAGGGAGAAAGTAGGAAAAGAGGGGAATAGGGAGGGAATAAGAGAGAGAACAAGGGAACAAAGGAAGGAAGGTAAAAAGTAAAGGTTTATTAAACATCTACTTATATGCCAGACCAGGGGAATAGAATAAGGAAAGGAGGAAATGAGTTTTGGAATAGTAAGAGATATGGAGATAAGGCTGACTTAAGAAAGCTCCAGGGAAGAGTGGGTGCTGCTGCTGCTGCTGCTACTTCTACTATCATCACCACCACCATTACCCCCACCACTACTACTACCACCCTTATGACTACTATCACTACCACTTCTACTATTGATAGCATTTATACAGCACTTTAATGTTTGCAAAGGGCTTTAAAATATTGTTTCACTTTATTTTTATAAGTAATTCTGAGAGATAGTTACTACTCACTTCTATTTTACAAATAAGAAAATTGAGACAGAGGGCAGCTATCCAGTGACTTGCCCAGAATTATAAAACTAGAAAATGTATGAGGCTGGATTTGAACTAGCATTTTCTGGATTCCATGTCCAGCACTTTATCCACAATGTCACCAAATGGTAGGATAGACAGGAGACCAGGATGTGATGGTCGTAGAAACCAAGCAAAGGAATTTAGACTTGATATCCTATACAACAAATATATCTCTGACCTCATTTATCCTACTGATGCATTTACAACCCAATGGTGCAACCCTATCCTGTAGAATTCTTACTGATGTCTGTCTGTAAAGTCTTTGGAGAAAACCCATCTAATGTACTGGAGGCCTTCTCCTCTGGTTCTTTGTTTATTTCAGATATATTAAGGCAATACTGGGGCAGTCTTTCAATCTTTTTTTTATTACTAAAAGCTTTTTATTTACGGAACATGAGTGATTTTTCTACACTGACCTTTGCAAAACTTTTTTTTTTGTTCCAAGCTTTCCCCCTCCTTCCCCCCACCCTTAGATGACAGGTAATCTAATACATGCTAAATATGATAAATTATATGACAAATCCAATATATCTATACAGTTTTCTTATTGCACAAGAAACATCAGATCTAGAGAGAAAAAAAAAAAAAAACAACCTAAGAAGGAAAACAAAATGCATGGAAATATTCACAGAAAGTGTTAAAATGCTGTGTTGTAGTTCACACTCAGTTCCCTCAGGCCTCTCTCTGGATGTATATGACTATCTTCATCGCTGAACAATAGGAACTGGTTTGAATCACATCATTGTTGAAGAGAGCCATGTCCATCAGAATTGATCATTGTATAGTCTTGTTGCTGTGTATAATGTTCTCCTGGTTCTGCTGATTTCACTCAGCATCAGTTCATATAAGTCTCTCCAGGCCTCTCTGAAATCATCCTGCTGGTTGTTTCTTACAGAACAATAATATTCCATGACATTCATATACCATAATTTATTCAGCCATTCTCCAATTGATGGGCATCCCTTCAGTTTCCAGTTTCTAGCCACTACAAAAAGGGTTGCCACAAACATTCTTGTACAGGTGGGGCCCTTTCCCTCCTCTAAGATCTTTGGGATATAGGCCCAGTAGAAACACTGCTGCATCAAATGGTATGCACAGTTTGATAACTTTTTGAGCATAGTTCCAAATTACTCTCCAGAATGGTTGGATCCGTTCACATTTCCACCAACAATGTATCAGTGTCCCAGTTTTCCCACATCCCCTCCAGCATTCATCGTTCTCTTTTCCTGTCATTTTAGCCAATCTGACAGGTGTGTAGTGGTATCTCAGAGTTGTCTTAATTTGCATTTCTCTGCTCAATAGTGATTTGGGGCACCTTTTCATGTGACCAGAAATAGTTTCAATTTCTTCATATGAAAATTGTCTGTTCATATCTTTTGACCATTTATCAATTGGAGAATGGCTTGAATTCTTATATATTTGAGTCAATTCTCTATATATTTTAGAAATGAGGCCTTTATCAGGATCTTTGAATGTAAAAATGTTTTCCCAATTTATTGCTTCCCTTCTAATCTTGTCTGCATTCATTTTGGTTGTACAAAAACTTTTTAACTTGATATAGTCAAACTTATCTATTTTGTGATTAATGATGACCTCTAGTTCTTCTTTGGTCACGAATTCCTTCCCCCTCCACAGGTCTGAGAGGTAAACCATCCTACATTGTTCTGATTTGTTTATAATATCATTCTTTATGTCTAGATCATGAATCCATTTCGACCTTATCTTGGTATACGGTGTTAGGTGTGGGTCATTTCTTCCCTACTAGTTTCCAATTTTCCCAGCAGTTTTTGTCAAATAGTAAGTTTTTATCCAAAAACTGGGGTCTTCGGGTTTATCAAACACTAGATTACAATTGTCATTGAGTATTTTGTCCTGTGAACCTAACCTATTCCACTGATCCACTACTCAGTTTCTTAGCCAGTACCAAATGGTTTTGATGACCACTGCTTTATAATATAGTTTTAGCAGTCTTTCAATCTTAACAGACGACTACACTATCTCCTTTTCCAGTCATACACATCCTTGACAATATCTGTTATGGCAGTTTTCAAATGCAAGTCATCACTGGTTATAAGCTACAGCCTCCTACTTACAACAACCATGAATCTTTCCATTTTCTTTTGAGTCAAGTGCAATTTTGATTCTTCTGGGGTTGTGGTGTTCCATGATTCACAGGCATATATAGCATCACCTGGAGAATATTGGTGTTAAAAACATGGGCTTTTGCAGCAATCAGCAGTTTGGTTCAAAGGACCATATAACTTCCCACACATAACCTGCTCTAATCTCTACTTCTTATTCAATGCTGGCCTACTCAATGTGTATTCAAGACACAGAGACTACATCAAAACTGCCTGTCTGACTGCATATTGTAATATATTTAAAAAAAACAGTTCTGCAATATACTTTAAAACAAACAAAAATTCCACTCTGTTTTCTTAGTATGGATGGACAGATCAATCCCTTTAGAATAAATATAGATCTTATTGAGACTTTGTCCACGTCTTAGGACTGGATGAAATTAAGTGCCACTTATAAATGAGGCCCTTTGGAGAACCTCATCACAACAGCAAAACCTACTTTATGGACATCTAGGACACTGACAAAGAGTAGAACAGCACGACAGGTGTTATGTTAGAAAGATTAGTCTAGAAATAATAATCTGAATACAATGGACAGGGATAGAGTTTCTGAACCAGAAAGACCAGAAATTGTTACAATAGTCCAGGTGTGAGATGAGGATCACCTGGAAAAGAATGCTAACAACAGGGAGAGTAAAAGGAACAAATTCAAAAGCTATTCTGAAACCATAGAACTTTATAAAAATACTGGTTATAGAAGAACTCAAATTGAAGCAGCGTGGTTAAGTGGAAAGAATACTGGATTTAGAATCAGAAGACTTCAGTGTGATGGCTTTGCCATCTGTGCCCTCATGTAACTTTGGGAAAATTCCTTACCCTATCTAGGATGTAGTTTTGTCATCTGTAAAGTAAAATAAAAGTAACAGATGACCTCTAAGTACAGCTTCAGTTCTAAATTTACAAGCCCACAAGCCTAATAATCCAGAGACAATTCAAAGGCTTAATTTTAGAATGGGCTGTTTTTTCTCTGACACCATAAGAAAATATCAAAATGGGGACATGTTATGGGAAGGATGAAAGTTTATGAAATGACTTTTCTTTGAAGTGGGAGGGGAACTTAAAAATCAAAAGGACAAGGAATAGGGAAAGAGTTCGAAGATTTAAAGAAAAAGGAAACTAGGAACAACTTTAATCTCTGGGCAGAGATCATTCAAGAAACAATAAGAAATATGATAAAGAACTGATGGGCAACAAGTGGAGGTAGGCTGAAGCAGAGGAACCTGAGTTTGAAAAAGGCCAGGTCTATCACAAGGATTCCAACTAAGCATGAATGAATGTTAAATTTCAAATCAACTTTAAAATGTTTCAAGATTCCACCAAATTGATAAAAAAAAATCCTCATTTTATTTATGAATAATGCTACTTTATTTATTTAAATTTTCCCCTGACATATTTGTTGATAATTTAAAAGGATAGAACTACTTTTTTTTTTCATTCAACAATCATTTCTATATGTGGTATTATGATAAGAACTGAAGAAAACATATGGATAAAAACATTTTTAAAAAATATTCTTATACCAAAATCCATGTTCTAAAAGCACAATTGCCCCAACCTCTTATGACCTCATCTCAAATGGGTTAATCATACAATTCTATTCAATGCCCCTTAGGTACCAACATTTTATTTTTTCTAACACTGATCACTAAACGTTCTAACAACTCTGAGCAGAAATTTTATGTAACTTTGCAAGATTGTTGGATAATTAATATTATTCAACAAGACTGCCTTTCAGAAATTTCCATACCTGACCCTTCAAAAAGACTAGTTTAAAAAGAAGAATTCATCTTTTGCTATACAGTGTCACACTATTAGAATTACTTTTATATATATATATATTGATACATTAATATATACATTAATAACAAGAGTTTGTTCTTAAAGACCCCTATCCAACTAGCAGTTTGTATGTCAGTCAGATCACCAGACTCACTTTCTCCTCCAGAGTCATCTGGGTTCAGTGTCAAGATATAGGTCAGCATGGCCATCTCCAGTCCTCCTGATCTATATATCTTGCCACTTGCTCAGATGGCTCAGTGAGGCTGGTGACTTTGCACAGCCCTACCTCACTTAAATTCAACTCATTTACATGTCACAGCATTACCTCCCTGATGTCATGAAACTCTAAAAACAAAGGAAAAACAACAGTGTATATTTATATGCATGGGAAATCTACTTCAAATATTATCACTATTTTTCATGCAAACATTTCCATTGTCATGAGTTTTCTCAGAGCTTCATCCTTCACGATGTTTCATTCTTACAATCCATGCACAGTATTCTGAACAGTTATGTAATTTATCTGCAATTTGCTCTGTGATTTATTCTGTTGTTGTGGTCCAGTCCCAAGATTTCATCATTACCAGGAAATCTCATAAATTCTCAACCTCTCAGCACCTCAAACAACCATGAGAACAACAGAAATGGGTGATTCTTTAAAAGATTTCTTACTGAAAAGATAATTTAGTCTATCCCTAATATATACCTAAATTGGGATAGTGTCCAAACCTGTGATTTATTTAATGTAGAGAACTCATGAGTAAGAGAATTTCCACTACCAATGCAAATCAGCGCCTCTTCTACAACTCAGAGGTTAAATGATTTCACTACAGTAACAAAATCAGCATCAGAGGTAGATTTTAGGCTCTAAAGTAAACTCTATATCTGCTGTTTCTGCTAATAAAACACTTAAAAATATTTTTGTAAGTCAAAAAGCAAACTTAACAAGGATAAGGAAAAGCTCCAGGTTTTAGTAGATACTAGATTATTTGACTTCTCCAATAAACTAGACTCATCACTGTCCCCCAAATAATTTGTCTTTGTTAACTACACCACATCTCTTCTTGCATTTACCTTTTGCAATTTATTTCCATTATTAGCTTATCAGGCTAATTTATACATTTATAAGCAAAGTATTTCTTTTCTAAAAAGCATCATGTTGTAATTTATCTAACTTCATTTAAAAAATATTACTTATGTGATAAACATTAGTGCATTTCTCATATGTGGAATTCTAGACTTAGTCACTGTTGGATTAGTTTCCCATTTGTCTACCAAAACAGGGACATGTGTCAGAGAAAAACCCAACAGAGAGTGGAGGTGGGAGCAGCAAAAGAAATTACTAGACATTTCTATCTAGATATATTGCAGGCACATCTAATAAATGTTATAGAATTGAATTTGCCAATAAATCAGATAAAAGCAGAAATGCTGTTAATGGGAGAAGTTCAGTTGCTCAATACTCTTTTTTCATACTGAAATATGTATTTGCTACTTACATTGTACTGCATATGATGCAAGAACAACTGCAGAATTAAGAGGGCATGTTAACCTAGAAGAAAAATCAAGAAATAAAAAATTCAACAATATACTTAATAAAAGTGAATATTATATCATAAATAATTGTGGGTGATATTTTTATTGAATTGTTTTTAAAAAGAATGTCATGATGAATACTAAAGAGCATTTTGTTACACTAAGAGAATATCACTCATCTCAAATAGATGTCAATTGCAAGACTTATAAAGTTCTTAATACTAGATACTAGAATTTTTTTTAAGTTAAAAAACACCCAAAATGCACATCTATTATCTGACAAAAAAACAAACACTGACTTTTCCATTAATGAGAGGGGTTAGGTTAAGCTGCATTCACATTACAAAGGTTAACACTAACTCATATTAAGTGTCAAAAGGGCAATTGGAGCAGTGGATAGAGTGCTGGGCCTGGTGTTAGGAAGACTCATCTTCCTAAATTCAAATGTGGTTTCAGGCACTTACTAAATAACTTTGTGATTCAGGGCAAGTCACTTAATGCTGTTTTGCCTTAGTTTCCTCATCTAAATAAATAATAAATCACTCTAGTATCTTTGCCAAAAAAAACAAAAATAAAAATAAAAACCTAAAAAGGGATCCCAAAGAATCTGAAATGAATAAACAACAAAAAGCATCCAATGTCAGGCTCAGAAAACAATAATGGTAAGTGAACAGAATAGTTTAAGATATTGTTTAGGAATAGCAATAAAGTTTTGTGACTCTAAATCTATTTATTATTATGGCCGTAGTGGTAGCCTAGGAATTAAGAAATGAAGTTGTTATCTGCCCAGGACCTCAAAGTCAGAAGCAGTAATTGAAATCTGGCTGATCTAAATTCAAGGGTCAACTCTCAATCCAATACACAAGGTCTCTTATAGTACACCTTATGTTGTTACAGAATGTAAAGATCCAGAAAATTCTTAAGAAAAATGAACTTAAAAAAAAAAAACAAACCTTCCTAAATGCTATAGACTAGTACCAATTTCCTTTGGAAGAAAGGAAGGCCAGACAGATGGACAGAAGGAAAGAAAGAAATTATTGGGAAAGAACATGACTGTAATAAGGAATTTTTGAATACACAATGCCTCTTGACTCCAAGGTCAGTATCCCAGATTAGTCCTACTTGCCTAATTTTCTTTATTTTAGTTTTAAATTTTATTATTTATTTTAAACATTCTTTTATTTTAAAATTTTGAGTTCCAAATTCTCCTCCCCTTCCCCCCAAGCCCCTGAAAATGTAAGCAATATGACATCAATTATACATGTAAAATCATGCAAAACAAATTTCAAAAATCAAGAAAAATTTTACAAAAAAAAAAAATCAAGAAAAATAGAAACCTCTAGAACTGTCTTGGATCACTATTTATCAGAGTAGCCAAGTCTTTTATACTAGGTCATCATTATAATGTTGCTGTTACTGTATACAATGATCTCCTGGTTCTATTCACTCCACTTTATCAGTTCACATAGATTTTGCCATGTTTTTCTGAAACTACCCCCCCCCACACACACACACATCATTTTTTAATAGCTCAATAGTAGTCTATCACAATATGGCATAACTTATTCAGTTATTTCTCAACTGATGAGCAGTCCCTTGATTTCCAATTCTTTGCCACCACAAAAAGACCTATTAGAAATAATTTATTTACATATATGTTCTTTTTCTTTTCCTTTGATTTTTTTTTATTACAAATCTAGTAACAATGTTGCTGGGTCAAAGAGTATGCACACCTTTATAATCATATGGGTATAATTCCAAATATAGTAAATTAGAATACTTATTTTTTCCTCATTCCCTCCAACATTTGTCATTTCTGATAGGTGTGGGCTGTTTTAATTTGTATTTCTCTAATTAACAGTGAATTAGAGCATTTTCTCTTATGACTACAAGTAGTTTTTGATTTCTTCTGAAAATTACTTGGTCCTTTAATTATTTACCAATTGGAGAATGGCTTTAGTTTTTATAAATTTGACTCAGTTCTTATATTTTTGTGAAATGAGATTTTTATCAGAGAATCTTGTTGCAAAAATTTTTTATATTTTTTACTGTCTATGACAACTTTTAGCAAAACATACTTTACCTGATAATTCCTTTTCAATGGGTCCACATTTGCTTTTGTTTTGTCTGAGATCATGATTGCTACTCCTACCTTCCATTTATTTTAATTCTATATCTTTCTGTTTTAAATGTGTCTCTCGTAAATGACATGTAGTTGAATTTGGGTTTCTAATCCATTCTGCTATCTCCTTACATTTTATGGGCCTGCTTATCCCATTTATATTGTTATCATTTCCGTACATTTCCCTCCATCCCATTATCTTTTGTTTTTTCCTCTCTTTTAATTCTGTCCCTCTTTAAAAGTCTATTTTGCTTCAAACCACTGCCTCCCATTATTAGACCTCCCTTTTATTATCTTTTTACCCCTTACCTAATTTTCTATTAGTCTATTTTCTATGGATAGTCCATCAGCAGTTCACAATTGACAATTCTCATATTAAACCATCATTCTCTCTCTAACGCCCCTTCAAGTTCTAAATCTATGATCCTTTTTATTCTTTCCATGAATGCTTCTTTTCACCATGGCTCCTTCTGTTTTCTGATGTCATTTAAGCCATCATTCTCTCAATTATCCAGGATCAAAACCATATTTTTGTTTCTGGTAAGGAGAATGCAGATTAGTCTTTACTGATTTCACTAGTTGTTAGCATTCTCCTAACTTTCAAAATTACTTTGTATTTATGTATCTTGTCAATCTTATTAATTGGCCAACAAGTATTAATTAAGTATTGACTATATTCCAAGCACTATGTTAAGCCCTGGTAGATACAAAGAAAAGCAAAGATAGCCTGTGCTGTAATTGTAATGAGGGAGACAGTATTTGAGCTGAGTACTGAAGAAAGCCAGAGAAGTCCAAGTACAGAAAGCATAAAAATGAGAGAGAAAGTATCTTGCTAAGGAACTACAAATAGACCAATGAAGTTAGTATAGGGTTCAGATAAGGGAATAAAGAATAAGAAGACTAGAAATGTAGGAAGAGGCCATGATGAAGAGCTTTAAATGCTAGAAGGGTTTATATCTGATCTTGGAGGTCAGTGGAGATAGTGGAGATCCTTGAGCAGGGGAAGGTAACACGGTCGGACCTATACTGTTGAAAAAATCATTTTGGCAGCTGAATGAGCATATATTGTAATGTGGAGAGATTTGAGACTAGAATATCACCTAGGAGGTTGCCACAACAGTACATGTGAAAAGTTATAAGAGACTATATTATGATTTTAGCTATGTGAGTGGAGATAAAGGATATATATGAGAGATTATTATCATTAAAAACAAGCATTTGATGTGAGAGAGGGTTGTAAGCAGCACTGGAGGCTTGATGTGAAAGTCAAAACAACAACTGTGGGGAATGTGACAAGAATTAAAAGGGAAGAATAAAAGGATTGCCACACAATTAGTAAGGATCCAACTGGAATTCAATTATGTTAATTTAAAGTAGGTCCAATTGTCATTTTTGTGACTTATTCTGGCAGCATTGATCAGCTCAGAAGTAAGAACAACAAAAGAAAAAAAAGGGGTAAGAGGAAAAGAAAGGGAAGGAAATTAGATGGAGCAGACAATGAAGTGCTGGCCAGAAGTCAGGAAGACTCATCTTCCCGAGTTCAAATCTGGCCTCAAATACAGAATATCTGTGTAACCCTGAACAATTCACTTAACCCTATCTATCTCAGTTTCCTCATCTGTAAAATGATAGGAACCATCTGCAGTGAGACAGGGTTGTACACAACCCTGGAGGTTTGATTTGAATAGTGAACTGTGGGGAGTGTGACAAGAATTAAAGAGGGAAGAATAAAAGAACTGCTGCACAACAGTGGAGGATCCAATTGGAATGAGATTATGTTAATTTAAAGTACGTCCAACTGTCATATTTTTGTGACTTATCCTAACAGCATTCACCAATGAGCAGGAAATGGCAAACCACTCCAATATATTTGCCAAGAAAACCCCAAATGGGCTTATGAAGAGTCAGACACAACTGAAAAAATAACTCAACAACAAAAAGAGGTGTGACCCAGGGCTGGTGGAGTATTAGAATACAAATGTAGGATGATGTTTGCTTGCATTGTGTTTCCTTTCTCTCATTTTTCTTTTTTGTAGATATGATTTTTCTTGCACAAAAATGATAAGTGTGTAAATATATATACATATATTCGATTTGTCAAGTATTTTAACATAATTAACATGTAGTGGATATCCTGCCATCTAGGGGAGAGGTGGGGAGTTGGGGGGGAAAAATTTGTAACAGAAAGCTTTGTAAGGGTTAGTGGTGAAGAATTACCCATACATATGTTTTGCAAATAAAAAGTTTTAATAAAAAAAAAGAAAACAAAAAATATATAAATATGGGAGAAGGAAGAAAAGAATTCAAGAATGGAGGATAGAACATAATTGAAAGAAATGAAAAAGTCAAGACTAAAGGGATAAAACTGAGGCTAGAGAAGGAGTCACAGACTGCAAGAATACAGAATGGAGAGACTGATGATTTAGGTGAGGATAGGTATAGTAGGAATGAACCATTTGGAGGATGGAAGGATTAAAGTAAACTCATAGAGACACAACTCATTTTGGATGAGAATGAGGCTTAAATTAAGCTGAGGGACAAAGGAGCTAGAGCTTACTGAGAAAGGCATTTAAAGGGATATCAAAGTGAATGTTAAAGTAACCAAAAACATGTACATGCCATCTTTCCTTTTGCCACTGGCTCTTTACTTTTCACTATCATTTTGACCCCTTATTTTCACCATCATTCTATAGAAAGGGTTCTTTTAATCTCAAAGAGCTACTGTGAAACTACAGTGATAAATCATTTGTCATGTGCTTTGTTAACTCTAAACTTTATATAAATGTGTGTCATCTACTATTATAATTAGTTGGCAGTAAAGACCTTAGATGGGAAAATGGTAGCAACATTATATAAAATGACTTTTAAAAAAGGAGAGGAAAAAGAAATGATTCTTCCAAAGATCATACATGGCATGCTAACCAGTTAAGTTAATAAATATTTATTAAATGTCTATATTTGCAGGCACTATGCTAAATTCTGGCTTTCTTGAGACCCCCTCCTTGATTTTCTTTTCACATAATTCAACACCATCAGCCACTTCTTCCTGCTCAATAATCTGTTGTCCCTATATTCTGGTTCATGCTCCTCCCAACCTCTTAAGGAAGATGTTCTTCAAGGAACCATCCTTTCTTCTCCTATATTCTCTTTGTTGGCAATCTCACTGCTCCGAAAGCTTCAGTTACCACCTCTAAAGCACATAACTCTCAAATCCATCTCAAAAACATTGCCTTCTCTATGGACTTCTACAACTCTATCTCCAGCTAACTACTAGGCATTTTCACCTAAATGTCCCACAACCAAAACTTAAACTCAACAAGTCCAAAATTGAGCTTATTATCTTCACAAAATCATCAGATTTGGCCATGTTAATTCTTCTGCTTAAAAATATTCAGGGGCTCCCAAACGCCTTCTGAGTAAAGGCAAGTTACTTTGCCTGACCCTCAAAATCTTTCCCAAATTGCTGCCGCTTGATTTTTCCATTCTCAGCTCACATTACTCTCCTCCATACACTCTAGCTCTAGCCAAACTGAATACTCTTTGAGTTTATGCTATATAACAAAATTTCTCAACTTGATCTGTCATTAACTGAATCCATGCCCTATCTTTGACATTTGTACTATAAAACAATATCACTTAACATGATCTGTGATCTACATGATGATCAATTCTGATGGACATGGCTCTCTGCAACAAAGAATTGTCTCAAACCAGTTCCAATTGTTCACTGAAGAAAACCATATACACCCAGAGAGAGGGATATGAAATTGGGACAACATAACATTTTCATGCTCTCTATTGAGGTTTGCTTGCATTGTGTTGCCTTTCTCTGATTTTCTTTTTTTTTCTTGCACAACTTGTCAAGTATTTCAACATTATTAACATGTAGTGGACTTCCTGCCATCTAGGGGAGGGGAGGGGACTGGAGTAAAATTTGTAATGGAAAGCTTTGTAAAGATCAATGTTAGGGAACTACCCATACATATGTTATACAAATAAAAAGCTTTAGTTAGAAAAAAAAAAAAAAAAAAACATGATCTGTGATCAACTGGTTTCATGTCCTTGTGTTGTTCGCTACACCCAAAAAGGTTTCCCATTCCCTACTCTTCAAAATGGGAATAATAGAGGCAAAAATGCTTTACCCAAAATAAAGAGCTTCTGAGACAAGATTTATTTTCCCAGATATTAAATTAGCATCTTGTCTTTATAGCTCAATTTAAATGTCACTTCTCTCAATGAAGCTTTCTCAGATCCATTTTCCACAAGCTGCATCATGATTTCCCTCCAAAACCTCACTTGGCATTTTATTATGCTTCTCTCCAATGCACTGCTCATACAAATATACTTTTATTATTTGTATCTGTATCTTATTATTCTCCCAACTAGACTATCTGGGCAAAGGAGCAATATCTTATCTAAACTCAAACTTGCTTATCATCTAGCATTCAATGTTGTATACACAGAAACGGCTTAATAAATGTGTATTGAGTGAATAGTAATATTATGTTTTAAGTCACTCAGACTTTCACCTCTGAGTCATCTTTGAATTTTCCCCTACCCTCCATATCAAACCAGTTTCCATGTCCTGTTAATTCTATATGTGCTGTTTTCTACTTCTACTGCTATACCCCTGGCTCATATACTTATCACCTCTTATAAATTAGTCTACTACAGCTGAAATAATATTGCTAATGAAACTATATGACCACAGTTCTCCCCTGTTCTAAGATATGGCTCCTCATAACCTACAAACTCCTTAACCTTAAATTCAAAATTCTTCACAACCTGGTTCCAACATCTTTTTCCATCCTCCCTACTCCAGAACACCCTTAAATCAAAGATAGTATGGAGTGTTTCATTTTGTGTGTGTGTTTGCTTCCCAGTATCTATCACACAGCCTCATACATAGTATGCCCTTAGTTTTTACTACATAATAAATATTTCCATCACCGAGCCTTGCACATAGTAGGTGCTTAACATATGTTTGCTGAATTGAATGACAGCATGTTCCATTTTCTCTCACATTCTGTTTATTCTCCTCAGAAAACCTTTTTCCCCCAAACACAAAACATCCTGTGTGAGGTGAACTTAATAGGCAAATGAAACTCAATTATTAGGCACTGACAGTCAGGAATCAGACAAGATAATACTACATAACCTCCCAAATAACTCTAGTCCCTCAGCTATTTCCCCAAAAAAGAAAAAAAGAAGTCAAACACAGACCTAGGGGATGGAGGAAGAAACTAAAGGGAACAATTAAGATGTCTACTTTTCTCAACTCCTCTCACTTTGCCACACCTACTTTCTCAGTGTTTTTTCATTAGGTCTTTACTTATTCTCTTCTCTAAAAGTATTCCCCAGAGGTATTCTCATCCCTCACTCCTTCCAAGAGTTTCACAAGTTTCTATTTTAAAGTTCAAAATATGACTGGCTTTATCACCCCAATTATTCTAAATTGTTTAGAGGCTGCCCTTAACCGAACCCTGCCTTTAGTAGGATCTATAACTAGCCTGCAGTGAGCCAAACACTTCCTGAGGAAGCAATTTTGACAATGTTTAAACAGGATTTAGAAATCTAGACAGAATATGACAGTTTAAAACAACAATAGCTGCTACAGTTGAAACTTTTAAGAAGATTCATGATTTATGTTGAGTAGCACTGTAAACACAAAAATGTAATCTAAGAGAAAACAAAAAAAAATATAGCATGGCTTCAGGAAGATTTCTTTTTTTAAAAAAGTCTAGTGATTTAGAGAGAAGAAAAAAATAAGAGAACTTTAATTACCTTCCTTCGCAAATATCCATCTTCAGTTGCAAAAAGTATAAGTGCCTATGAAGCAAATTTAAAAGTAATATTTAAATTAAACAATAGAGACTTGATAAAGCAACAACAAAATTTCTACATTTGAAAACCAGAATAACTATAGAAATATTTTTCTAGCAATATGAAATTATTCTTGCATATGTTTGTGAATTTTATACAATTATCCTTAAGACTACAAATACTCCTATCTTAAAGCCTCCTGTAGTTTTAAAATACTCTTTCTAGTTTACCATTTTCCTTGTCACTCTTCTCATTTCCTATTATACCCTTTATTCTTCGAGTCTTCTAAAAAAATAGAATGTTGTTGGATTTTTAGCAATTAGATAATGACCTTTTCAATAATGTTCACCACTACCTTTCTCATGTGAACATTCCCTTTCTTCCCATTTTTATTTGTTCATTCTTATCTTTTCTATAATGGAAGCATTATTTATGCCATGACAATTAAAGAATGGTGAGGGATGAAATTCAGTGGTCATTTAGTCCAATCCATACAGCTGGAAAAAAAATTACTAAAATATATTTAAATAATTGTAATCAAGCCTTTGAATGAAGATTTCCAATCAGGAGGAACCTATCATATCCTGGAATTCCATATTTCTGGATGGCTTTAATGTTTAGGAAGTTTTTCCCCCCTTATTTTTTCCTATATTTCCCTCTTTAAAGTCTTTACCTACTGGCTGTCATTCTGCCATGTGGGGCTAAAGCAGAATAAGCTTATTTTTTTCCCACGTGCTAGCTCATCAAAAAGATAGCTATCACGACATGGTCATTAAAATTTCTTGAAGCTAAACATTCTCAATTTTTTGAACTGATTTTTATCCATCCATCATTTTATCCATCATGAACACAAGCCCCTTTACTATCCTCACTATTCTCCATTAAATGTTCTCCAGCTTATCAATCTATTCTAAAATATCAGGTCCAAAATGGAACACAATATTTTAGATGTGGTCTGACCAGGAAGGAGTGTAGGAGAATTATTACCTCCTTATTCCAGGACACTATGCTTCTATTCATTGACAACTGAAATGACATTAACTTTTTTTTGGCTGCCATTTACAACACTGTTGATTCCTACTGAATTTCAAGTTCTGAACCACCAACTAGCCACATCACACCAATTTTGTTCCTACAAAGCTGATTTTTTGGTCCCAAATTCAAGGACTACATTATTCCTCATCTATATTCATTTTATTCAACTTGGTTCAATATTTTAAAGTGTCCAAATCTATATGAATACTTATTCTGGTATTCAGCGTGTTAGCTTACCCTCCCAGCTGTACATCATTTAATAAGCATGCCATTTATTAACTCAACCACCTAATTATTTACTTTTAGACATTTTAACCAAATTTCTAATAAAATCCACTAAGAGCATATTTTTCTCCATCATTATAATTAAAAATCAATACATATTTTGTTGTGCCCAGAAGTTACTTTTTTTAAGGTTAACCATTTTACCAAAGCCATGCTAAACTATACTTAATCATACTTATACCATGTTAGAGTCAAGAGCAGGGGACTTACACAAAAGGTACTTCCTAGAGAGGCAGAGTTGAATCTTACTCCCCCTTTCAGACAGCTGAAAAGAAGTCATTTTCAATACAGAGGGGAGAATTTGTGCTCAGTCATACCCGAAATACATAGTATGTCAATAATCTAAATGACCTGAAAGTAAGTATTCCTGATAAACAACATGGCATCATGGATAAAGGGGCAAATTTGAAGACTGAAAGACTAAGGTTCAAGTCTTAGCTCAGATATCAGCTATATAGCAAACTAGTGAAGTTCTTGATCTTCTCAGGTGTTTCTCTAAGACTATAAATTACAGATGAGTTGGTCATCTGAGATTTACATTGATAGGAGATTCTTCTCTAGGGATTTCTTTATATTGGTGAGATCACTAGTCTTAACCACTACAAATATTTATTTCTGGACTCATTCCCTGTTTGAATGAGCTGAATAAGTAAAGTGACTAATCTGTGAAGACAATTTAGCTCAGACATTCTTCCATATCCAGTTAGACTTTTGGGTTTGTTTGTTTGTTTGGTCTATTACTAACAGCATACAGAAGGCTCATGGGTGGGTATTCAATAAAGCAGGACAAAACATGAATATCTCTGCAATCTGTCTAAAGGATGACATCTAATAACATTGATATATCTTAGCTAATTGATTTCACAATAGATTTTTATCTCTGTGGATTAGAAAACATATTCTTCCTTCCAATAATGACATCCTAAATAATGGATCAGGATGAATTGCACTTAACTCACCTATATTAATCAACAAATTGCCTTACAGAGTGGGCACAAAATTAAAAAAATAAAAAATAAAACAATGAATACTAGAACAGATGTATTATCATACAATAAAATATTGAAAACTGCAAGAAACAGGAAAGGCCATTTAGACCAACCCTTTCATTTGACAGATGAGGGAATGGAAGCCCAGGGTCATACACAACTTCTAGTTGTCTAGTTCAGAGGTGGAATGTAAATCAAGTTCTTCAAATCAGCTACCTTCATTCCTTATTATTCAGATAGAATTTTTTAATTATTTGTAAGCAGGTCAGCTGCCAAATCAAATCCTGACATAAAGTCTTGGAAAGGGACAAAAAAAGATATCTCTATGGTTCAACAGCCCCACGGAGATGCTGGAAGGGATTTATTTATATCTGTCCACATTATAGTTAGTTTTGTCTCTCTTTTTTATAAAATCCAAAAGGAATATAGTTAGCTCCTGCATCTAGCCAGTATAGCAAAAGTCCTATTTACTAAAATTGAATATAAATGAGAAATTACAATTTTTTAAAACAAACTTCTATTTGACATATAAATATATACAAATATCAGGTTGTCCAAGTTAGCTATGTCCAATTTCATACTTAAATAATAAGATAATTTCATCATTTATATTTCATGTAAAAAGCACTAAAGTGTAAAAAGTTCATCAATAATTTCATAGCTTTCAGTTATGTTACTTTTCAGTCATCATCTATTCAGAATATGTCAAAAAGCTAACACTTTTTAAAAAATCATGTGGGGAACATATGACTAAGTTATGCCTATCTAGGTTTATAATGTGCATTTTTTTTCCACACAGGAGCATGTGGTCCTTATTATCTTGATTGCTAAGTGATGACCTTCATTTATGGCTTTCTGTGGGGTTTCTGTGTTTACTCAAAGTAATAATTGGATATATTTGATTTTCTTCAAGGTTGAGAGTGGTAAGGAAAGATTACAGATAAACAAATGGGAATTTTAGAATGGCAAAATTGACTTCTATTGATAAATCAGACTTATTAACAAAATCTGATGAATTACCACACAGGAATGTAATTCAGAAAACTGGGGTAAAAAAACCCAAAATTTACCATGTGTCAAATCACTGACCAAGAAATGATAATCAAATATGACCAAACTCTGCAAATGACAGTAGCCCAATGACAGAAAAATCCAAATGATGAAAAGATATAAATAAATAGGATATCATTCAAGAATAATAATAATACTAAACTTGTATTTATATTATACTTAGAGGCTATGTAGTATGATGGAAGGAGCACTGGACATAGGGACTGGATTTTAAATCCCTGATTTGCCACTTACTACCTATGTGATCACAGGAAGTCAATTATGTTTATGAACCTCAATTTTCTCACTTACAGAAAGAGAAAATTAACTTCTGAAGCCCTTTCCTGCTCTAAAACTATAATTCTATGCAGAATGCTTTAAAGTTTGTATAACATTTATATTTACTCATTTGAGTCTCACAACTATCCTGTGATGTAGGTACTCTTATAACAGTGGATAGAGTGCAGGGGATAGAGCATTTAGCCCTTTTTGCCCCAGGTCCTCGACTGTAAAATGAACTGGAAAAGGAAATAATGAACTACTCCAGTATCTTTGCCAAGAAAAAGCCAAATAGGGTCATGAAGAATAGAGCATGACTGAAAAACAACTGAACAACAGTAAACTAAAGGTGCTTTTATAATCTCTATTTTACGGATGAGTAAACTGAGGCTTAGAAAAGTTATATGACAAATAAATATATACTATGTCTTTTTGATTCCAAGTCCAGTATTAAACCATGCTGCCTCCAGAAATAATCTGTCAAAAACCTCTCAGGGAACCATCAAATATAACTGTGGAGTTAAATATTATAAAAACCTAAATCACTGGATAAATCAGCTACAAAGGGGTCCCAGAACCAAATGGGAGGCTATTGATGATGATGATGATGATGATAGCAATAATAATAATAATTAGAGCTGGAATTTACACAGCATTAAGATAACACACAACTCTATAAGGTTGGTGAAGTTATTATCCCCCTTTACAAATGAGGAAACCAAGGCAGACAGAGGTTAAATGACTTGCCTATGGTCATACACTTTTAAGGGTTAAAAAGGTCTTCCTGACTCCAGACCTAGAACCTTGATGCTTCTAACTTTGAAATTTAGGGCTCAGTAAAGTAACTTGAAGGAAGCCTTTAAAACATCTTATTTTTAAATGATGCATGCAACATTAGCTCTTTTTAAAGGTGCTCTATCCAAACTGTATATTGGAAAAATGTAATTCATGTTTCTCTGTCTGACTCTGCTTTTAAAAAAAGAAAGAAAGAAAACAATCAGTCTGTCCCAACCTTCTTTGATCATGGATTCAAATAGAATCAATTGCTCAAAAGTCAGTAACTCATTTGACAGGCCAGAATATTAGGCTGAAATCAACAAGATAACATGAAACTGGTAATAAATTCAAAATGTGCACTTAAAGTTCAATTGCAAGAAGTATTAAATATGGAAGAATTGGCTTAGCAGTAGCTGATGTGAAAAGATCTGGAAATTTGGTTGGCCTGAAGTTTAATGTACCAATTGTATAATATGGTTATTTAAAATGCTAATACAATCTTAGCCCACATGAATAATGTGCAAATGACAGGAATGGCCCCACTGTACCCTGGACTGGTTAGACCATTGCAAGCACTATGGACAATATATTTTAGAAAGGACAATGAAAAATTGAAATGTTCTCTAAAGGGGCCAATTATGATGTTAAGAAGTCTGGAAACTACTGCCTAATAGGGGATGATTGAGGTAAATAGACATGTTTGGCTTGGGGAATGCTGAGCGGAGAAATGACAGATGATATTTGAAGGGCTGCAATGAAGAGGAGGTTGAATCAAAGCCAATGAACTGAAATTACAAAAAAGTCTAATGTAATGAATTTTCTAATGAATAGAACTTCTCCAAAGTAGAATAGGTTATTCCAGGTGGTAGTTATTTAAGGCTCAGTTTTCTCATCTGTCAATTGAGAAGGCTGTACTGGGTGATCCTTAATATCCCTTAAGCTCTGAAGACTACAATCCCTTGAGAAATTTTAGTAGAGATGAAATTCTACATAACAAGGATTATGTAGGAGAGATTCCTCACTCATTGGGAGGTAGAAGTAAATAATCTCTGAGGTTCCTTCCCACTCTAAAATTCTACCAGCTCATGACCCTAATCCATCATGTACAACAGGGATGAGGAACATGGCTCATAGGTCATATAAAAAGCCCACAAAATCAACAGCAGGTTATGATGAGCTGAAAGCTAGGTACAATAACTTTCCACTGCTTGAGTTCTATAAGTTGACAGTTTTGTGTGATGTTATAAATATCCAAATGGCTCTTGATAGAAAAAAAAATCCCCACTCTCATGTACAACTACAGAACTATCAACCTGAGACCCATATCTGTGTTCTGAATAGTGATTAAACTTGGCATTCATTATCTCATTCATAGAAACTAACAAATCCTAAGACTCACTCCTGACATAAGGAAGTAAGATTAATATCAGTGAAATAATAAAGAGTCAGCATGGCTCTCTTCAACAATGAAATGTTTCAAACCACCTCCAATTGTTCACTGAAGAAAGCCATATACACCCAGAGAGAGGGATGTGAAATGTGGACCACAACATAACATTCTCATACTCCTTGATTGATGTTTGCTTACATTGTGTTTCCTTTATCTGATATATCGTTTGTGTAGACAAGATTTTTCTTGCACAACAATGACAAGTTTGGAAATATGTATACATATATTCGATTTGCCAATATTTTAACATAATTAACATGTAGTGGATATCCTGCCATCTAGGGGAGGGGTGGGGAGTTGGGGGAAAAATTTGTAACGGAAAGCTATGTAAGGGTTATTGTTGAAGAATTACCCACACATATGTTATGCAAATAAAAAAAAATAAAAATTTAAAAAAAAAAAATAAAGAGTCAGCTACACTGTCAATCTAGTTACCAGGACAGACATTTCTGCATGTACAAACTTGCCTATTCCATACTGTCCTATAATGAATTCAGTTTGTCTTGAATTTAAAGAAGGATTACAAAGTCAGTGTTAAAATGTCTGTTCTTTAGATGTCCTTAGATATGGCCTATGGTTTCAATGGTATGTATGATAACTCTGAATGACCAAGTTCACCATAATGCAGTTATCATTTTCTGTAAGGAAAATCAATCTGTTGGTGACAAAATCATACAATATACAGATAGGGAAGAGGTGGGGGGGAAAGAAGTTGCAAGTGAATTTTAATATACTATTATTAATTAATTATTGTCTTTCAAGTATATTTCCTTCACTATTTCAAACAACTCCCACTGGGAAAATCCATCTAAATTCTCAAATAAGTTGCCAAAATAAAAGGAGAAAACAATAGATACAACTGTTTAAAGAAAGGTGATAGGAGTTTTTTGTATACTGATTAACTAGAGTGGCTGGGTCCTTATTAGTTCAACTTCATCTGATTTGGTGCAAAGTTTTCATCATAACAAAAATTCTATTACAATGAAAACAATATGTAAATCCTGTGGGGTTCATTATAATGAGATAAAATATATATGTAATATGCATGTAATTTTTGTGATATAAATATAAATGTAATGGAGAGAGAAATTATTTTCTTATATTTAGATTTTGGTAAATCTTAGATTGATTTGCTTTCTATGGGCACATACTTGAGGGAGCTGAGTGAGAAAACTTAGGATTGAAAACTAACCGCTTATAAATAACAAAATGGACATAGAAAATCCCCATAGAGGTCAGAGAGTCAACAATTTTATATGGTTTAAAATGTTTATTTGATTTGTTGATTTAGAGTAACTGCTGGTACCGTAGCATTTATATTTTGAATACCGAAAAAAGCACTAGCTTTACTAATTTTTATATATTGTACAGAAAACATAAAAATACATTACCTTGTTTGTTCTTGTTGCAATGTGTTGGGGTCAGGTATAAAAAATCTTACTCGAAAATTCAGGGCACAGGGGAAAGGTCCTATAACATTTTTCAAAAAGAAATTATATTTTTCCTTTTTAAAAAATTCAAATAAAATTATGACACTTTCATAAGCAATACAAACACTTACAATATTACATTAGTTAAATGGGTTTATTTCAAATGTTAAGTGCATACACTGAATGTAATTTTTAAAAGCTTGAGGCAACAATACATACACTAGTAAAGTACTTCTACAAAAGTATTCATTGATGGCCTCTTACATAAATAATAAAGATCTGTGTCCTAATAGTTTTCTCTGTTCTTTGCATCATTCAAAGAAAGTCCTAACTATATTCTTAGCATGCAAAATTCTCATTAAGAAATATAATATTTTACTCTTACACAGTATTTCAGCCTTTTCAAAGGATCTTTGCATACATAAACACATTGTCTCATTTGATGTTCACAATAACCCCAGGACACACAAGTCACATATTGTTATCTCCATTTTATATATGAGGAAACAGCTTTAAAGAGGGTGATGTGATATGCCCAAAGCCATAGAAGATCAGCAGGACCATTATAAAATCCCAAGTCTTCTGATCTCAAGGCCATGACTTTTTCTACCATGCTTTGTGACAAGTTTCACACTCATCCATACATATGTATGTATCCACATACATGTATATATACACCCAGCAAATATCAACTTTATCAATATTATTTTATGTTCAATGGAATAAATGCCTTCCTTAAATCTGATATTATACCAAAAATTCTCTGCATGGATAAAATGAATAAGTCAATATATTTTCTTTTGCTAGATACAGTAGCAGAAGAAAATCAGTTTACTAATATTCTGTAGCACTTTCCATTGCTATCCAATGCTTCTTGAACTATCAACAAGAATTAATTATGCACCCTCTATATATTTGGTATTCTTCTAATTGGCTCGTCCCGTTTGCAGTCACCAACCAATCTACTAAACTTCACTTTCTCTCACCTGCTTACCTAGTCCCCCATTCTCCTACCCATCACCCAACTACTAATTCTTCACCTCTCTCACCTATTATTCTACTCTCTTCAGTATTGGTATTTCTGAATGTACCTCTTTATACCAAGGTCGACTATCTCTAATGTCGTGCTTCTATAGACACACACAACATTTCTGGATGTCTAGACATCTGTGAGTAAGCTTAGAAGTACATGTACATACAATTCTATAGAAGGAAGGCTCTGAGAAAGGGCCTGTCTCATTTTTCATCTCTGTAACTCCAGCATCTAGCACAATACCTAGCCCAGAGTAGGCCTCTGATAAATATTTGTTGACTGACTTATGTTCTTGGATGTTTAACTAGAGAAAGTGTGTATGTGGAATGTTTACTGAGTAAATAATTTCTGCATGTATGTATGTATATCAGCCCATATTAAGGCACTAGTTCTACTAGTTCCTTTATGTACCTAAAGAGGGCCTTTTTGAGTTTATTTACATATATATGGAGACAAAGGATATATACCATCTCCATGTATAATACATATGCATACAAACACACATGTGCACACATGGATACATATATGTAGTACATATATGATATATATCTATCTACACACACATATATTATTTTTGTGTATATAAATATACCTTCATATGGGCATCCTGTTGGGAGAGGAAAAACAGTTACAATGAGGATAATAGCTTGAATTTATAGTGGACTTTAAGGTTTGCAAAGTACTTTTGTATGTATTGGCAAATGATCTACACAATAGCCCCATAAAGTAGATGTTGCTATTATCCCCATTTTACAGATGAACGAACTAAGACTGAGACCCCAAAGTCATACAACTACTAACTACAGCATTCAAATTTAGGACTTCCTGACTACAACTTCAGCACTCTATCCATTGCCCAGGCTTATCAAAAAGATATTCTAAATATTCATGTATTATGTGTGGATACCAATATTTGTGTAGCAAGGTGGGTGAGTGCTCGCTAAAATACACCTATGTTGACAAAGGGGTGTGAAAGAATATGAGTGTGTTGGGGGATGGGAAGAAAAGAGGAAGGTATTTCCTATTTCTCATGATGGACAAGGAAGGGTTAGTTTGGAGCTTGATTTTATTGATTTCATCTGGTTAGATTCTCTTTCTCCACTTTCTTCTCCCATCTATCTACTCTTTCCCATGAAAACTTGAAATCATTTCCCCCTAGTACATCAGCTCAGTGACAGCCCCCAATAAAGAAGAATGCAAATATCATGTCAGGGACAGGCCAATTACTATATCAAAAAAAAAAAAAACCAAACAAAAACAAAAACAAAAAAAAACAAAAACAACCCCATAGCATAGCAATACTAATAATGCAAGGTTAACAAAAGCTATACAAACCTTTGAGTTGCTTTCTGATTGGTTTACTGGATTCAAGCCATCTCTGTTGAATAAGGAAATAAAGTTTTATTTTTAATTCTTAATAAAAACATCAAAGTTATAAAAGATAGATTCTACTTACAGGAGAATCCATTGAATCTTCACCATGTTGCAAACCAAAATATTCTTTTTCTGTTATGCCCAAGTGATTAAAAGCCATATCCAACAGAACTTGACCAGTATCTTGTTTCTAGAGGAAAGAATAGATTTTGTAAGTGAATTTTCTAAGTGCCAAGACTTTTATCTTTTGTAACCATAATCGGATTTTATTACAATTTGGAAAAACAAAACACTTTTTAAAAATTCATTTTTTAAAATGCATTTTTTTGCTACTGTTCCCCACCCTACTACCTTTGTTTTGGTCTTTGTTATGGAGAATGGTTCTCTGGGGTGAGAGAGATATTGTAAGAAATGAGGGTAACATAAAATTAGAAAATGTCAAAATGTACTTTAAAAATTAATTTAGGATCTAATGAAAAAAAGAATTCTGGATTAGGAGTTAGAAGATATGTACTTAAGTTCAAGTTCCATCACTCATCTCTCTGTGTGACCTTCTGGAGCTTAAATTTCTTCCCTGTGAAATGGGGATTATAGTACTTCTATTACCTATTTCACAGGACTGTGATGAAGATCAAATAAAATAACACCTGTGAGGTGCTTTGTAACTACGAAATGCAAAAGACACAAAATCATTACTATTTAGATGATTAACCTCCTGAATCTACATCAACTTTGCAGTGCCCAATACTCTGGGAATTTCTTAAATTTGAAGAAGTCATGAAAGTTTCTGAATTTTGAGAGCTAGAAAAGAAATCAGAGATGATTTCCTCACTTTTCAGATAAGGAAACAGAAAGGAGCTTTCTACAGAGTAAGTTACAGTTCACACAGATAGGAAAGAAACCCTGGGCTATTCCTAAAAAGTTCAATCCTGTTAACTATATAGTGATCCCTTTCACATCATGGGGGGTTAGTGACATGGAATTCACATGATCTGGAAAATCTGCATAAAATTTTTTGGCTCTTATTTCGCACAAGACAAGTCTGAATTATGGTATTACCAGATAAAATATGTTGATATATACAATACTATACATATATTTTTTGCATTTCTGAGTTTCTAAACTTTTCCTATGGGGCCTTCATGTGTCATCTGTAGTTTCCACAAAATTCCTTAAAAATTTCTATTTAATTTCTTATGCTAATCCACGATATACTGAAGCCAATCCACGATAATGGGGAGTCATGATGTGAAAGGGTTGATTGTATTTTCTACAAAGTCCATTAAGTTTTTTTCTTCATTATATACCAATTTTAGTAGCAGATAGCCTTATGTGCACATATGTTCCAGGCTTTCTAAATTTTAGTACAAAAAATATTACTATCAAACATAACTTTTTCATAATAATAAGACTTCTAATTCAGTATTCACTTGGTTGTATTCTGAGGTACAATCCAACTTTATGTTCTGCTGATGACAATAATGATGATGATTATCAAGATGATCATAATAGTTAATATTAATATTTAGCACTATGCTAAGCACTTTGCAATTATTATCTCATTTAATCTTCACAACAACCCTGGGAGGAAGATGCTATTTTTATCGCCATTTTACAGATAAGGAAACTGAGGCAAAGGGTAAGTGATTTGTCCAGAGTTGTGTAACTAGTCAAATAATTAGTAAACTAGTAAGTGGATTTGAACTCAGGTTTTCCTGACTCTAAGAGATCCAGTGTTTTATTTACTGTCCCACCTAGAACTTACACACACACAAGTATCTGTAATGACATCAAGTGAAAAGGGTCTCATTTTTCTCACATATAAAATAAAGGGAGTCTAGACTTGAAGGAACCAAGATGGTGCACATGTGCTTCAATGTAGCCCAAGAAACCAACCCTATGGGCAGCCATGAGCAATTACCACATCCTTCAGCCTATCCCTAGGGAAATGTAGCACCTACCAGACACAAGAACTAGGACCCTGTGCAGCACCAGACATGAGAGTTCCCTAGGGACTTCAGGCTAACATCCGTGCAGGTAAATCGCCAGTACCTGCAGTTCCTGGCAAAAGGTGCCTGAGACAACAATTAAGCAACTCCAGGAACCAAGCTCAAACTTAAAATAAAGGGAAAATGCACAAAAAGGTGAGTAAAAAAGAAATCTGTCCCTAGAAAGTTACTATGGTGACAGGGAAGATATCAAGACACAAACTCAGAAGAGGACAACAATGTCAAAATACCTATAGGTAAAACTCAAAAAAAAAAAAAAAAAAAAAAAAAAAAAAAAAGGAAGTGGTCTCAAGCCTAGAAAGAACTCATGGAAGAGTTCAGGAAGGAGCTAAAAAATCATGTAAGAGAGGTAAAGGAAAAACTGGGGAAAGAAATAAGAGTGATGCAAGATAATAAAGAAAAAAGAATCAACAGATTGGAAAAAGATAACTGCTTTAAAAAATAGAAGAAAATACAAAAATCCACTGAAGAAAATCACAACTTATAAAGTACAATTGGCCAAATGGAAAAGAAAGTGCAAAAGCTAAGTGAGGAAAACAATACTTAAAGTTAAAATTAAGTAAGTGAAAGCTAATAACTCTATAAGACACAAGAATCAAACAAATTCAAAATGAAAAAATAAAGGTGTAAAATATCTAATAGAAAAAGCAAAAAATCTAGAAGAGACAATGTCAGAATCATTGAGTTACCTAAAAGCCATAATCAAAAGGAAGACCTGGACAGTATCATTCAAGAAATTGTCAAGTAATACTGCTCTGATGTACTGAAAAAGCAAAATAGGCATTGAAAGAATTCACCAATCACCTCAAGAAAAAAATTCTAAAATAAAAAATCTCCAAGAAACATTATAGACAAAATTCAGATCAGGTCAAGGAAAAAGTATTACAAGTGGACAGAAAGAACAATTCAAATATATCAGGGAGCCAAATCAGCATTACACAGGATTTAGCAGCTGCAACCTTAAAAAATTTGAGGTCATGGAACATGATATTCCAGAAGGCAAAGGAGTTAAGACTACTCACTCAACCAGGGAAATTAAGTGCAATATATGAAGGGGAAAAAATGGTCATTCAATGAAATAGATTTCAAATGTCCATAAGGAGGAGAGCAAAATTAAACCAAAAATTTGGTCTCAATATCAAGACTCAAGAGAAGCTTCAATAAGGTAAAAAGGGAAAAGAAAACATAAAAGGATTCAACTGAGCTAAAATGAGAAGCTGATACTTGTAATTCTTAAAAATTGTATCACTAATAGTGCAGATCCAAGGAACATATATAGAGAGTATAGGTATTAGGTGAATTTGAGGAAATGATATAAAAATAATTAAGGGATAAGAAAGAGAAGTAAAGTGGAGGCAGAAGGAAAGAAGAGGTAGAATGGGGTGAATTATTTCACATGAAGAAACAAGAAAGATCCATGTTAGTAGAGGGAAAGAAGGAAGACTAGGCGACGGGCAACTCAAAACAAAGGGAAAAGCATGGTAATCATAACTGTGAATGTGAATGGGATAAACTCTTCCATAAAATGGAAGCAGATAGAAGAATGGATCAAAAATCAGGATCCTATAATGTACTGTTTACAAGAAACACATATAAAAATAAACTTAAAAAAAGAAACACATTTGAAGCAGAGAGACACAAAGAGTAAAGATAAGGAACTGGAACAGAATTTATTATGCTTTGGCTGAAGTTTAAAAAAAAAAAAAAACAGACTGCCATCCTGACCTCAGACAAAATAAAAGTAAAAATAGACCTAATTAAAAGATAAGGAAGAAAACTACATCTTGTTAAATGGTATCATAGACAATGAAGCAATATCAATACTAAACATATGTACACCAAGTGGTATAGCATCCAAATACTCAAAGGAAAAATTAAATTAAGTTAAAGCAGGAAATAGACAACATATTAGATTTCAACTGTTCCATCTCAGAACTCAATAAATCTATCCCCAAAATAAACTAGAAAGAAACTAAGGAGGAAAACAGAATATCTGAAAAGTTAGATATGACAAACTTTTGGAAAAAACAGAATGGGAATAAAAAGGAATACAGCTTTTTCTCAGTGGTACATGGCACTTACCCAAAAATTGACCATGTATTAGGGCAAAAAAACCTCAAAGTCAAATGTAGAAAGACAGAAACATTAAATACATTCTTTTTAGATCATAATGCAATAAAATTACATTAAACAAAGGGCAGCGGAATGAAACAATAAAAATAATTTGAAAATTAAATAATCTGATCCTAAAGAATAAGTGGGTCAAAAAATAAACCAAGATAAGTTCAAAATGGGTGCATGATTTAGACATAAAGGATGACATCATAAGCAAATTAGAAGAACAAGGAATACTCCGCTTGTCAGACCTATGGGGAAGGGAAGAATTCACAACCAAACAAGAGATGGAAAACGTTATGAAATGTATCAAAAGATAGAAAATGTTATGAAATGTATAAAAATAATTTCATTTATATAAAAATAAAGGGTTTTTTACAAGCAAAAATAATGTAACCAAGATTATTAGAAAAGGAGAAAAATAATCTTTTACAATAAATCTCTTTTATAAAGAACTCATTACTCAAATATGTAGAGAACTGAGTCAAATTTATAAGAATGCAAGTCATTCCCCAATTGATAAACGGTTAAAATGTCAACAGGTAGTTTTCAAATGAAGAAATTCAAGCTATTTATAAGCATATGAAATGTTCCAAATCACTTTTGATTACAGAAATGCAGATTAAAACAAGTATGAGACACCATCTCATATCTATGGCTAATTTAACAAAAAAAAGGAAAATGATAAATGCTGGAGAGGATGTGGGAAAATTGAGACACTAATGCATTGTTGTTACAGTTGTATCCAACCATTCTGAAAAGCAATTTGTAACTATGCCCAAAGGGCAACCAAGTTGTACATACCCTTTGATATAGCAACAACTAGGTCTATAAACCCAAAGAGATCATAAAAAAGAGGAAAAGAAACTATATGCACAAAAATATTTATAGCAGCCTTTTTCATGGTGGCAAAATATTGGGAATTAAGGGAATTATCCATCAATTGGAAAATGGCTGAACATACTATGATAAAAGAATGTAATGGGATACTATTGTACAATAAATGATGAATAAAAAGATTTCAGAAAAACCTGGAAAGACCTGAATAAACTAATGCAAAATGAAATTAGCAGAACTGGGAAAACATTGTATATAATATCAGCAACATTGTGTAGATTATACATGTATTGTCATGTAAAACATATTTCCATTTTAGCCATCTAATTGCCTACCATTTTAGCAAAAGCAAAGAGGGAGAAGGGGAAAAAACCTGGAACTGAAAATCTTATAAAAATGAATGTTAAACATTGTTTTGACATGCAATTGTGGAAAAAATTAAAATACTATTTAAAAAATGAGGGGTTGGGAGGCAACGTGATGTAGCAGAAAGAACATCAGCTCTGGTGCTAGATCTTGCCTCATTGATAAAGGGAGGGAATTATATTGGACCAGGGCTTCTTGAGCTCCTTTTGCCTGAGAAATCTTTATGTAACCCCAGGTAGGTAAGTGCCTATAATAGGTATTCAAAGCAAACATTTACTGATAATAAAGCATAATTTTGCAACCCCACACTCATTTCTATGACCCCATAAGGCACAGACACCCAGAGTTTAAGAATCTTTGGATTAGATAGTCACTGGAGTTACAGTCAACTAACACTTATTAAGCACTTATTATGTGCCAGGCACTGTGATAAATGCTGGGGATACTGAGAAAGTCACTTCCAGTCTTTTAGGACCTCAGTTTCTATGGGGGGAAAGTAATATTAAAAAAAAGCTTCCTCTATTTTCAGTTTTCTACCACCACAAAAAAGTACAAAGACAATTTTGGCACACGTAGGGCCTTTCTTTGTGTTTTTTACTTTCATGGGGTATATTCCCATGGGTGGAATTGCTTTTCTCATTTATTTCCAAACTGAAATGCAGAACAGATGGAGTGCTTCACAGCAACAGCAACAACACATTCATGTACCCATCTTATCACAGCCCCTCCAAGATTGACTATTCTCATCTCTGTCAATTTGCATGATCCTAATGTGAAACCTCATACTTTATTTAATTTGCATTTATCTTACCATCAGTAATTTGGAGAATGTATTCTGGCTGCCCTCAGGGCTTCTCTACCAGTTCCTCAAATTCACTATGTCCAAAACCAAGCCTAAGTCCTATGATTGACAACTGGGGAGGAGGTGTCAGATAGTCTTCCAAGACTCATCACACCCAATAATCACTGTCCACTTCTACTGAGTAGATAGATACAGATGAAGAAATTTGGAATGTATTTCTGGAGGCTCTGAAATTTAGGTGAGAAAAATGAAGTATTTTGGGCATTTTTATATCTTCCCATTTAAGACAGTGACTTTGGATCAAAAAGAGAATAAACAAATGGCGTCAAAAAGCTGCATTTGATTTCTTGATTTAGAAAAGAGAAAATGCCCAAAAGTGTAATAAGCCTGAGTAGGATTCATAGAACATTCTACAACTGATAAATAAATGGATGTTTTGGTTCTGTTTTCTTTTCTTTTTGTAAATTGAGAAAGAGGGAAAGAAAAGGTTGGTGGTTTTTAAAAGAAAAAAAAAAGGAATCATTAGGCATGGTATACTGCACTTGACATCAGAAGAAATAGATCTAAATTTTATCTCAGACACTAGCTTTGTGCTTAGAGGCAAATCTCTTATGTTTCCAGATCCTCAACTTCCTCACTTATAAAATGAGCAAAATAATACTTTTACCCCCTAACTCACAGCTTAATTACAAAGGAAAGTACTTTGCAAATCTAAAAAGCACTAAGTATATTTCATTATTATCATGATCATATTAAACAAAAAAAGCATAACAAAAGTAATATTACTTTTATTGTGGATTTTTTAGTTATTGCAATTGGTTATACTTCTTCATAACCTCATCTGGAGTTTTCTTGGCAAAGATAATAGAGTAGTTTGCCATCTCTTTCTCCAGCTCATTTTACAAATGAGGAAACTGACACAAATAGGGTTAAGTGACTTGCCCAGGATCACACAGCTATTAAGTGTCTGAGGTCAGATTTGCCCTCAATCCATTGCACCACCTGGCTGCCTCTAAATAATATTACATATTGTACATATAATATTTAGTATAATATAAAATTATAACCATAATAGCTTCCTCTAAATAATATTACATATTGTACATATATTTGTATAATATAAAATTATAACCACACTAGCTGCCTCTAAGTAATATTACTTATTGTGCATATATTTAGTATAATATAAAATTATTATAATCACAATAAGAAAAGTGATGTGAACCTAATACTTTCCCCGTATCTAACAAGATATGCCTCTTTCATGGATCAGAAGAATGCCATATACACACTCTATATATACTGATTTAATAATCAAATAGTCTCTGTGACAGCAAGGTTGGGTAAATCTGAACCTGGCTGAACACAAAAGAGTGCTGATTTAACTGACTACTGAAAAACTGGAAGGAAGTTTCTAGACAGTGGCCTTGACCTTATCCTGTACAATATTTTAATCAAAGACTTATATTTGGTACCAGGCCATATAAGCATGAGGGCATAGTATGAGCTCATGATGCTGAAGCATGCTCTACCCAGTATTTTTAAAAGGATTAAGACCTGGACCTGCAATACTATGCAAGGTCAATCTCTCCTTTGGGGGCCAGAATCTGGCAGAATGTAGGTATGGGTATGTATCCTTTTTATCCCCCCAGAGTAAACCATCTGTGCAGTTGGTCAAATTGTTTATGAATGCCAATGTAAATACATGGAAGAAATAGTCAACCAAGGCTAAGAAAAATTGCACTGTTAGTTTGCATACGTGCAATAAAGCAGACTAAGCTGAAATTCACTGATCCAAAATTTTGCATCAATTTATATTTCAATCCAAAATTTTACAATATGAATGCCAGGAGGGACTAGAGTCCCTTCATTCCAACCCTCTCGTGTAACAGATGGGAAAAGTAAAGACCAGAGACAGAATAAGTCAGTGGCTGGGCCAGGACTGGAAGACAGGCCTCCAGTTACCAATTCAGAGTTCTTCAGAAAAAGTAATGAATTTGGAGTCAGAGGTCTCAAGTGCAAATTCTGGTCCTGCTATTGTCAGTATTTTGATGTTCAATCATTTTGGTTATATTGCATTCTTTGTGACCCCATTTAAGTTTTTCTTAACAAAGATACTAGCATGGTTTGCCATTTCCTTCTCCAGCCCATTTTACAGATGAGGAAACTGAAGCAAACGGGGGTAAGTGACTTGCACAGGGTTACACAGCTAGGAAATCTTTGAGGTCATATTTGAACTCAGAAAGATGAATCTGCCTGACTCCAGAGCCAGCAATCTGTGCATTATGGAGCTACCTTGCTACAATGGCTGCATCCCTTTCATCTCTCTGACCCCTAGTTTTTTCGCCTATAAAATGAAAAGGTTGCACTTGATGACCAAGTTCCAATTCTAAATCAATAGTCCTGATTCCTTCCATTTTTTTTTCAAGAATACTACTGGAGTCAGAAGAGCTTTGTAACTGAAAAAAAAAAAGATAGAAAAGTGCTTCTGAATTCAAAGAGATAGCTAGGAGATAAGAGGAAAATTGTTTTTAAAGGACACTTAAATATAGCTCTTTCATGAAAAAATTAGTATGCCAAATTTTATGAATACTCTGACTTAAAAAGAAATTAGAAGTAAATGGAAAGAGATACTTTTCCTCAATGATAGCTAGACAGAAAAATCTATATACCTTCCCCCAAAAAAGAGAAATAAAGGAGACCTCTTTGGATACTACAAAGTTGGAGCATGTAAAATTAAAAAAAAAAAACTTCTAGGCAATCAATACAATTAGAATAAGAAACAAAATTCCCAGGGGGTAACTCATATGATAAATATAAAGTTTATAATATAAAATTTGATCAAGACAAATATAAAATCCTAAACTAAGGGCTTTTTAAAAAAAAAATCTTTTTTATAGTTAGAATTAACTTGGTTTTTATTATTCACCGAACAAGCATTTGTTGAGTGATTAGAGTCAGGTAGACTGACAAATATGGTCTCAGACACTTATTAGCTATGTGACCCTGGACAAGTCACTTAACTGTTTGCCTCAGTTTCCTCATCTGTAAAATGAGCTAGAGAAAGAAATGGCAAACTATTCCATATTTTTGCTAAAAAAAAAAAAACTCCAAATGAGCTCATGAAAAGTAGGAGATGACTGAAACAGCTGAACAACAGCTAAAACAACAAAAGCTTTCACAGAGTTCAAGAGAGCTGGGGAGAGTAAGAATTATGGGCTTTAATTTCCCATGAGCAAAGCTATGTGATGCAGTAGTTACAAAACCTAATGAGTTCTCAACTCTGTGCTGCACTAGACATTTAGAATACTTATGATGCATAGTTCTAGACTCCACATTTTTTAATTAAAGCTTTTTATTTGCAGAATATATGCATGAGTAATTTTTCAACATTGACCCTTGCAAAACATTCTGTCCCAAATTTTTCCCTTCTTCCCCCCATCCCCTCCCCTAGATGGCAGGTTGTCCAATGCATGTTAAAAATGTTAAAATATATGATAAATCCAATATATGTATACATATTTTATACAGTTATCTTGCTGCACAAGAAAAATTGGATTTAGAAAGAAAAAAAAAAACCTGAGAAGGAAAACAAAATGCAAGCAAACAACAACAGAAAGAGTGAAAATGCTATGTTGTGGTCCACCCTCAGATCCCACAGGCCTCTCTGGGTGTAGATGGCTTTCTTCATCACTCAACAATTAGAACTGGTTTGAATCATCTCATTGTTGAAGAGAACCATGTCCATCAGAATTGATCATCATATAGTCTTGTTGTTGCTGTGTATAATGATCTCCAGGTTCTGCTCATTTCACTCAGCATCAGTTCATGTAGGTCTCTCCAGGCCTCTCTGAAATCATGTTGTTGGTTGTTTCTTTTAGAACAGTAATATTCTATGACATTCATATACCATAATTTATTCAGCCATTCTCCAACTGATGGGCATCCATTCAGTTTCCAGTTTCTAGCCACTACTACTCCACATTTTAATAAAGATACTGATAAGTATGTCTCATAACTTGGCAGTCAAAGGGACAGGGGGATATTTGTCTTGGAAAAAGATGAAGGGGAAACTTGATAGCTGTTTTCAAATATTTGAAGGGATGCCATATGGAAAAGGGCACAGATTTGTTATGTGTTGATCCCAAAAGAAAAACTGAAACTAATGGGTGGAAGTTACAGGGACACAGCCTGAACTCAATATAAGGAAGAACTCCTTACCAACTGAAGCTTATTTTAACAAAGGAATGAACGGATCCTGGAAAACAGAATTATATAGAATCAGACCATATTTTAAAGGTTTTAGAGAGCTTACAGTTTTTTAAAATGCTTGACAGTCATTCTGTGTGCATTTCCAGTAGCAAGGAACTCATTACTATGCCAAATACATAGGCCACTACATGCTTCCTTCTAGGCTGAATTCTTTAACACTTCAAGGTATGATTACTTCTAGGATACAGTTATTCAGCCAACTACAAATGTTCTATGTTGCAGCATCATTTATCCTTTTATCATGAGTGGGTTTCTAAACCCGTATTTGAAATCAAAATAGACTCCATTTTAAAGCAATCCCCTTCATCCACAAGTCAAATAACCAGAGGGGTGCTGAAGCCAGTTCCTGCCCACTTGTGAGAGCAGATTATTAAATTTAATGCAAGCATTTGCACCTCTGAAATTGGCAAAACTAGAAATCAAGGATTGATTTATTGTTCTGATGATTATCTAGACTTAAAGTAATGGAAAAAACATTAATAATGCAAGTTGAATTTTAAAAGGTGTCATGCATATTTTTTCAGAGCCAGTTATTAAACATTTATCAGTGCATAATGAGAGTAACCCTAATAAAAATGGAACATGGTTCTGTCATGATTCACAAAAACACTGCTGGCTCAATCTTTATAACCAGCAATTCTTAGCCTTTATAGACTATCTGTTTAATAAGCTACCTAGGAAGTATATTATGGATCAAATTTAAGCTTAAACAGCCCACAGTTTTCAAAACCTATTTACTTTCTCTTTTTAAAAATTAAGACATTTATCTATCACTAATTTTCTGGCACTTCTACTATTTTCCAAGATTTCTCAATGATCTCCTCTCAGCATCCCAGACTTCTTCAGTCATAATCAAAGAAGGATAAATAACCTCCCAATAATGAACCAGGTAACAAGAAGGTAGAGAGATAATAGGTATCATGTACAACAGAAAAGGAAAACTTTCTGCCAGAAGGACACTGAATGAACAGTCAAAAAAAAATGTCCTTCAAGCCACTTATTCATGGAGCATTAGGGCTGCCAGGAAGTAAGAAAACTGATGGAATGTAAGTGTGTTAATAGAGAGGGAGACCATCTATTATTTAGTAGTACGTAGTATCGGTAAGTAGGAAGTATGTTAATTGATGTGAATAGACTATTTGGTGAGAGTTTCAGAAGTGAATTACGTGTAGGAAGAATAGAAAGAGAAAGCTTAAAAGAAACTGGGAAATACTGAGCAACAGCACACTTACTAGCTGTATGACATTGGACAAGTAGCCTAACTTCTGTTTGCTTTGGAGGCAGTCAGATGGTTCTGTGAAGAGAACTCTGGGCTGAAGTCAGGAAGATCCAAGTTCAAATACAGCCTCAGACAGTTATTAGCTGTGTGACCTTGGACAAGGTACTTTCCACTGAGCTACCTAGCTACCTCTAGGCAAACAGAGGGATAGAGCACTGGGTCTGGAGTCAGGAAGACCTGGTATCAAATCCTGGGTGATTGAGCACCTCACTTAATCTATGTTTGCCTTTAATCCACTGGAGAAGGAAAAGGCAAACCATTCCAGTATCTTTGCCAAGAAAGCTCCAGTCACTGTTGGCGTATGATGGTTCAGAGAGTGACAAAGACAGGACTTTATGGCTGAACAACAACAACAACCTGGGCTCTACTAGCTATGCTTGTTCCGCGTTCTTTCCTATGGAGCTGAGAGCTACTGACAGAAACCTCATTAGGCCTTTGTAGCTCAGCCAGAAGGGAGGTCTTCTCCCAGATTCATTAATTTATTTATTTAGATTTTTTGGGACTAGGTGAAAGAGGAGGTTCTTTGCCTCAATTGCTACCCAGCCTTAATCATCGATTATTCTCTCAATAGCCTGAGCCCCTCAGTAATCTCTAATTCTTCTCTTTATTTCCCCTCAATATGAGTCATCAAGTCCTCCTAATGAATTCCTAATAATCTCTATATCATCTATATCCATCCAGCCTTCACCACTGTATAACTGGAATATAACAATGGTTTCTCTTAAATGATCTTTTCACTTATTCCAAACCAGCCTCCACATGGCCACAGGTTACATTTACCCAAAACATTTTCATCATATCCCTTTCCTTCTCAGAAACTTTCAACTACAGTCATAAGCATCTGTTTCTACAATAACTGGGAACTGCCTAAAAAATTCTGGGTGAATAACCTTTAGTCAGAAGTGTTGCTGGAATAGCGCACAAGCCAGAGGGAGGGCAGATAAGGCGGGGAATGTGACACTGTGTAGTATTACACTGGCTTGTTTCCCAGGGCAATCATAGGAACCCTAACTAAGAACTGCAGCATACAAGAGCTGTGGGGCATTTGGTGACTTACAACAAACTAGGATATAACTCAGGACAGTATGGGGCAAAATATGAAGATCTTATTGACGTGGTTCCCTCAGGCACAGAGGTAAGTAAGAGAGCAGGATCTGAAATCAGGAGACCCAGGTATAAATCCTATCTTAGACCCTTACCAGTTTTATGAACCTAGGCAAGTCACTTAACCCTGTGCCTCAGTTTCTTCAACTGTAAAAATGAGTTGAAGAAGAAAATGGCAAATCACTCTAACACCTTTGCCAAGAAAACCCTAAATTCAGTCAGAAAACTGAAAACAACTAAACAATAAAGTTATTATCATATCACAATCTACCTTGCTGAATAATCTACATCCATATATCCATGTTATACACATTAACTATAGATATTTCCCCAAAATCTGTCCCAAGTCCTTTTTTTTCCCTCTACATTCTCTCACTGGGTAATCTCATTGACTACTATGAACTTAATTATGTTTTCTGTGCAGATAAGTGTCAGATGTATATATCTAGTCTGAGCCTTCTTCCTGAGCCACATTACCAACTACTTCTAGAGAATTTCCAATTAGATATCTCACAGACCTCTCAAGCTCAACACACCCAAAACAGAAGTCATTCTTTTTCTTCCTAACCCATTCCTCTTCCAAGTTTTCCTCTTTCTAGGCACCTAGCTTCAAAAGTTTGATGCCATCCTTGGTACCCCACAAATCTTGTCATCTGAATATTTCAACATGTTTCCATAACATTTCTCACATGCTTCCCCTTCTCCTATTCCATGTAGCCACCACATCAGTTCAAGTACTTATCACTTCTGAACTGAAACACTATGATAACCTTTTTTATCTTTGTTTTTTTTTATTAAAGCTTTTTATTTGTAAAGCATATGCACGGGTAATTTTTCAACATTGACCCTTGCAAAGATTGACCCTTGCAAAGCTTTCTGTTACAAAATTTTCCCCTTTAGTCCCCACCCTTCCCCTAGATGGCAGGAAGTCTACTACATGTTAATTATGTTAAAATACTTGACAAATCGAATATGTGTATACATATTTTTACAGTTATTTTGCTGTGCAAGAAAAGTCGGCTCTACAAGAAAAAAAAATATGAGAAGGGAAACATAATGCAAGCAAACATCAATAGAGACCATGAAAATATTATGTCATGGTCCATATTCATATCCCTCTCTCTGGGTGTATATGGCTTTCTTCATATGATAGCCTTTTAAAAATTATTTCTCTGGCTCAATTTTCTCTCAGTCAAAACTTCCCACACACTGCTTCCAAAATGAATTCTTAAAGTGCAGGTCTCATCATATCACTTCTACATCAAGAATCAAATACAAACATATTTATTTCACACTTGAAGGCCTTCATCTTGAGGTCCCAATCCACTTTTTAAGTGATATTCCTTTCACAAACTTTATGGCCCATTCAAACTTGTCTTCTTACTGTTCTTCAGACATGACACTCTTATCTCTATAAATATGCTGCCTTCTGATTGGAGACTGGTCTCACATTAGAAATTCCTAACACTGCACAGATGCTGATTCAGCCTAGCCATGAAAGGAAATGAGCAGAAGCATGAAAATAAGTATGGTGGTGGGACAACATACATGTCTTAAGGAAAAGTCCCAGTAGGGACCAGGGATATTCATGTCAGGGATCCAGTCCACTCTACATTATCTCTCTCAATACAGGAAAAGATTAAGTTAATCTTGTATCCTCACTTTGGGAGAAGAGACAAACAAAAAAGGTAACAACAGTAACTGATAGAAAAGGGAGTATAAAAAAGTCTTAAAGAAAAAACTCTTAATAAAAGTCAAGAATTCAATCAGATAAATCAACACAAAGAATAATAAAAATCAGAATGAAAGATGAATAGTAAAAACTCAAAGAGAATACAACATTCTTTTAATAGACATTACATGATAATAGAAAATACATAATGAAATGTAAAATCTTGTGGTTTCCTAAAAGAGCATGGAACAGCAATGAGAAATTCCAGAATAGCAGAAAGGAGAAATGAAATTCATAAAAGAAAAAATTAGGAATCAATAGGTCAGAACTTCAGTTTTCAATACCACTTTAAGACTCAGTTAAAAAAAAAAAATTGAATCCACAATAGAAAGTCTCTCTAAAGAAGCAGAAGAGAGAATAACAAGATTTTAAACACAAAAAATGTTGAAGTGGAGGAAAATCCTCTAGGAGAGAAATAAAAAGCAACAATGTTATAAGAACTATTGTTGTTAGTTCTTTTTATAACAGGTTAAAGACTTGGTCCTGTGTTATAAGAATACATCAATTTTATACATAAAAAATCAATTCACCTTGAGGAGAGACTATACAGGAATAACTAAGAATGAAAGGTTTCCAGAAGAACATGGGAAAAAAAAGCTAAACCTGAGAATCACACTTCAGCAAATAATATAAGAAAACTGCCCCAAATTGGTGAATACAGACAACAATGTACCAATTGAGAAAATCCACACGCTTTCTTCAGAAAAAAAATCTTACACTTGAAATTTAAAGATTTATATCAGCCAAATTTAACTTTTGATAACAAATAAATTTTTCAAGTGATTCATACAAAAATTTTCTTTCAAATGTAAAGGAAATTTGAAAAACACAATGCTATTCTGCACCCATGAGAAACCATGGAAGAAAAATAAATAATATGTTCCAAAAAGCAAACCCCATTCTGCCTAATGCCAAAAGTCAAAAAAGTTTTTAAAAGTAAGAAAGAAAATTTCAGGTAAAGAAATAAACCAGACAGGGAGTGAATATCAATATTAAACATGCATGTAACAAATGGTATAAAACCTGAATTCATAAAGGGAAAAATTTAACTGGATTACAAAAAATAGTAATACAGTAAGTAACTTTCAACATTCTTTTCTCAGAACAACTCAAATCTAAACAATTTTTAAAAAGGGAAAATATAGAAGCAGAAAAAATGTTGAAATATTTAAACCTGAAAGACTCATGGCATCTTCTGAAAGCCAAAATCAAAAGACTATGTATATTTCCAAGCATAATATAGCATCTTTATTCAACCAATGATACACAGAAATAAGCAAATGTTCAAAAGTATAAGTACTAACCACACCTTTTACAAATCATGCCACAATATATATAATTAATACAGAAAACAAAAGAAAAAGACACAAACCTAAATAAGCACATATATTCTGAATAATGATCAGGCAAAGAACAAATCATAGAAAAATCAATAACTGTATGAAAGTGATGATGTTGAGACAACATAGCAAAATTTCTGGGATATAGCCAAAACAAATCTCTGAAGAAAACTATATTCCTAAAAACATGTATTTTTCAAAATACAGAAAAAAAAAATCTCAACCCTCAATAGGGAATTTTCAAAAATTAGAAAACTCAACCAATAAGCAAACGCAAAATAAATACAAAAAGAAGAAATTTAAAGAAAGCTAGAGAAGGATGGACTGAAAAAAAATCAAAAACTAAGAGCTGCGTCTTTGAAAAGGCTAACAAAATAGAGAAAGCTTTAGCTAACCTGATTAAAAGAGGAAAGAAAAATCTAACAAAATACTAAACTAACAAGAGAATAATAAGAATTATTGGAACCTACATTGTTATATACCAAAAAAACTGAGAATTCAAAATAAATAAAGGATATCACAAAAATACAAAATACTCATATTTACAGATTATTTCCAAATAATCAAGTTTCTGAAAAGTAAATTCAACTAGCTCTAAAGGAAATACTGGGAAGGGGAAAAGGAGTAGTGGGGAAAGATAAAGCAAAGAAAGAAAATTATAGATTAATACCATTAGTGAATATCAATTTGAAAATGCTAAATAAACTCCTAGTAAGAAGATCATAGTTATTTATTCCCCACAAATCATTCATTATGGTTCAAACAGATTAATATTAGGGTTCTAAGAACAGTTCAATACTAGGAAAACAGTAAGCATAATCATATTAAAAACAAAAATATAGAAAACCATGCATGTCAATAAGTATATAAAAGTCTTTGATAAAGTGCATCATTTATCATGGTTACACCATTTATTCTAGTATATTTATAATAGCACAAACATAGTGCTTTAAGCTCTATAAAGCACTTTATATTCATTACCTCGTTTGACACAAGAATCTCATAAGTAGGTTCTATTATCATCTCCATTTTTGCTGTTGTTCAGTCATTTTCAGTTGTACCCAACTCTTTGTAACTGAATTTATGGCTTTCATGGCAAAGTTTGCCATTTCCCTCTCCAACTCATTTTACAAATAAGGAACTGAGGCAAAAGTTAAGTGACCTGCCTAGAGTAAAAGAGCTAATGTGTATCTGAGGTTAGATTTGCACTCAAGAACATGAGTCTTCTTGACTTCAGAACCCACATTCAGTCTACTGTGCAACTTAGCTGATCCCATCTCCATTTTACAAATGAAGAAACTAATACCTATGGATGTTAATTGACCTTCCCAGGGAGATTGCAAGTAAATATCTAAGGCAGGATTTGAAAATTAGGTCTTCCTAATTCCAAGTCCACTGGTCTTTCCATCAAACCACCTATAGTTATAGAAGGATTTTTAAAGATATGATAAAAAGTATCTAAAGTTAGTATTTATAAAAAGTTAGTAACAAGCAATGGAGAAACAAAAGAAACCTTTGCAATAAATATAGGAGGATAATGAAAATGTCTTCTTTTCCCACTGCTACTTGATATTATTTCTCAAAATGATAGGAATATTTTGCTATTTTTTTTAAATCAGAAGAAAAAGAAATTAACCATACCAATCAAACTCCCAAAAAAATTATTATACAGATCTAGAAAAAATAGTAGCCAAGTTCATTTGGAAGAACAAAAGGTCAAGGATCTCAAGGGAATTAATGAAAAGAAATGCAGATGAAGGTGGCCTAGCTGTGCTAGATCTAAAACTATATTATAAAGCAGCGGTCATCAAAACCATTTGGTACTGGCTAAGAAAAAGAGTAGTTGATCAGTGGAATAGGTTAGAATCACAAGACAAACTAGGCAATAACTATAGCAATTTAGTCTTTGATAAACCCAAAGACCCCAGCTTCTGGGATAAGCACTCACTATTTGACAAAAACTGCTGGGAAAACTGGAAACTAGTGTGGAAGAAATTAGGGCTTGACCCACATCTAACACCACATACCAAGATAAGATCTAAATGGGTTCATGATCTGGATATAAAGAGTGATACTATAAGTAAATTAGAGGAACATAATATAGTTAACCTCTCAGACCTATAGAGATGGAATGAATTTATGTCCAAAGAAGAACTGGAACTCCTAATTGAAAACCAGACTATATTAAGTTAAAAAGTTTTTGTACAAACAAAACCAATGCAGTCAAGATTAGGAGGGAAGCAATAAATTGGGAAATCATCTTTACATTTA
>JAJPUD010003436.1:145343-201647 GCA_023553655.1 Myrmecobius fasciatus
TTAATTGAAAACCAGATAGATAACTTTGACTATATTAAGTTAAAAAGTTTTTGTACAAACAAAATCAATGCAGACAAGATTAGGAGGGAAGCATCAAATTGGGAAATCATCTTTACATTTAAGGGTTCTGACAAAGGTCTCATCTCTAAAATATATAGAGAATTGTCTCATATTTATAAAAATTCAAGCCATTCTCCAATCAGTAAATGGTCAAAGGATATGAACAGACAATTTTCAGAGGATGAAATTAAAACTATTTATAGTCATATGAAAAGGTGCTCCAAATCACTATTGATCAGAGAAATGCAAATCAAGACAACCCTGAGGTACCACTACACACCTGTCAGATTGGCTAAAATGACAGGAAAAGTTAATGATGAATGTTGGAGGGGATGTGGGAAGGCTGGGACACTGATGCATTGTTGGTGGAGCTGTGAACAGATACAGCCATTCTGGAGAGCAATTTGGAGCTATGCTCAAAAAGTTATCAAACTGTGCATATCCTTTGACCCAGCAGCATTTCTATTGGGCTTATATCCCAAAGAAATCATAAAGGAAGGAAAGGGCCCCACATGTGCAAGAATGTTTGTGGCAGCCCTTTTTGTAGTGGCTAGAAACTGGAAACTGAATAGATGCCCTTCAATTGGAGAATGGCTGAATAAATTATGGTATATGAATATCATGGAATATTGTTACTCTGTAAGAAAGGACCAGCAGGACGATTTCAGAGAGGTCTGGAGAGACTTGCATGAACTGATGCTGAGTGAAATGAGCAGAACCAGGAGATCATCATACACGGCAACAACAATACCATATGACGATCAATTCTGATGGACATGGCTCCCTTCAACAACGAGATGTTTCAAACCACTTCCAACTGTTCACTGAAGAAAGCCATATACACCCAGAGAGAGGGATGTGAAATGTGGAACACAATGTAACATTCTCATACTCTTGATTGATGTTTGCTTACATTGTGTTTCCTTTATCTGATATGTCTTTTATGTAGATACGATTTTTCTTGCACAACAATAACTTTGGAAATATGTATACATATATTCGATTTGCCAAGTATTTTAACATAATTAACATGTAGTGGATATCCTGCCATCTGGGGAGGGGTGGGGAGCTAGGGGGAAAAATCTGTAACAGAAAGCTATGTAAGGGTTAATGTTGAAGAATTACCCATACATATGTTTTGCAAATAAAATAAAATTAAAGAAAAAAAAAGAATTTCAAGGGAATTAATGAAAAGAAATGCAGATGAAGGTGGCCTAGCTGTGCTAGATCTAAAACTATATTATAAAGCAGCGGTCATCAAAACCATTTGGTACTGGCTAAGAAAAATAGTAGTCGATCAGTGGAACAGGATAGGATCACAGGACAAACCAAGCAATAACTATAGCAATCTAGTGTTTGACAAACCCAAAGACTCCAGCTTTGGGGACAAAAACTCACTATTTGACAAAAACTGCTGGGAAAATTGGAAACTAGTATGGAAGAAATTAGGGCTTCATCCACACCTAACACCACATACTAAGATAAAGAGTGATATAATAAGCAAATTACAGGAACATCGGATAGTTTCCCTCTCAGACCTCTGAAGAAGGAAGGAATTTGTGTCCAAAGAAGAACTGGAACTCTTAATTGAACACAAGGTAGATAATTTTGATTATTTTAAGTTAAAAAGTTTTCATACAAACAAAACTAATGCAGACAAAATCAGAAGGGAAGCAATAAATTGGGAAACCATCTTTATATTTAAAGATTCTGATAAAGGCTTCATTTCTAAAATATGTAGAGAATTGACTCAAATTTATAAGAATCCAAGACATTCTTCAATCGATAAATGGTCAAAGGATATGAACAGACAATTTTCAGATGATGAAATTAAAACTATTTCTAGTCAGATGAAAAGGTGCTCCAAATCACTATTGATCAGAGAAATGCAAATTAAGACGACTCTGAGATACCACTAGACACCTGTCAGATTGGCTAAGATGACAAAAAAAAATAATGACGAATGTGGGCAAACTGGGACACTGATACATTGCTGGTGGAACTGTGAATGGATCCAAGCATTCTGGAGAGCAGTTTGGAACTATGCTCAAAAAGTTATCAAACTGTGCATACCCTTTGACCCAGCAGTGTTTCTACTGAGCTTATATCCCAAAGAAATCTCAAAGGAGGGAAAGGGACCCACATGGGCAAAAATGTTTGTGGCAGCCTTTTTTGAAGTAGCAAGAAACTGGAAACTGAATGGATGCCCATCAATTGGAAAATGGTTCAATAAATTATGGTATATGAATGTTATGGAATATTATTGTTTTGTAAGAAACGACCAGCAGGATGATTTCAGAGAGGCCTGGAGAGACTTGCATGATGCTGAGTGAAATCAGCAGAACCAGGAGATCATTATACATGGCAACAATAAAACTTAAAATGATCAATTCTGATGGACATGGTTCTCTTCAACAATGAGATGATTCAAACCAGTTCCAATTGTTCAGGGATGAAGAAAGTCACATATACCCAGAGAGAGGCCTATGGGATCTGAGGATGGACCACAACATAGCATTTTCATGCTCTCTATTGATGTTTGCTTGCACTTTGTTTTCCTTCTCAGGTTTGTTTTTTTTTTTTCCTTGTAGATACGATTTTTCTTGTATAACAAGATAAGTGTATAAAGGGGGTGAGGTGAAGGAGAGAAAAATTTGGAACAGAAGGCTTTGCAAGGGTCAATGTTGAAAAATTACCCATGCATATGTTTTGCAAATAAAAAGCTTTAATTAAAAAAAAAGAAAAAGAAATTAAAAGTAAAAGGCAAAGAGGAAACAAAACTATTCTTGTTTCCTGATGAAAGGATAATTTATTTAGAATATGCTTGTAAATTTTCTGGCTACAAAATAAATCCATAAAAATCAACAGCATTTCTATACAGCAACTACAAAAATCCAAAAGGAAACAATCAAAAGAGAAGGGCTATTCAAAATAACCACAAAATATATAAAGTCCCTGAGTTGACTCTCAGGGACCATTCAAAAACAATCAGTGCTTGCATAAATCCAATTATAAACTAAGAAACAACTTAAATAAATTGGAAGGATATTCAGTGCTCATGGCTAGGCCATGCCAATACAACAAAAATGACAGCATTACCTCTAAATTAATTTACTTATTTGTGACCAAATCACTAAGAGGATACTTTAAAAAGCTAGACAAAAATAGCAATATATTTGGAGGGCAAAAAAAAAAAAAGCTAGAAAATTAAAGGAAACAATGACTTAGAAAAATAGGAATGAAAGGGGAAGGTCTCCAGACATAAAATTATATTATAAAGCAATAATCACCAAAAGCATTTGGAACTAGTTAAAGACCGGAAAAGTAGACTAATTGAATAGTCACTGAAGAATCTGAAATAACTGAACTCAGTAACCCAGAGTTCAATAACGTCTCAAACATAAATTACCTAGGAAAGCTAAATTAATAAATCATTAAACACAATTAATAATTCATTGATATAAATTAATAAACATAAATTACCTATTTGACAAGAATTGCTAGGAAAAGCCAGCTGGAAGAAATTAAACTCAAAAGGGATATGAAATCTAGATATTACAGGACAAAATACAAAAAGTTTAGAAAAGTATCAGGTATATTTCACAACACTGGCCAAATGGTGAGTTTTTGACCAAAAAAAAAGAAATATAGGCAAGTAAGTACAAAAGAAAAAATGGATCATTTTATTTTCTCAAAATAGAAAAACTTGTGCAGGGTAAAAAATTAACACAACTAAGGAAGAGAAGCCAACTAATTAAAATATATAAACCCAAAAGTTATTCCCCAATAGATAAATGGTCAAAGGGCATATACAAATAGCCCTCAAAAGAAGAATTATAAAAAATTCATAACTAAATGCTCCATAATATTATTATTAAGAAATACAAATTAAAACAACTGAGATTTCACACCCAGCAAAATAACAAAGGATGAGAAAAGTCAATACTGGAGGAGTTGTGTCAAGAAGTGCATACTAATAGACAATTAGGTGGAATAACAGACAGAGTGCCAAACCTGGAGTCAGCAAGATTCATCTTCCTCAGATACTTACTAATTGTGATCCTGGGCAAGTCACTTTACCTTGCTTGCCTCAGTTTTCTCATCTGTAAAATGAGCTGGAGAAGGAAATGGCAAACCACTACAGTATCTTTGCTAAAAGAAATATAAAAAAACCCAAATGGGGTCACAAAGAGTTGGATATAACTGAAAATTAACTGAACAAAACTGTGAATTGATCCAACCATTCTAAAAAACAATTTAGAATAATAAAAGACAATGATTCAACTGTCCATTTGACCCAGAGATTCCATGTTAAAGAGGTCAATGCTAGTCAGAAAGGCTCCATAAGCATTAAATATTTATAATGGTACTTTTTCTATAGGCACTAAGAATCACAAGCCAAGTAAAGCCCATTGATTGGAGAATGAATAAAATAAGTTGTATTATGTGAATATAAGGGAATTTTATTAAGCTTTAAGAAACAATAACTAAGGAGAACACAGAATAGGAAGGTATATGAATGGATGGAAAGTGAAGTAAGCAGAACCAGGAAAATTATATACACAATGACTAACAATGTATATGACAATAATAAAAGAACAGCTGTGAAATTATAATCATCAAGACTGGTCCAAAAAAAAAGAGAGAGAGAGAGCTCTGAGAAGGTACTTTTTTTTCCCTTCTTTGAAGAAGTGGGGCATGGTGGGTATGGAATACTATAGAATTTTTGTACTTTGGCTTAGTTTTGCTGAATCTTTTTTTTTTTTTTTGCTCTTTTTTTATTCTTTATTTCAAAGTAATATTCTAGGGTGGGGTAGAGTTTATATTGGGAAGTATAGGTGACATAAAAATAAAAAGTAACAAAAGTTTATTTTGGACTTAAAAAAAAAAAAAAAACTCCCTCAGAAAACTAAAGATAAACTGCTGGAAGAGTACCAAAACACTAGAAGCTTTGTGAAGAAGCCATCCAGCAGTCATAAATACTACAAATGACTCAGGATACTTGGAGCTCACATCCCACAGGCTAACTAGTGGTCACCATCCAGTAATGACTGGAGTAATGGATAGACAAAGATGCCTAGAGTAACCCCAAAATAAGATGTTGGACTAGGAAAAGCTGGATGTCATTCATGCCAATTGTAAAAGTCATTCTAAAATGGAGGATTAGCTCTTGATTAAGTATATCCCCATTAAGGGTAGTGGTATGTGATAATTCCACAAGAGAACAATCATCACCTACCACCTGGAGTTGTGTCTCCAGGCATTTGAGCCAAAGGTTAGAGAATCAAAATTGTGACCTGGCCCTCAGATTTCTGGGGTGGAGGATGTCTCTAGGAATGACAGTAAATTAGTACAAAAATTAGTGGTTTAAGATTTAGATTAGGTCTATAGAAAGGTAAAAAAAAAAAAAATGAAGGAGAAAAGATTGGTGGGATTGACTAATGGATTAACTAGAGTACGTCTTCAGCAAGAGTCTGAATGACAAAAAGAGACTGACCACAATTCTCATTTTACATCTTCATTTTAAGCCATTCCCCCCTATTCTTCTGTTTTTCCCATTAATTGTCTTGCTAACTTCCTATTTTGGCTAAAGCAAAGAATGGCATCCTTCCATAAACCAAAGCAGAATCAGATGTGGTAAGTTTGGACCAGCTAAAGCTGGAGGAGTGAGGTGTGCACTAAGTGACATTGGCTCAAATGGCATGAGCTGGGTTTATAGCTCAAGAATGAATATAGATATTTTGCCATAATTAATGAATGATAATGCTATCTTCCAAAAGTAACAATGATACTAATGTCTAATATCAGCATACTCTAAGTTGTTCTCCTAGAAGAGGGAATAAATTGCCTGAATTAGCCCATTCTTCTGCCCACAAAGGCTTTGTGACTAATAGCATATATTTGTGAGAAAACTGAATTAAGTTTACAATCCACATGACACTAAAGTAAAACTAATGGGCCTAAACAGAGATAAATCTGATATCACCAGGATACCACCAAGTCTGGAATCTAGCCACTGGTTCAGTGAGTAGAGTGTTGTTAGAGTGAAGTCACAAAAACCCAAGTTCAAATCACACTTCAGACACTTACTAGCTGTGTAACCCTAGGCAAGTTACATCAGCTCTTTCAGCCTCAGTTTCCCCATCTATAAAATAGAGAAATAAGAGTACCAAACTCACAGGGTTATGATGAAAACTGAATAAGATAATGTAGATATGTAGAGAACTTTTTAAATCTAAAAACACTATATAAGCATTAGATACCTATTATTACTATTATTAGTATTATTATCATTTGCTCTTGCCATAACCTAATATCCTCAATGACAACCAGACAACATTGTAATTACCAACATCTTGCTCTTTGGTGATCAAATTCAAAAAGTCAATTAGCATGTAACAAAAATTTTGTTTAACTATAAGGAGCAAATTATGGTCACTTACGGAAAAAATATTTTCACCATTAAATGTTCAAATAATGATTTTTCTTTTAAAAATTTGTATATTACATAAACTGTAACCTATTCAAGCACGTAATTCCATCCACACTTAAATGGAGCACTGAAGGATTATTAACAACAAAAAACATATTTTTAGAACTTACATTAACTTTGAAGGTTTGTACCAAGCCATCTAAGAAGTGGAGATTGCAGATGATTTCTGACCGCGTCTTCTCTTTTGGCAGTTCTGAGACTCGTATATTATTTATTCTCCCACCCAAAGCACGTAGCCGGGAGTTCATAACTATTGTTGAATAGCCTAAAACATAAGAAACATTTCTTAGATGTTTGTTAATACAAATATATTATCTACAATTTACTTGAATAAGATTTTTTTAATCATAAAAAGGACCAAGTCCTTTAAATTTTGCAACTTTCCTGAATCTTCATATTTTATTACAGTATGATTTTTTCAAAACTTGGTATTAAAAGAACTAAAAGGGGATAGGATAGTGAAGAAGTTTCATTCTTATGAAGTTTTAGTGGAGAATAAAACTAAAATGGAAGTCTAATATGAAATTTAGGAGTGGTAATGAAACAGGTGCCTGCTCCAGGGCAGCTCTTGAACAGAAGGCTCTACTAGCCACATGTCAGCTAATTCTACTGGGTAATTTTCCAATGCAACTACCCAGGGGAGATTAATTTGGGGGCAAGTTCTCCTCCAAAGACCTTGCCCCTGAATTCCCTCTTCTCACTTTTACAACACTGCCTCACCCCTAGCAGTATACACTGCAGTCTAACACAAGCCTGTTAGTTCAAGTGTAAAAACTATTTTTGTTACAGAGCACATGGGAATCTTGGGGTACAGCCTACACACAGATTAGCAAAGTTACAGGCACATAATCTCCCTTTACTCAATCAGTTTCGCACAGGATTAAAGCATTAATCCATCTCTTGAAGGCTTCCCATAGTTTGTTCCCTTTCTGGTCAGCAGATCCCTTTTGGCCCTACCCTTGGAGTTGCTGCCCTGCTTACCACTTCACTCTACCTCCAATCCCAGACTCTCACAAGAGATACTGAGGTCCTAGAATAAAGGCTTATTTCTGTCTGATCATAGGAAGAGGTAGAACAGGGAGCAGAAAAAGTCAATCCATTACCAAGTGTCAGAAAAAAGAAAAGGAACAGTCAGTGATAGGAGAAGTAGGTTAAACTAAGGAAGAAGTTTCAAGAAGGGGGATGGTCACCAGTGTCATCATGCAGAGAAACCAAAGAAAATGAAAATTAAGAACAAGTCTCTGTGTGACACCCTGCTTACCTTTCAAGGCCCAACTCAAAAAAATGTCACTTTCCTTTCATGAAAGCCTTCCTGATCCCAAAAATATAAGCCATTTCTTCAGTCTGAATCCCTCCCCCAAAAGTTCTGTGATGGTTTCATAGGACCGAATTGTGCCTTACACCAATTATCCACGGAGCTCTCCCCTACCACATTTAAAACTCATAAGGTGGAAACCATATTTAACTCATCTACATCCATGGTAAGAATATTCATCTCTACCTTTATCTCATATATAATATGTTTAAGATCATTATTTGTTAAAATGGACTCAAGAACATAGTTTTTAGTAGATAGGTAGATGGTAATGAGGAAATAATTCTCTGTGCCCAATAGAGACCCTTCTTTTAATAAATATTACAATGGAAAGAAAGGAAAAAGTCAGAAACTAAAAGTTGAATCAGTAGATATGGGCACCATGCATTCATAATTCTTCCAATTATAAAACTAACAATTGTATAATTGTTTGACAAAATGTTGATTTTATTTTATTATCAATATATAACTGGCAAAGGATAAGGAGAAGTGTCTGTCTATGTGTAGTTTAAATTTATGTTCAAAACATTCTATTCTGCATAAGAAATTAATGGAACAGGGTGTAATTCAAGTCTTTATCTTGTCACTATGAAGATGAAAGTGCTGAAGAGGATCAACTAACCAGAGATAAATGTTTAATTTTATTGTGTATTAGTAAGAATAGATTCAAGCATCACTTAAAGAAGGTGAAAAGTCCATAAGAAGCAATTTTCAAAATAATGGCGATATTCATGAGAATAAAGTTCTTTGTGTTAAAAATGAAAACTAAAGTCTCCCCTTTAGCCAGCTAAGTAGCACAGCAGATAGAATACTGATTTATAAGTCACAGAGATGTGTGTTTGACTCTTGCCTCAGATACTTCTTAGCTATATGACTTTGTACTTGTTTCCTCATCTGTAACATGGTAGTGGAGATAAACTTAAAGGCTTCTAATATATTCTTTTCAGATCTCAATCTATAATCCTATGAACTCAAACAACCAAAGAAGGGCAAAAATATTCTCTGGCAGAAAACAGTTGATAGCATCCTAGGTATCTTATTGACCAATAATAAAGTTGGCCAATAAAGTGTCTTCATTTTAACAAGTACTTGCCTTGCATGTTCTTTCCTGCATCATATACATGCTCTATTTTCTCTGCTCTTTCCTACTCCCCCAATTCTACACAAACATGCTATAACATCTAAGTTTAAATAATGATACCATATTTTTTTCATCTCCCTCCATTAAATAGCACTACCACATAATTCTCTTTCCTTTAGTTACAAAATCAAATGTTATGCTTGTATATTATACAAAAAAAAACAAATTTAAATCTACTACCTTCATCAAAAACATACAATCATCTTTGTGATAAATTATTTCATCCTAAATTCTTCAAGTCACATTTTCTGTCACAAAACCACCATGTAAAGGAAAGAGCTTTGAATTTAATAATCAGAAGATTCAAGTTCTGGTTCTGGCACAAATACTATCTACATGACCTTGATTAAATAACTTGGCTTCTAGACCGGATCAAAACTTATCCAAGATCCTTTCCTGCTCTAATGAAAACTCCAAGAGAATATCTCACATAAGGAGTTTCAATGAGTATTCCTATTCACTTACACAATTACAAATGGTCTTTTTTTTTTTAAAGCAGTATAAACATGGCTCAACACATTGATTTATCTCTACAATGTGGTATCTGAAAGAATGTATATTAGCTATGAAGGATAAAACATTTTCCAAAACACATATTTTTATTTAACTGACTTAAAATGCTTTGAAATATATCAGGTTCTAATTAAGGCTTGACCCACACCTAACACCACATACCAAGATAAGATCTAAATGGGTTCATGATCTGGATATAAAGAGTGATACTATAAGTAAATTAGAGGAACGTAATATAGTTTACCTCTCAGACCTATGGAGATGGAATAAATTTATGTCCAAAGAAGAACTGGAAGTCTTAATTGAAAACCAGATAGATAACTTTGACTATATTAAGTTAAAAAGTTTTTGTACAAGCAAAACCAATGCAGTCAAGATTAGGAGGGAAGCAATAAATTGGGAAATCATCTTTACATTTAAGGGTTCTGATAAAGGTCTCATCTCTAAAATATATAGAGAATTGTCTCATATTTATAAAAATTCAAGCCATTCTCCAATCAGTAAATGGTCAAAGGATATGAACAGACAATTTTCAGAGGATGAAATTAAAACTATTTATAGTCATATGAAAAGGTGCACCAAATCACTATTGATCAGAGAAATGCAAATCAAGACAGCCCTGAGGTACCACTACACACCTGTCAGATTGGCTAAAATGACAGGAAAAGTTAATGATGAATGTTGGAGAGGATGTGGGAAGGCTGGGACACTGATGCATTGTTGGTGGAACTGTGAACTGATCCAATCATTCTGGAGAGCAATTTGGAGCTACGCTCAAAAAGTTATCAAACTGTGCATACCCTTTGACCCAGCAGCATTTCTATTGGGCTTATATCCCAAAGAGATCTTAGAGGAGGGAAAGGGACCCACATGTGCAAGAATGTTTGTGGCAGCCCTTTTTGTAGTGGCTAGAAACTGGAAACTGAATAGATGCCCTTCAATTGGAGAATGGCTGAATAAATTATGGTATATGAATGTTATGGAATATTATTGTTTTGTAAGAAATGACCAGCAGGACGATTTCATAGAGGCCTGTAGAGACTTGCATGAACTGATGCTGAGTGAAATGAGCAGAGCCAGGAGATCATTATACACGGCAACAACAGTACTATATGACGATTAATTCTGATGGACATGGCTCTCTTCAACAATGAAATGTTTCAAACCACCTCCAATTGTTCACTGAAGAAAGCCATATACACCCAGAGAGAGGGATGCGAAATGTGGACCACAACATAACATTCTCATACTCCTTGATTGATGTTTGCTTACATTGTGTTTCCTTTATCTGATATATCTTTTGTGTAGATAAGATTTTTCTTGGACAACAATGATAAGTTTGGAAATATGTATACATATATTCGATTTGCCAATATTTTAACATAATTAACATGTAGTGGATATCCTGCCATCTAGGGGAGGGGTGGGGAGTTGGGGGGGAAAATTTGTAACAGAAAGCTATGTAAGGGTTAGTGTTGAAGAATCACCCACACATATGTTATGCAAATAAAATTTAAAAAAAAAAGAAATATATCAGGTTCTATTTTAAAAGAAAACACACTTGTACAAACCAATGTGAATAGGATAACAAAGGAAAAATGAGTTCAAAATAATTTTTTTCTGAAGGACATTGGTGAAGAGAGGAACATAAAATAAGATCAACTAGAAAATACGAACATGAGAGTAAGCTCTTGCCTATTAACTATGATATATAGGATGAGGCAAAAGTACAAAATATGCAATTATCCCTTCTACATTGAGAGTTTCCCCAATACAGTTTCAATATATCACTGGTTGGCATAAGAAATTAAATAGGAATTATTTACAAGTTTTGCTAAAGCTGCAGATGACATGCAAAGGTCAACAGACAACACAAGGCTATGTACAAATACATAATTTGAATTTTACACTTTAACACTTATGGAGTGTAAAAGAAAAAATTCAGACTTCTTCCCTGGTACAAAGAGAAGGGTAAAATATTTTCCAGATTTAAGAGGCACTGCATCCCTATCCCTTGTGATGTGGAAGGGATAACTGTACATTTTAGAAACCTCATTATGTATATCATCTCACCCACAAATACAATTTTTGATTCTTAGAGGGAATTGGGTAAAGAGATAGATAAATTGCACTTTTATTATGTATTTTTGGGTGCTGGTGAAGGCACAATATGCCATATCACAAAAAAAAATATTTAAGAAATAGAAGAAATGACAGGTACAATAAAGATATTCAATTCTTTACCTCCATTTCCAAAAAAGCATTTTTGCTCTTTCTAAGTCTATAAAATCTATAAATACCACCTTCTTCCTAGATTAATACAGTGTAAAGAAGACTGGATTTAGGCTGCCAGGATGTGGGTTCAAACCTCAGTCTTGTTATTTGCTACCTGTATGGCCTTGAGAAACTGGTCCTCAGTTTTTTCATCTATAAAATGAGGGAGTTAGATCTCTAAGGTCTTTTCCAGTTTTAAACCTAGGATGCTTGATGTGGCACCAACCTACCTTTAGAGAAAAAGGTTTTCTCTTGTTTTTCAATGACTTTAGGACACTTATCCCCATTTCTTTCTCACCTAATACATCATCTGTGCTCATCATCACAGACTATCCTATTCATGTTGTGGCATCCTGAAAAATGCAATTCCTCAACACGTTCAACTTTTTTCAACTGAAGTCTGAAGAATTTACCATTTGCTGTACTACATATAACCCCCCTCTGAAACCTTGACCTTCTAAATTCCACACTGACCACAATTTGCTATCTGTCCTCCTCTCCCACTCTTAATATAATGAAACTAGCTTTTCATCTTTTTAACCTCTTAGAGCTATAAAGAACTCTCTGAGCCAAGTTGCCAAATCCTTCCTTACTCTCTACCAATCACTCCATGAACTCTGAGCCTTTCATTTTTGCTAATCCTCATGCTTGGATAGCCAGCTCCTCAATCCAATTTCCCTTGTTGCTAGCCCGCTGAGTAATGCTAGAGAAGGCATTAACACTCAGCTGATGTCACCCATTAAAAATTTATTATAAAACAGCTGGGCTCTCATTGCTCAACAATCGGACTCTACGCTTGACTACTATCTCTTTTTAAATCTTTTCCTCATTCTTTAAGTCCAACCCCACCCTATTTCTTATACTCACAGCTGACAACCTCCTAAGTACTTTACTAAAAAGATAGAGACTAGCAATTGTGAGCTTCCCAGCCTCCTCCTCTGGTCATTATATAGCTATTCAGCCTTATCACTGTGCTCTCTTCTCCTGCTTTCTAATCTGAGGATGTGGCAATATCCTTCATTAAGGATAATCCCTCTATCTGCATCTCCTACCACATGATCAAGGTTTTAGCTTCAGCAATCACCCTATATGCCCCTCTTTCCCACACATCTTCAATTTCTCCCTCTACTCACTCCTTCACAATCTACCTACAAAAATATAACAGTCTCCCTAATCCTAAAAAAACAAAACAAAACAACTTCCCTTTAACCTTTTTATTCCAAGCATTATTGTTCCATCTCTCTCTTCCCCTACACTGCCAATCTTTTCGGGGGTAGGCGGTATTTAAAACTGTCTCAACTTCCTCACTCCCTTGAAGTCTAGTTTCTACATTCATTATTCTAATGAAACTTCTCTTAATGGTCACCAGTGGCTTCCCACTGACCAAATTCAATAACTGTTACCATCTCTTACCACTCTTGACCTATCTATAATACAATATTTTTAATGACTCTGTCTTTCAGGATACTTTCTCCTTCAGTACTTCAGGCATAACACATTCTTCTTGATTCTCCTATTTCTCAAACTACTTTTCTCTCTTCTTCAAGGGTTGTTTCTCCTCTTTCTGACTCCAAAAAGTAGGTGTTCTCCAAGATTCCCTCACTGGCCCTCTCTTCTATGCTTTTTCCTTTGGCAAAGTAACTCAGTATCTGCATCAGTAATCTTCAAACTTTCTGGATAGTGTTCAAGGACATATCAACTTAAGTATATTTTCTTCTTTGTAAATTATACAAGCTACCACTGTATTCATTATTATATGAATTATAAAATGTACACACATAAAGGTAGAAATAAAAAGGATGAGGTAAAGATGAAATAATTGTGAAGTTAATCCTAGAGTCACTAGAATTTATTAAGTAGGGGAATGACATGATCAGACCTTCAATTTAGGAAAATCAATTTGACAGTTATGAACGATATACGATATGGAATGTAGAGGGGGGATTCTTAGGGCAGGGAAACTAGTAAGCAAATTCCTAACAGGCCAGACCAAGATGACAGGACCAGAAGTAGGCTGTGAGAGGCATGTAGTTATAGAAACAAGATCAGACAACTGACTGTATATGTGAAGAAACATAAAAAGTATGACATTGAGGTTATGAATCTGGACAATAGGGAACATGATAATATTCTTGAAAATAAGGGAGAAGTTTATGAAATGGGTGGGTATGAGATAGAGGAGGAAAGAAAGATAATATAATGAGATAGATGATGAAGATCACTATTCATCTAAGCCCATCTGTCATGTGCAAAAGTCTCAAAATGAAAAGAACAAAGGCAAAGAACTTATTCAAGAGCCACTGCCTACAGAGCCTGTCACGGTCACAAGGTAACCTTGGAGGAAGGAAATGAGTATCCTTTTGGGGGAGGGAGCTGAATTTCCCAAAGGCACGTGCCTAGCTGCTACTATGGGTGTCTATGAAGGAGGTTAGGTTATAACTGTTCTGAAGAGGCAAAATTAGTCTTAGAAGAGTTGATGATGGGAGCATGCAGAGGAGAATATGGGGACTGAGTAAGGGAATGTTAGGAATAAAGGTAAGTATGGCTGTGTTGAAGAGAGGGTCCATAATTGAACATTGAAAGATAGGTAGAATGTCACCCATTTTTTTCACCTAATTGGACAATCACACATTCCTTGGGATCAAGTCATGGTCTTCTTGAAGATCAGTCCACAGTCTCTATTTTAGATAGCATTGATCTATTCAAATGATTCCTACATCTTACCTATCCTCTCTCTTCCGATCCCTGATCTGTATTCCCAATTGCTTATAAAACTCCTTCATCTGAATATCAGAGTAGCCAAATTCCATGTGTCCAAAGCCAAATTCAACATTCTTATCAAATCTACTTTTTCATCTGACTTCATTATCTTCATCCACAGCTCTAATGTTCACTTAAGTCTCTAAGAACTTCTTATATTGAATTAGTTACTAAGTCCTGCTTATTCTTCCTCAGTAAAATTTTTCATATCCTTTCTTTCTCCTCCCTATTCTAACTTCCACTACCCAATCCAGGCTCCCATTGTCTAAAGGGACAACTGAAATTATCTTGTAACATGAATTATTTTCTCTATTCCCTTCCCCATTCAAACTACGACTCTATATTGCTGCCCAATCTTTACTTAACTGATCAAAAATTTTCAGAGGCTCCTTACTACCCACCTTCAGACCCCTTCACCTTGCAATCAAAGCCATCTATAATCTGGAATTTCCTACCTTTCCAGTCTTAGCTCATGCTCAAAGGTGTAGCCACATCGTAGATTTCTCTGATCCTATGAATGTATATATATTGGACTTTCCCTTGAATCATTTGCTATACCAAAAACAGATACCCTTTTCAAATGGTGAATGCCACTTCCTTCATAAAGGTTGCACTAATCTTCCCAGTCACTAGCAACCTTTTTCCCCTTCAATTTTTTTTCAGTTCTTTATTAGTAAGTACTTTTAAAGTACTATTTTGCATAATAGCTGTATATATACTAGATTGTACTACTCATCTGCATAGAATAGGTATTTAATGTTTGTTCAACTAAACTAATGGTTAGGTCATGTGACGATCGGAAAACTACAAATAATGTCAAAAATTAATGACTGGCAAGTATTTTAACATAATTAACATGTAATGGACTTCCTGCCATCTAGGGGAGGGGTGGGGACTAGTGGGGAAAAATTTGTAAGGGTCAGTGTTGAAGAATTACCCATACATATGTTTTGCAAATAAAAAGCTTTAATAAAGAAAAAAAAATTTTTTAAATTAATGACTGGAATTACAGTAAAATAAGGTATTAAATAGAAAAGATTGCTACATTTAGAACTACACCAACAATAACAAACTCGTTTCTAAGAACTCTGAAACAATTCAGTTAAACAAATATTTATCAACTAAATGTGAGCTTAGCTCTGTGGCACTGTATACAAAAGAAGTATACAACAAGTCTCTACCTAAAAAAATAATTATCTCTGAGGAAAATAAAAGTAAACATATGAAAGAGGCATAAAGTCGAATGTGTGATTTAAATTCTCATCTATTAATAAGTGGACAGTGAAGGAGAACAGAGTTCTAATAACTGCAGCAGAGTACAAGGAGGACAACATGACCTAAAGATGGCAAATCTGCAACTGGATCCTACTGAATGAATAAGATTACAATGAGCATAGAATAGGATATGGTAAATATTCTAGATGGGAAAACAGAATGAGAAATCAATCTCTCTCTCTCTCTCCTTTCTTCCCCCCCTCCCCATGTTCCCTTCCCCTCTCTCTACCTTCTTCCCCTCCTCCCTCCCTCCCTCCATTAGATCTATGATTTCATTGGTATAGGAAATTCTAGTGAGGAAACTTCTTCCTTAACTGATACAGATGCTCTATACCTTACAACTTTAGAGTTTGTCAGAGCACCAAGAGGTAGCTAGCTGTACAGTGGAAAGAGAAAGATATTTGGAGTCAGATGAGTTCAAATCCTTCTACTCTTCGCTACTTGTGTAAGCTTGGGTAAGTCACTTCATGTTTTGGACATGAATCTCTTCATCTGTAAAAGGAGAGGGATGGAACAAAAGGACTACCTTTAAAGTTGGTGATCTTATACAAGGATTTAAAAAAAATCACATACACATGCACATATTTAAAATTATATATTTATTTCCCCCTACAAAACCAAGCAATGAAACTATGTCTCATAATACATGTGGTATTACACAACTGTAGTGTCCTATTTCTGAGAGAGAGGGGAAAGAGGTATTCAAAGATATTTAAGGCATCTCTACCCTCATGGAGCTTACAATCTAACAATCAGAATAAGACATAAAAAACATATATTATACCATAACTATTATTGTATGTCCTTTGTTTTCAGAGAAAACCAATGACATCATGAGGATGATTGTCTTGATTTGTGCATGAATTGGATTTAAGTGAGGCAAAATTACAATCTGTATTCTCACTCTCTCTCCTCCTGAGTCACTGAAGTCAACCGGCAAGACAAAAGGAAAGATGATTTACAATGGCCTGGATGCAACAGATAATCTTGCCACCTTGGAAGTTTAACTAAGTTATAATCAGTCCATGTCACCTGCTTCAGACACCTTGGTCAATGGAACAAAATGCTCTCATCTGTCCATTCCACTGGAGAAAATTTTCACATGTTTAGGGTAATATCCTCCTAATTCACCTAAAAGGTTTGAGGTCTCTAAGTTATCCTCAAACTGGTTTGGCCCACGTATTAAGATATGACTGCTTCAGAGGCTACAGCTTCTTGGAGCCAAAGGTATGAGTTGAATAAAGTGGATGAAAAGCCCAGAAATGCTTATCTTCTCTAAGCACCTCACAGAACAGAATAGAACAAAAGAAAAGCAAGACATAGAGAAGAAGCTTCAATGTAAATTCACAAGAAAAACGAGAGCTTTTCCTATCAGGAAGAAATGAGTGGGTGTCAGAAAGAAGTAGCATGTGAGCTGGGTCTTAAAGGATAGGCAGAATTTCAAATACACAGAGAAGAACAGAAATTAAAGGGAATTTAGAAGGAGAAGAAGGAAATATTGGTGAAAACAGCCCGGACATCTATCACATAAGCTTTAGATTGGTCAACAACATCAGATAAGATTAGGATAGACAAAGCAGAATTAGATTACAGAAGGCCTTAAATAATACAAAGTAACCATCTCTCACCTATAAATTAAATTACCTTTAAGAGTTCACCAACTATAATGTGGCAGAACTACAAAGCATACAAGGAAAAAATAGGAGATTCTCCAACTGAATTGATAGGCTGTCAGATAAAAAAGTTTGGACCTAAGATTCAGAGAAACAAGATGATTTGCCCATGATCACAAAGCACATATGGGAAACAATAGGGGTAGTAACTAGAGATTTTTATGCAAAGCAGCACTGAGATTTAGGGGACCAGGTTTATGACTGACCTATGGCTCTGGAAGAGTATACCTTATTCAAAAGAAACAAGGTAGGTAAAAGTGGAGAGAGGAGGGGAGAAGAGAAAATGAGCAGTAGTATATAGGTGTCTCAAAAGTCATAGTTTAAGACAGCATTAAGACAGAGGAGAGATTTCAATATTCCAATCACTTTTTAGAGCCCTCTCTACCAAAGTGGAGTCGATAATAGTTTCATGGGTAGTCTTAATGAAAATTTCATTTTTCAAAATAATCAACAAGGGGAGTTGGCATTATGAATGCGATTGGCATTAGCTAAAGGAAACTGTTTTGGGAGCTGGAAATGGAGAAGTTAAATATGACAGGGGATGACTATTTCCACTTATAATCTGTGATAAAGAAGAGAGATGGATCATACCTCAATTTAGCTATAATAGATTTCAATGAGTTCAGGTAAAAAAAAAGATGGCAATCCTCTAAACTAAAATTCTACAGGGGAAATTAATTCAAAAAGAATGGAAAGCTTTCATAGTGAAATCTTGAAGACATAAAGAGAAATAATTCTAAAAAGGAGATGTTAATTGTTTAAGGGAATCACTTTGAATGTAGGATCAATCAAATCAGATTTTAAAACATGTACAGAGAATGAAAACGAGTATGGCTAACAAAGTGAATACAAAAGCAAGCCATGGTCCTCTCAAAACAATATCATGTGCAAAGCGAAGTGAATAGAAACAGAACAACATTATACATAGTAATAGCAACATTATACCATGATCAATTTGTTATTCTAAGCAAAACAAAGATCAAAAACAATTCTGAAGGACATGACAAAAAACTTCTAGAGAGGGAGAGTAATGGAGTCCAAGTCTAAATCAAAGCACACTGTTGGTTTTTTACTTTCTTTTTCTTGAGGTTTTTTGAGGGTGGGGGGAATCTGTTTTCTTTCACAACATGACTAATACAGAAGTATGTTTTGCATGACTGCACATGTATAACCTTTATCAAATTGCTTGCCTTTTCAATGAGGGGGGAGGGAAGAAAGGGTGGGAAAGAATTTGAAACTCAAGATTATAAAAAAAAAGAAAGATTTAAAATTGTTTCTACAAGTTATTGGAAATTACCTATATATACACATATGTATATGTATTCTATTTTTTAAAAGTATCATGGATGCTAACACTTGGAATAATCCCAGGGTACTGTACTATTTGTTGAAAGCTAAAGATAACAAAAAAAAAAGGTTTCTTTGTTTTTTTTTTTCTTTACATTAGGGGAAAAGAAAGATTAAAGGAAATAGAAGACAGTCTGGCTGGAGTGGATAGGATTACTGATAATGGATGAGGGAGAGAAAGCTGAGTTTCTCAACTTTTTTTTTTCTTGGCCTAGAAATATTTGTACTGAGAAATGGCTAAAAGGGAATGAGATCTGGAGGGCACTATTAAGATAACATCTTGCAATCCTTGATGAAGTCAAGTCATCAGGATCATGATCAGGTCATTCTGATACAGAAAGAATCAGCATATTAGTCAGCTGATTCATTTGTCAGTGATATTTCAATGATTCTTGGAGATGGGACTTCCTGTATAATGGTTAAGTTAAAAATCAAGTCTAATCTCAGCTTCTCTTTGTCACCTTAAAACAAATATGGTATCAAATAAAGTAAAAGAATAACAAAAACAGGACAAAGGGAAAAAAATCTGCCAAAACCCCAGTAAAGACCAAAGAAATATGTGGGGGAAAAAACAATTTCCTATCACAATGAAGAAATACTATAAGGTCAAAAGGTACATGAGAATATTAATCTTAAAAGTGATAAAAATCAAAACTATATTAGCGAATGCAGTATATTAATGCTTAAAAGTATTTAAAATAAAAAAACAATGTAATTTATAACAAATATATAGGAAAGACTTTCCCAATCAGAGGAGGAATTAAGTCAGTGTCTTCTATCTTCACTATTATTTGAAATGATACTAGAAATATTAGTTATTGCAACAAGACATTAAGAAATTAAGGGAGAATATCCAGGTAAAGGGACCTGCAGGATGGCAGACTAGAAACTTTCCCTAAATTCCACTAATTATCAAGGACCCACAAAAAAAAAAAAATCTCAACAGAATGGAAAGAGACAACTCACTCAATGATTTGATGATGCAAAGAAAGGTATAGAAATCTATATATGTGAACACATATATACTTATCAAAATACACACCTGCACAATATAAATGGAAAAAAAAAACAACAAAACAATCAAAACTGAATGCTGTAAAATTATAATGATCAAGTTTGGTCTCAAAAAAGAGGGGAGAAAAAGCCCCTTTTCCTGCCTTTTTGTAGAGGTGTGGAACCACAGGTTTTAAAGACAGAGTATAATATCAGTTTGTTTTAGGTTGGGTTTGATTTGGGTTTTTTGCTATTTGGGTTAGTTTTTTTGAACTTTGATTTTCTTCCTCTTTTTATTCTTTATTATATGAGACAGCTTTTTGAAAGAAAACTGAGCAATAGATGAAAGATGATATAAGAAACAGCAATAAAAACTTATTCTAAAAAATTAAAGGAATAAAAAGGGCAAAGAGAAACCAAGATTATCTCCCTATGCAGATGATGGTTTTCTTAAAGAACCCTAAAGAATCTATAATAAAAACAATCAATTCAAATGACTAATAGATTAATCCACAAAATCTTTGATTTTCCTATATATAAGGAAAATTAATCATAGAAATTCCACTTAATATTACAATAAAATGCACTAGATATCTGGAAGTTAATAAAAGAAAGATTTCATAACTATTGAGTTAATAAATAAAACTAAGAGTTGGTTCTATGAAAAAACCAACAAAATAGATAAGCCTTTAGTTAATCTGATAAGAAAAAGGAGAGAGGAAAATCAAATTGTTAGTCTCAAGAATGATAAGGGAGAACTTTCCTCCAATGAAGAGGAAATTAGAGCAATAATTAGGAGTTACTTTGCCCAACTTTATGCCAGTAAGTTTGATAATCTAAATGAAATGGAGGAATATCTACAAAAATATAGATTGCCCAGGTTAACAGAAGAGGATATAAATTATTTAAATAGCCCCATATCAGAAAAAGAAATAGAACAAGCCATTAACCAACTCCCTAAGAAAAAATCTCCAGGGCCAGATGGATTTACATGTGAATTCTACCAAACATTCAAAGAACAATTGATTCCAATACTACACAAACTATTTGAGAAAATAGGGACAGAAGGTATACTGCCAGAATCCTTCTATGAGACCGATATGGTGCTGATAGCTAAACCGGGTAGGGTAAAAACTGAGAAAGAAAACTATAGACCAATTTCCCTAATGAATATTGATGCAAAAATTTTAAATAAGATATTAGCAATGAGATTACAGAAAGTCATCTCCAGGATAGTACACTATGACCAAGTAGGATTTATACCAGGGATGCAGGGCTGGTTCAATATTAGGAAAACTATCAGCATAATTAATTATATTAATAACCAAATTAACAAAAACCATATGATTATCTCAATAGATGCAGAAAAAGCCTTTGACAAAATCCAACACCCTTTCCTATTAAAAACACTAGAGAGTATAGGAATAAATGGGCTTTTCCTTAAAATGATCAGCAGCATCTATTTAAAACCATCAGCAAGCATCATATGTAATGGAGACAAACTAAAACCATTCCCCATAAGATCAGGAGTGAAACAAGGCTGCCCACTGTCACCATTACTATTTAATATTGTATTAGAAATGTTAGCTTTAGCAATAAGAGAAGAAAAAGAGATAAAAGGAATCAGAGTAGGTAATGAAGAAACCAAATTATCACTCTTTGCAGATGACATGATGGTATACTTAGAGAACCCTAGAGACTCAACTAAAAAACTACTAGAAACAATTCACAACTTTAGCAAAGTTGCAGGATTCAAAATTAATCCACATAAATCATCAGCATTCTTATATATTACCAACAAAGTTCAGCAGCAGGAGATACAAAAAGAAATTCCATTCCAAATAGCAGATGATAGGATAAAATATTTGGGAATCTATCTGCCAAGGAAAAGTCAGAAACTATATGAACTAAATTACAAAACACTTTCCACACAAATAAAATCAGACCTAATCAACTGGAAAAATATTAAGTGCTCATGGGTAGGCAGAGCGAACATAATAAAAATGACAATACTACCCAAACTAATCTACTTATTTAGTGCCATACCAATCAAACTCCCAAGAAATTATTTTACAGATCTAGAAAAAATAGTAGCAAAGTTCATTTGGAAGAACAAAAGGTCAAGGATTTCAAGGGGATTAATGAAAAAAAAGGCAGATGAAGGTGGCCTTGCTGTACCAGATCTAAAACTATATTATAAAGCAGCGGTCATCAAAATTGTTTGGTACTGGCTAAGAAATAGAGCAGTCGATCAGTGGCACAGGATAGGATATCAGGACAATCTAGGCAATAACCTTAACAATCTAGTATTCGATAAACCCAAAGACCCCAGCTTTTGGGATAAATACTCACTATTTGGCAAAAACTGCTGGGAAAATTGGAAACTAGTGTGGAAGAAATTAGGGCTTGACCCATACCTAACACCACATACCAAGATAAGATCTAAATGGGTTCATGATCTAGATATAAAGAGGGACTTTGTAAGCAAGTTAGAGGAACGTAATATAATTTATCTCTCAGACCTGTGGAGATGGAATAAATTTATGTCCAAAGAAGACCTGGAACTCCTAATTGAGCACCAGATGGATAATTTTGATTATTTTAAGTTAAAAAGTTTCTGCACAAACAAAACAAATGCAGACAAGATTAGGAGGGAAGCATCAAATTGGGAAATCATCTTTACATTTAATGGTTCTGATAAAGGCCTCATTTCTAAAATTTATAGAGAATTGTCGCATATATATAAGAATTCAAGCCACTCTTCAATAGATAAGTGGTCAAGGGATATGAACAGACAATTTTCGGATGATGGAATTGAAGCCATCTCTGGTCATATGAAAAGTTGCTCCAGGTCACTATTGATCAGAGAAATGCAAATTAAGACAACTCTGAGATACCACTACACACCTGTCAGATTGGCTAAAATGACAGGAAAAGATAACGACGAATGTTGGAGGGGATGTGGGAAAACTGGGACACTGATACATTGTGGGTGGAACTGTGAACGGATCCAACCATTCTGGAGAGCAACTTGGAACTATGCCCAAAAAGTTGTTAAACTGTGCATACCCTTTGACCCAGCAGTGTTTCTACTGGGCCTATATCCCAAAGAGATCTTAGAGGAGGGAAAGGGCTCCACATGTGCAAGAATGTTTGTGGCGGCCCTTTTTGTGGTGGCTAGTAACTGGAAACTGAAGGGATGCCCATCAATTGGAGAGTGGCTGAATAAATTGTGGTATATGAATGTTATGGAATATTATTGCTCTGTAAGAAACGACCAGCAGGACGATTTCAGAGAGGCCTGGAGAGACTTGCATGAACTGATGCTGAGTGAAACGAGCAGAATCAGGAGATCATCATACACAGCAACAACAGTATTACATGATGATCAATTCTGATGGACATGGCTCTCTGCAACAAAGAATTGTCTCAAACCAGTTCTAATTGTTCACTGAAGAAAACCATATACACCCAGAGAGAGGGAAATGAAATATGGACCACAACGTAACATTTTCATGATCTCTACTGACATTTGTTTGCATTGTGTTGCCTTTCTCTGATTCTTTTTTTTTTTTCTTGTAGATAGGATTTTTCTTGCATAACTTCTCAAGCATTTCAACATTATTAGCATGTAGTGGACTTCCTGCCATCTAGGGGAGGGGAGGGGACTGGGGGTAAAATTTGTAATGGAAAGCTTTGTAAAGATCAATGTTGGGGAACTACCCATACATATGTTATACAAATAAAAAGCTTCAATAAAAAAAAAAAAAAGAAAGAAAGATTTCATGACAGTAGTTCTTATACAATAGAAGACCTGAATATTTGTAGATGGTAAATATGTATGACTGACCCATTCCAATATCTAGTTTTTTGTTTTTGTTTAGTTTTGTTTTTAAAAAGAGCACCAAAAATTACTCAACAGATTTAATTCAGGACCAGAGAATTATAGAATTTTATTACTGGAAAGGAACTTAGTGGCCATCTAGCCCTAATGCATTTACAAAAGGAATTCCTACTCTGTTATCAGACAATTGGCCATCAGCCTCTGCTTAAAGACATCTAATAAAGGGGAATTGATTACTTCCTCAGGAAACCTATTCATCTAATTTATATAGTGCTAACTACTAGAAAGATTCCCTTGACATCAAAGCCTAAATTTACCTTTATGCAATTTCTATCTATTGTTTTAATTCTGTTCTCTGGAGCCAAAGAAAAATTTGATACCTCCTTCACTGATAAGTCTTACAATACTTTAAGACAGTTATCACTTGCCCTGAGCCTTCTCTTCTCTAGTCTAAATAACCCCTATTTTTTCATGAGATCTTTATATAGCATCAATTTGAGGCTCTTTAACATCCTAGCCGCCTTTTATGGGATGTTCCTCAGTTTATTAATATTCTTCTTCAACTATGGTTCCTTAAAATGGAATAGTGTATATATATTTTAACATAAACTGCTGTCTAAAATGTCTCCCCCATGCTTTACTTGTGAAGTTGATTTTTTGGAACCCAGGGGTAAAACTTAGTTTGTTGCTGCTGTTGAATCATTCTAGTCATGCCCAATACTTTGTATCCCAATTTTGGGGTTTCCTTCTCAGAGAACCTGGAGTTGGCCTTTTCCTTCTCTAGCTCATTTTACAAATGAGGAAACTGAAATAATCAGAGTGAAGTGACTTGTCCAGGGTCATACAACTAGTGTTTGAAGCCAGATTTGAATTCATGAAGATAAGTCTTTATGATCCTAAGCCCAGTGCTCCATCCCCTGGTGTGGTAAATAGTGTGCTAGGCCTGGAATCAGGAACATTTGAGTTCAATCCTCGCTTCAGATACATACTAGCTGTGTGACCTTGGGCAAGTCACTTAACCATGTTTGCCTTAGAGTTCCTTATCTGTAAAGTGAACTGGAGAAGGAAATGCCAAATCATTCCAGTATTTATGCCAGGAAAAATCCAAATGAGGTCATGAAGAGTCAATTACAACTGAAACAAATGAACAGCAACAAATTTACATTCTCTGCTTATAATTCATGATATTAGATTGAACCCAATGCTTTTTGTCAAGCTGTCATCTAGTGGATTAGTATTCCAATACTTTTTGTCATTCACAAAGTTGATGAATGTTCTATCTAATCTTTTATCCAAACTGCCAATAAAAATGTAAAAATATTGTAAGACATTATTTATCACTAAAGATCACTAAGTAAATCACTAAAGAATACCCTCTATGATGACCTTCAGTACAAACATTCAATCAGTTTTGAATCCAATTAATTACAGTATAATCTTGCCCACATTTCTGAAGCTTTTCCCCAAGAACAATATGAAAGAAAGATGGCGGAAATCCTTAGAGAGTGGTTTCATTGGCACCCTCAGTCCACTCTGATCAAAATCTCATTTTTTCTGAACTCATAACTATCCAGAGGCATGTAATTTAATGCCAAGAAATCTCAATAATACCTATTAAATGAAATCGATGCTCTTATATTATAACTTTTGCTTTACCTTGTTTATTTCCTAAACTTTGAGCATTTACATTTACTAACAGACTGCTTTTCTATGAATATTGAAATTCCAGTCATTTAAGTTTTTTTTAATTTCTATAAATGTATTTTGTAGTTATACTTAAATGAGACATATCACTTTCTGCTTTCTCTTATCTTTCCAAGATTTTTGAATCTTGATTGGGATTCTCCAGCAATCCTATATGCTGGTTCAGAACAGGCCAGGTTAGGCCAGGAAGACCATGTAAAGTCTAACTGAAGTCTGCATTATATAAAACTTGTTTTTACTCTGAATTTCTAAATCAGAGCCTTGGTATAGGTCCATTTGAAAATGCTAACAGGTTGGTAGCCATATTATCTTAACAGCTATTGGGAAAAGGGTTCATATAAGTCACTTTCACTTATCAAGTTTCTACAATGCACAATGATAGGTGGCTCAACATACAGGCAAATTAATTCCCAATTATTATTCGGCATAATACTTGTAAAGTAGAAGTCTGAGAACAAGACTTTTTGGTCTACATTCTGCAATTTATTCAACAACTGGAACTCCTATCAAAGTTGATTAGTGTTCTGAGAGTGGAGTAATTTGCAGGATTAGTGTGTTAAAATAGGGAAGTATAATTAGTACCCTTCTTTCCAAACAACTTTAAAATGTCAAATAGTTTTCTTATTATGGATATAGTGTCTATTTTTAGTTTCAACACCATGACGCTTGCAAAAATAACAAAATAAAAAAGCTATACTTGATACTAGAAGGATAACAAGAAGTCTCCTTAAGCTCTCATAAGGACAGCATAAAGAATGCCATCTGAGTCACACACAGATAGTTCGGTAAAGAGGTAATGCTTCTATAAAGAGAAGAAAACCTCCCATGCTCCACATGCTTATTTTAAAGTGTTGCCGTGAGAAGCTAACATTTTAGAAAATGCTTAACGCCTAGCCCATGAGAAATTTTCGGGAAAGTTGCCGAGACTATAAATGAAGTCACTAAAACACTCAAACCATATTCTCCATAAAGCAGCTGGAATTTTATAATTTAGTATCACAGTGCAGCCACAAAAGCATACACCTCAAATTCACAACAGTAAATTATTCTTTCCTTACTACTGCTAAACCTAAAATCCTTTTGTTTCCATAGCATGTACAGTAGAAAAACCAAACAGCAAGGCCAATTTTGTGATACCTTTTAGGGAAATTTTACTATTTTACAGATCTTGCATTGAATATAATGATTTACAGTGATTATCAATTTTTCCCATGGAGCAATATAAATTCATCCGTTTACAAAACAGTCAAGCAAAACTCTATGGCCATTTATAATAAAATCAAAGATGGAGTTCAGAATGCCACAAGCAATGAATACCAATAAAGGCTAAAGTAAAAGATATAGAAAAATAGATCAAGAAGTTCTACTAAAGTTATTTGCATCCCTGAAGGCGTGGGGAAAAAAAAGAGAAAAAAACGACTCCATATTAGAAGAAAATGTTCTCAAACAGGCAAAAGATGTGATTATAGAAATAAAAATAAACAAAATAAAAATCACAGGATACCCACAGTTGGCAAAGTGGAAAGATGGCTGAATTTCAAAATTAAGAGAACCTGGGTTCAAGTTTACCTTAAGACAAACATAGAAGAAGTCCTTTGAGAATGATTACGAGTACCCTCTCCATATATATATACTCTGCTCCCTGGGCACCTGCCCTCCCTTAGAAGGGGCAAACAAAAAGCTGTTACTCCACACTTAACTAAGCTATGACAAGGCAAAAGTGTCAAAAATTATGAGCTTCCCTTAGTATGTGCTTTCCATTAGTTTCCCATAAATGTTCATACATGCCTACAAATCCTATTCATCTGCCAAATATAAGAGGAGGCTTCCTGCACTTCAATTTGAACAGTCCAAATGACTCTTTCAAGAGACTGATTTTCCTCCAGAAATTTCTTCACTTCCTTTATGCTCTCTCAGGTCAGCCCACAGACTATCTTTTGCCTCTTTTCTGAATTCCCCAAGGGTTAGCACAGTGCCTGACATGAAGAAAATGCTTAATGAATGTTGGTTGATTAATTAATTGCTTTTGCTTTCACTTATCTACTCTTCAAACTTCCTCACTGATCTATACTCAATAAAGAGTTGTAATCACATAAAACAAGAACTATGCTAATCTGATGCCTTTCTTGTACTGGAACAAGTCCTAAACTGAAGACAAATTCCAATTTAACTTCTAAAACTTAATACCTACCTATATATATATATAAATTTGAGTCAGTCAATCACTCTGTACTTCAATTCTCTCATGTATAAAAAGAGGAGCTTGGATCAGAAGATCTCTGAAGTCTCTTCCAGCTTTAAATCCATAATGCTAAATACAAAATACTTCCTACTTGTTCTTATATGGCAAACTTGATCTTGATAATAAAAGTTGATAAATACAACATTAAAAATGCTATCACCCTGAAGGTCATTTAAAGAAGGACCTGAGTTCAAATTTGGTCTCAGACATTTAACACTTCACAATATTAAGAATTCTAGCTCTGACACCCACTATCATTACTACCACTACTACTACTGGCTAATATTTATATTGCACTTACTATGTGCCCAGTACTATGCCTTTAAACACTTCACAATTATTTTCTCATTTGATCCCTACAACAATCCCAGAAGAAAGGTACTATGTGATCATGGGCAAGTTATTTACTATCTCTAAAGCTCAGTTTAATCATGCATAAAGGAAAGCATACTACTAAAGGTACTATTTCACTGAGTTGTTTTGAGGGTAAAAAAAACTTTCTGTTAACCTGAAGTATTGCATAAATGAGTTATTATTGTACAAAATAGTGAAATATTAGCTTTTTTTTTTTTGAGGCTATTGGGGTTAAGTGACTTCCCAGGGTCACACAGCTAGAAACTGTTAAGTATCTGAGACCAAATTTGAACTCGGGTCCTCCTGACTTCAGGGCTGGTGTTCTATCTAGTGCACCACCTAGCTGCCCTCATTAGAAGCATTTTCACCAAAAGCAGTATAAAAGCCATTTTGATTTAACATAGTATGAGAAGCAAGGTGGTGTAGTCTACCAATAATAGATATTAGGCTCAGGAAAAACATCAGTTCAAGTCTCACAACCTCCCAATGTGCCAGGCAATTCTCTAAAGACTATAAAGCTGCACAACATTTGCAGATGTGCATTGGTGGAAGGAGTTTCTTTACTGGAGTTTCTTTTTATCAATGAAATTTAAGGTTCCTAATCAACTTCTCCTATCCCCCCAAAGAAATAGTAGAAATGCTTTTTTTTAATAGTAGTATTTTCATTAGAAATTTTAAAAAAAATCATTCTTGGCAATCTAAAATTCAATTTAAAAAATATATATACTAAGCACTTTTTAAATGTCCAAGGCACTTTGCTAGGACTGAAAGAGGAAGGGGGAAAAGGCTTCCAGCTTTGAAGTAGCCCTTTTGTTAATCAGGGATAAAATATATATGCAAATATGCATATGGAAGAAGAAACATTAATAACTGAGACAATTAGGGAAGATTTCACAGAGGAGTCAGATCTTGAGTTGAGCCCTAAAAAGGTGGGGTGAAGAAAGGGAGTGCACTCCAGGCATGGAGAATTACTTGTGTATAAATGCAGAGAAGTCACAGACAGAATATTCTGTTCAAAAAAAAGCTAAGAGTATATTTTGACTAAAATTTATGAAAAGGAATAGTATAAAAGAAGATTGGAAGGTAAATAGAAGATAAATTATAAAAGGTTTTAAAGAGGGACCTAAGTTTCTATTTTATCTCATAGATTAATGGTCATTCAAAGGGAAACAGTGCCTGTGAAGAGGATGGTAAAATAGTTTCACTGTTGAGTTGGAAGACAGATTTCTAAGGCTTACAAAGACTGGGTAGTGAGGAAGTAAAGGTAACAAGTATATCTTGTTTTTCTTAGGGAAAAGTGATACAAAATGATAATTTAGAGGGGCAGCAAGTCAAGTGAGGGTTAAGAATGGGTTAGACCAGATTCACACAATGGTTCACTTTTACTAAATTATGTTCATATATTTCAATCCCTTTTTTTTTCTTTTCCTCTTTGTAAAGTGCTAATGTTTGTTAAATTCACAATAAGAAAAATTTTAATAATTTTAATTTTTTTAAATAAAGAATCATTTGATTAGGGCAAAGAGGGAAATAATGATTGCAGCAAATTCTCAGACAAAAGTGACTGGTGTTGGCCAGTCAGATTGGCTAAAATGACAGGAAAAGTTAATGATGAATGTTGGAGGGGATGTGGGAGGGCTGGGACACTGATACATTGTTGGTGGAGCTGTGAACGGATACAGCCATTCTGGAGAACAATTTGGAGCTATGCTCAAAAAGTTATCAAACTGTGCATACCCTTTGACCCAGCAGCATTTCTATTGGGCTTATATCCCAAAGAAATCATAAAGGAAGGAAAAGGCCCCACATGTGCAAGAATGTTTGTGGCAGCCCTTTTTGTGGTGGCTAGAAACTGGAAATTGAATAGATGCCCTTCAACTGGAGAATGGCTGAATAAATTATGGTATATGAATATTATGGAATATTATTGTTCTGTAAGAAATGACCAGCAAGATGATTTCAGAGAGGCCTGGAGAGACTTACATGAACTGATGCTGAGTGAAATGAGCAGAACCAGGAGATCATTATACACGGCAACAACAGTACTATATGACGATCAATTCTGATGGACATGGCTCTCTTCAACAATGAAATGTTTCAAACCACCTCCAATTGTTCACTGAAGAAAGCCATATACACCCAGAGAGAGGGATGTGAAATGTGGACCACAACATAACATTCTCATACTCCTTGATTGATGTTTGCTTACATTGTGTTTCCTTTATCTGATATATCGTTTGTGTAGACAAGATTTTTCTTGCACAACAATGACAAGTTTGGAAATATGTATACATGCATTCGATTTGCCAATATTTTAACATAATTAACATGTAGTGGATATCCTGCCATCTAGGGGAGGGGTGGGGAGTTGGGGGAAAAATTTGTAACGGAAAGCTATGTAGGGGTTATTGTTGAAGAATTACCCACACATATGTTATGCAAATAAAATAAAAAAAAAGTGACTGGTGTTGGCAAGGAAACAGTTCATATTTTTCTTGATCAATCAACAAGAATTTGTAATTGTTTTATCATATTAATATAATATATATCATAATTGCAAAGGCAAAGACACAGTGGTGGGAAATAGAATTTTATAGAAGAGGAACAGGAAGTCCAATTAAGCTTTTAGCTGTCTTATTACATAGACACACACACACACACACATACACACACACACACACACACACACACTTACCTCTCTTTTTATTTTTTAGGTTTTTATTGATTATATGAAAAGGAGAAATATATAACAATGTTAGAAATGTAGGTTGTGGCCAGATTGTAAAGGGCTTTTAAAAGTCAAATAGAGGAGCTTATATTTGATCCTTGAAACAATAGAAAGCCACTGAAGCTTACTGAATAGGTGAAGACAAGATCAGATCTGAATGTTAGGAAAATATGTAAGGGAGATGATATTGCCCAGTACAGAAATAGGAAAGTTCTAAAGAGAGATCAGGAGAAAGGATAAGGAATTCTGTTTGGAACACCAGTTTAAAATGTCTGAAGGACATCTAATTTGAAATGTTCAATTGGTAATTCAGAATTAGAGAACAGGAAAGAAATTAGGGCTGAAGGGCAGCTAGGTGGTGCAGTGGATGGAGCACCAGCCCTGAAGTCAGGAGGACCTGAGTTCAAAAGAGATCTCAGACACTTAACATTCCCTAGCTGTGTGACCCTGAGCAAGTCACTTAACCTCAACTGCCTCAACAAAAAAAAGAAAAGAAAAGAAATCAGGGTTGAACATGCATCTGAAAAGATAGTACTGAGAAAGAAAGGATGCTAAACTGTCAAATTCAGCAGAGAGGTTTAAAAAATGAGGATTATGAAAATATCATCATATTTTGCAATTAAGAGATAAATAGTAATAAAAAAGAGACTATGAAGAACTGTCTTGGCTATCAATACTGGCAGATGTGCTAACTTATTCTGATTATTTTGAAAAATGCTTGCAAATATATTAAATTTTACATTCATCTGTCCTCCCAATTTTACCTACAAATGCTCCTAATATAATCTGACTAGAAATCAAACCAAGCTTTCTACAATTTCATTTTTTACTTCCACCATATTTTTGCTAAGACAATGCTGTTCATCATCTTTCATTACTACTTCATGATATTTTCCAAAAGAGTTTGTAATCTAATTCATTTTTGTCAACAGGAGACATTTTCCTGCTTGCCAAAGACATAAAAAAATGTATTTATTAGTTAGAATGGTTTCTGAGCTCCTTTGGTTTCAATACTGATGATAAATGCCTTTATTCTCATTTATTTGATGATAAATGCCTTTATTCTCATTTATTTCTCATTTTTCAGAGTCAAAAGCTTGTTTAAAGAGATAAAGATAGAGCTGTATTTATATAAAATGTTTTTATTTTTATCCTGTCTTCTAATTTGGTATGATTTTTATAAATCATTTAGCCAAATGCACAACAGTTTATTTTAGAATAAAGTCAGTATAGCTAACTAGTCATTTCCTGTTTGCTTAAGAGAGTCAGTTTTGCTTTTTATTAAGTTGTTTGGCGAATACTACATCCATTTTCTTCCAACATACTTGCTGAAGAATGTATTGGTGAAGTAGGATCAAAATTAGGTATCTAAAACTAAAAGGTAACATTGTTTGCAATGGAAAAACATTACATGGGTTCTGTAAAGCAAAGATACCACCTCTTCATAGAATTATTTCTACAAGTTATCATAATAAGATATGAAAACAAAAGCACAAATATCAGTAAGAAGCAAAACAATCCTATTTATCCATAATATGAAGATATATTTAGAAAATCCCAGAGAGTCAATGAACAAATTAACAGATGATTGATAGCATCAGCAAAGTACTAAAACACACAAAAGCCACCAAATTTTCTATAATAACCAAAAGAAGAAAAACAAGAGAAATTAAAGATAAATTGTCTTAAAATAACTATGTAAAATAGGTATTAATCCACCAAGATTCACACTATTTATGTAAATAAAATTATAAAATACTTTTGATAGAAATAAATACAGAGATTCACCACTTATGGTTGGGCTGTATCAATATAATAAAATAGCAATATTTGCTAGATTAAAGAATTTAGAACTATGGGAGTCAAACTACCAAGAGAATACTTTAATGAAGTAGACAAAAATAACAAAATTCATTTGGAAGAACCTCAAGAGTCTACAACTTCAAGGGAAATGATGAAGAAAAAGTTTGAAGAAAGAGGCCACAAGATGAACAGATTACAAACTATACAAAGCAACAGTAGCCAAACTTACTTGGTATTAATTATAGTCTATTAGATTACAAGCTCCTTGAGAGCAACAACTATGTTTTGCCTTTTATTTATGTCCTCTCTGCTTAATTAGCAGAATGCCTGGAACACAGCAGCCACTTGATAAATGCTAGTTGACTAAGAACAGAAAAACAGAAGTGGAACACATCTGTGAGAAAAAGGAGCAACTGAATTAATCAACAAGCATTTATTTATTGTCTAACATGTGCCAATCACTATGTGAGGTGCCACAAAATGAAAAATGAAATAAACTCTATCTTCAAATAGTTCACATTTCAACATAAATCACTGAAGAAAAGACTCATTCTTTTTGAGAATTTCAAAGGAATACTTCATACTAGAAATAGAAATACTAGAGGAAAATTTAAGGACGTTTGGCATATGCGAGGTTAAACTAAGATCATAAACCATATACTACAATGATTTCAAAATGAAAAGGTGACTTAAATGTATATATGGACATACCATTAAAAATAAGAAGAGAAGGAAATCGATTTTTCTTTTACAACTAAAGCTAAGGAAAAAAAGTTGTAAACTAAAGAGGGAATAGAAGAAACTATAAAAATATAATAGACAATTTTCACTACATAAATGTAAAAGCCTTTTGCAAAAATAAAATCAAGACGAGTAAAAGAAAATGGCAGAATGGGAAAATAGCATAGTATATTACTATTTAAAAGTCTGGGATTGAGCATTGGCCCTGAAGTCAGGAGTACCCAAGTTCAAATTTGGCCTCAGATACTTAACACATACTAATTGTGTGACCCTGGGCAATTCACTTAATTCAATTACCCTCCCCCATTCCCCAAAAGTCTGATATCCAAAATATACAAAGATTAGATCAAATAATAAACACCAAGAGCCATTACCCAATAGATAAGTAGTTGAAAGATATAAATAATTTAGCTTCTAAAGAATTGTAAGCTATAAATGATCATAAGAAACATACTCCAAATCACTGAGTAAGAGTTAAATTTAATGAGAATATCTTTGAGTTTTTACCTCACACCAAGGGAAACTGGTAAAGATGACAAGAAATGATAAGAATAAAAGCTATGAGAAGGCAGGCATATTATATACTATTGATGGAGCTGTGACATGATCCAATTGTATTGGATATGAATTTGGAATTATGGAGGAGAACAATTAAATTATTTATGTCCTTTGATTTGGTAAAAACCACTACTGGGAGAGTCCAATATATACCCCCAAAAGATCCAATATATACCAAAGTATTAGTAGCAACTCTTTTTTGTGGCAATAAAGAACTAGAAACAAAGTGGGCAACCATTGATTAATGAATGATAGAAAAAACTATGGAGCATGAATATAATGTGCTGTACTGTGCAGAAATGATGAAGAAAGATAAAATGGCATAACGAATAGAGAAGCAGTTTCAGAACCATTAAGTTTCCCTCTATCACAGATCTAGACTCCTCTTCTACCAACCCCAAAAGAAAATAAAATGAGGAATTCAGAAAATTATGAAGATTTCTATGAATTGACATAATGATGTAAGCTGAGCCAAGAGAACAATATGCATGACTACAACTAAATGAGGAAACCCAATGACAAATAAATGAAAAATCAATGAAGGTCTTGGGAGAGCAAATAATAAAATATGATGACCCTCTCACAATAGAAGAGCTATTAGGCCAGAACATTGTATGCTTTTCCTGATGTGGTCATTGTATCAGGTATTTCTCTTTGATTGTTATTTTTTGTCCTATGAAAGGGTATAATCTGGAGAAGGTTTGAAATAATAGGGTCATAAAAACTGATAGTGTCAATAAAAAAATTTTCAATGAAAATTGAATAAAAAGGACCTTAGAGGGCATCTAGTACAATTTCTTCATTTGACTGATGATGGGACTGAGGCACAGAAAAGTTAACATGTCCACAGTCATAAACATAGCAATTAAGTTATATAGAGGCAGGAGGTAAGTCCAGGTTCTAACTCCAAAGCCAGTATTTTCACAGTTTAATGCTACTACAAAGTTCACCATGCCATGAATTCAGGATGTCCTAAATCATCTGTTGAAGAATTTGTATATAGACTAAAAAAAAAAAAACCCTATCTTTGCACGGCACTCTTTTTCACCCTGGACCATTTTATGGTCCTATCCTTCCATAGAGCCAAACTCCTTCATTTTATTCTCAACTCTACAGTTAAGCATTTCAACTTAACATTATCCTTTTCTCTCAAATTCCTTGCTCTCCTGAATCCTGTATTATCTTTGCCAAGACCTCAAGAGAAGAGATTGTTCCATTTTTTTAAGTTTTATACTTTCAGCTTGCACAGTATTTGTCATATAGTAGGCATTCAATAAAATCTTAATTGTTTCTTTCAGGTTTAATATATAGCAAAATTATCGATTAAGATTTTAATCCAAGTCCTTCAACAATGTAATATATTGAGAATTGAAAAAAGATTTAGAAAATCAAGAATTATAATGTTCTAAAAGTCTAAAAAAATTCTGATTCATAGAACTCTTTTTTTTAAACTATTCTCACTATGGAAGTGAAAGGGAATGGAAGACCATTGTATATTTTTGTCTGTTTTATTGGTCACCATGGACAAATAATTCAACACCTAATAGTAAACTTCTCTGTACTTAGCTAGGCTGGACCTTGGGCAGCAGATAAAGTCTATCACTAGTATCATATTCTGAAGTCTTTCCAGTTTAGGAGAATCAGCCAGATTTTGCACTCTGCAGGCATTTCCTTCAAGAACTCACTTCCACACCATGATTAGGCACTAGGGTAGTTACTATGAAGAAAAACTACCTAATTCTAAGCAAAGTATAGGGGGGAAGTAATAAAAGGGCAAAGCATAGAAATCCCAGAAACAGAATCAAATAAATTTAATTTTGTGACAAGATAAAAGATGGACCTTCAGAGTAGAAAACATCATTTTGTACTTAATGTTTTGCATTTCCTCTCTACGATACAGTTACCCCTTACTCTAATCCAAGTCATAAATCTAAAACTGGTCAGATTTGGGATTAAGTGGATCCATGAAATTGATTAAAACTTTAGTTTGGGAATTTAGGGAAGAGCTTTGAAGTATCCTATATAGGTGACAATCAACAATGTAAAATAAACAAGCCAAAATTCAGAACCAAGCAGAAAGTAAGAGGAGGTAGAGGGCCAGAAGCAGAAGATGACATCAGAACTTGGAAGCAGGGTTGAAACAAAATGATATCTGAAGTGGGATTATTGAAAATAGCCTAGACTTCACACATGGATTCAAACTCAACAGAATGAGAGCTTCAATTTGTCGAACCCACATCAAGGGGCTCCCATCACTGCCACCATCCACATGAACTATCAGATATTCTACAGGGCAGCAGTCTCTGATCCTTACAACCTATGCTAAAGACATAAAGTACATATGTCTCCTGGATGCTTAAAGAACTATAAAAAAGATAAATTATTTGTCATCTAAATCATTCATTAATTAATGAGAATAGATACCAGTATTGCTAAAAGGAAAAATTTAAGAGAAATACCAGTAAAATCTAATTATTCTTAAGTAAAGGTTCTAAAGGATGTGTGGATAGATTTAAGAGGTCTATGAACTTAGAACAAAACTACTTCATTTTAATAGATTAATAATGTAGTGAGATATTCAACTAATTGAGAATAATGACCTTAATTATTAACAATAGAATAATAATTTAATAAATTGATCCTTTACCATTCTAAGCAGTAACACATTATTCTGAAAAGGGGGCAATAAGCTTCACCAGACAGCCAAAGAAGTACATAAAACAAACAAAAAAAAAAGTTAAAGACACTTGGCCTATAAAGGCAGGTTATGTAGAGTGTACAGCGAAAGAGATGAAAATAAGCTTGAGGTTTCCTGTTTGAGGAACCATTAATAAAGCAGTTTTGCTCACTTCCCACCCCTAAAGAATAGCACTGGCATAGACTGAATGGCTCCATCATTTATGTTCTGAACTGGCACATAGACAACCAACTCAGGGAATGCATTTTTTAGAATGCAGGCTAAGGGCAATATTAGAGAAGGAAGTTTAAACAGAGTCAGGTAGACTTGAATGCTATTAACAGTGATTGACAAATGAACTAGTGTACCCTGAAAAAGAGGAAAAAAAAAACATTAAAAGAGATCCCTGGTATTCTTATGATTGGGATTTTATATTTGAGAAGAGGTTTTTAAGTAACAATAACTACAGTATCATGAAACAAATTAGGTAATGACTCAACCATGAACTCTAAATCTTCAGGAGATGGAAGATACAGAAAGATATATGTCAACCCAATATAGTTATTTCCAAGAGAGCTGTTCATAAAAAGAATGGCCTGTCTGAGGATTGAATGAGTTTTCTACCAGTGGAGATCTTTAAATAAAGTCTGCATAATTATGTCAGAGATTTTGTAGAGGGGCTTTTTCTTCAAGTACAGATTGAATTAGATGGCATCTAAAGATTTACATAGATAACATTAGGGCTTAATAATCCTTACACAATAAAAAATAGGAAGAATTCATTATTTTTAAAATGTTGGTGAAATGGCAAGTGTTATAGTGGAAAAAAATAAATTTCAATCCTCTCCCTATACCATATACCAATAAGTTCTGACTGGATCAAACAAAGTAAAATTTTAGAAAACTATTTTTAAAGTTTTCTGACTTTTTAAAAAGGTAATAATGTATTTTGTCTCAATTGTGGAAAGCAGATAAATTTTCAGTTATTAAATAAATAGGATAAAATAATTTGATTACAGAGATAGAAAAAAGACAGGTGAGATAGAAAGTTATCGAGACATAATGTTAGTAGACCAAATTGCTCTTCAAAAAAAGCGCACCATTTTCCAATTCTGCCTGCAAAGTACGAGTGTACCTGTCTTCTCACAATGCTACCAACATTAAGTTTTGTCCCCCTTTTTTTTTTGGACATAAATATGATTGTAAAAAAAATTACAAGAGATTAAAGAAAAAGATACGGCACTAATGTACAATTAACATACAGTTAATGTGCAATTAAAAATTCAATGTCTAAACTGTAAGACAATGAAAACAATTGGGTATTCATCAACTATGGAAGGGCAACTGTAATATATAAATGCAATAAAATATTATTGCACCATTCCTTCATCCCTGAAGAAGACCATAATCCCTGAAGAAGACATCAGGAAGGTGATGCCATGACATGCAAATGAATTGAATTTAAGGGAAAGAAGGCTGTGCAAAGTCCCCTGCCTCACTTTCCCCTCCAGAGCCAATCTGGGTCTAGTGGCCAGATATAAAGCAGGAAAACTAGAATTGGCCTTAGATGTAATGGGAGACCTTCAACTTTATAGGCTAAGATCTTCAACAAGTAGCAGTTTGACTGAAGTTGAGGAACAATAAAAACAAAGAATTCAGAGATGCATGGAAACACTTGGACTGATGCAAAGTAAAAAAAAAAGATGAAGCAACAGTGTGACAAATACAATGGTTACAATTCCATAAATGACAACATTGAAAACCATGTAAACTCATATGAAAAGAGTGCAAACTTTGAATCAGAGGACAGTGATGAAACTCATTCCTTTCCTTAGTAGAAAATACAGTGACTGTGGGCAAATAATACTACATTTACTGCCATGTTCACTAATTTGGCTTACCTCTTTTTCATGTCATAAGGGAAGATTATGTAGAAATGGCTAGTTAACGGGATATATAACTGAGGTGTTTTTAAAGTCATAAATAAAACATTTTTAAAACTTTTTGAAATGTTTAAGGTAGTGATATGAAAATTCAGTCCCAAATGGAAAAAAATAATCAAAGGCATAAAAAATTATGAGTATATACTTATTGTAAACAATCATTTGAAGCTGTTCAATCTCATAAAGTGAAAAAATGCAAATTAAAGCATTTAAGACACTATTTTACAGTCATAAAATTGGCAAAAAATAACAACGAAAAAACCAATCCCAAAATTCAATGTTAGTAGCATTGTGAGAACATATGTACACTCATACTTTGCAGACAGAATTTCAAAATGATATATACTTTTTTTGAAGGGCAATTTGGTCTACTAACACTATTGCCCAATACCTTCTATTTCACCTTAGATCCATTTCATCTTTGTCAATAACTTCATAACTCAGCTCACTTTTTTTTTACCTCCTTGGAAATTGTTGATTAGAAAACTAATGGGAGACAGGAGAGGAAACAGGACACAATCATATTCCCTGTAACTCCAGATCAAAACTTTGGAAAATGAAGCCAGATTCTGGAAGGTTTTAAAGGCTAAGCAGAGAATTCTAGACTTGATCCTTTGGAAATGAGGTACAGCCTGTTGTCGTTTTTTAATTAGAAGAGTGACATGTTTTATGCTTTATGTTGGGAAGATTAATCTGGCAGCAATGTCCAGATAGACTGAAGGTCAACAAGTCAGTCAACATCATTTACAAGCCTGTACTATATGCCAGGCACACTATTTGTGGGAAAGGAAAAGATACTAGAGTCAGGAAAGCCAGCTAGCACATTATTGCAAGAATGCAAGTGAAGGCTATTTGACAAAAACTGCTGGGAAAACTGGAAACTAGTGTGGAAGAAATTAGGGCTTGACCCACATCTAACACCACATACCAAGATAAGATCTAAATGGGTTCATGATCTGGATATAAAGAGTGATTTTGTAAACAAGTTAGAGGAACATAATATAGTTTACCTCTCAGACCTGTGGAGATGGAATAAATTTATGTCCAAAGAAGAACTGGAACTTTTAATTGAAAACCAGATAGATAACTTTGACTATATTAAGTTAAAAAGTTTTTGTACAAACAAAATCAATGCAGACAAGATTAGGAGGGAAGCATCAAATTGGGAAATCATCTTTACATTTAAGGGTTCTGATAAAGGTCTCATCTCTAAAATATGTAGAGAATTTGTCTCATATTTATAAAAATTCAAGCCATTCTCCAATCAATAAATGGTCAAAGGATATGAACAGACAATTTTCAGAGGATGAAATTAAAACTATTTATAGTCATATGAAAAGGTGCTCCAAATCACTATTGATCAGAGAAATGCAAATCAAGACAACCCTGAGATACCACTTCACACCTGTCAGATTGGCTAAAATGACAGGAAAAGTTAATGATGAATGTTGGAGGGGTTGTGGGAGGGCTGGGACACTGATGCATTGTTGGTGGAGCTGTGAACGGATACAGCCATTCTGGAGAACAATTTGGAGCTATGCTCAAAAAGTTATCAAACTGTGCATACCCTTTGACCCAGCAGCATTTCTATTGGGCTTATATCCCAAAGAAATCATAAAGGAAGGAAAAGGCCCCACATGTGCAAGAATGTTTGTGGCAGCCCTTTTTGTAGTGGCTAGAAACTGGAAATTGAATAGATGCCCTTCAATTGGAGAATGGCTGAATAAATTATGGTATATGAATACTATGGAATATTATTGTTCTGTAAGAAATGACCAGCAAGATGATTTCAGAGAGGCCTGGAGAGACTTACATGAACTGATGCTGAGTGAAATGAGCAGAACCAGGAGATCATTATACACGGCAACAACAGTACTATATGACGATCAATTCTGATGGACATGGCTCTCTTCAACAATGAAATGTTTCAAACCACCTCCAATTGTTCACTGAAGTAAGCCATATACACCCAGAGAGAGGGATGCGAAATGTGGACCACAACATAACATTCTCATACTCCTTGATTGATGTTTGCTTACATTGTGTTTCCTTTATCTGATATATCGTTTGTGTAGATAAGATTTTTCTTGCACACCAATGATAAGTTTGGAAATATGTATACATATATTCGATTTGCCAATATTTTAACATAATTAACATGTAGTGGATATCCTGCCATCTAGGGGAGGGGTGGGGAGTTGGGGGAAAAATTTGTAACGGAAAGCTATGTAAGGGTTATTGTTGAAGAATTACCCACACATATGTTATGCAAATAAAATAAAAATTAAAAAAAAAAAGAATGCAAGTGAAGGTAGTAGAAGAGATAAAGTTAGACATTTTGAAAGCAGAATCAATATTATTGTTGCTCAGTTATTTTCAAAGTCTAAATGTCCATGATCCCTATTAGGTTTTGTTTGTTTGTTTGTGTTTTTTTCTGTAAAGATATTGAAGTGGTTTTCCATTTCCTTCTCTAATTCACTTTACAGATGAGGAAACTGAGGCAGACAGGATTGTTCAGGGTCACACAGTTAAGTGTCTAGGGTCAAATTTTTACTCAGGAGGATAACTATTCCTGGCATTCTATACGATATGGTGCCACCTGGTGCCCCCATAGTACTGATAAGAGGTGGTAGCTGAGGCTACTTGTTGGTTTTGGGGATAGAACATTGAACTCAGAATGAAGACCTGGATTGGAGTCCTGACTTAGACATTTACTAGCTGTGCAACTCCAGGTAATTCTGCCTCAGTAAAATAGAGATCATAACAATACCTACTTCCCAAGGTTGTCATGAGGATCTAATTGGATAATATATGGTAAGTACTTTGCTAATGAAAAGCACTATGTAAATACTAGTTACTACTATTATTGCCCTTGTTGTTGTTAATTATTATAATTCTTTTATTATTATTAAATGAAAAACTTTCTTGTGCTGCCTGCCTAAGGCCTTTGGATTTAAAGGATTTCTCTGATCCTTCTTTCCCAAAGATACGTTCTCTGGACAGATCAGAAAATCCAAAGAAAGAGTCAAAGAACATAGGGAGTGAAATGACCCATTCTCCTTATCACTGCAATCACACTTTAATGTTTAGAGTCTTGGCTGCAGGGACCCTAAAGATAACTGTAACCTGTGATGGTAAAATGAATAAATACAGAATACAGCATAAATACACAATATTTTACAATCTGTGTCCCAATTACCCAGTTTAACCTACCCCCCCCAAAAAAACCATAAGCATCAGTACAGTGTCTGACAATGTGCAATGTAACTTTCTATTGATTTGATTATTCTTGTTTAAACTGTAATGTTTCAAGGGCTAAGGTACTCATATCTGAATAACTATCTCACAAAATAAAGTTAATCTTCAGTTTTAGTATTAGTTCTGTCATTAGCTGTGAGAGCTTTAAAAAGTCGTAACCTCTAGGCCTATATTTCATCTGTAAAATGAAGGGTTTGTATTATATGATCATTTCTCAAAATGTGGGCTACTGATCCCTGAGAGGAGATCCTAGAGATTAAAATTGTTTTTATAGGAGTACTAAAGTATTATTTGACAATTTAAAAATTCCCTTTTCCAACTACATATCTATCAAAGGAATTTTTTTATATACTTCAGCTGAAGCAACATTCATCAACAGATTAAATGCCGGAAGATGATAATCTAGCTCTTTTCTCTTAAACCAGATAATAAAGAGGTTTGCAAAAGTATGTAAAACAATGTTCCTCTTCTAATTTTTTTCGTTTTAGAAAATATAGTTGTTTTCCCATAAAATGAATTATTCATGTTAATATGTAACAGGTTTTTCAATTTTGTCAGTTTCCATTTCTAATTCTGATAGATAAAATTTACATAAATAAAAGTCTTTTGAGGTCCTCATGAATTTTTAGAAGTATAAAGGCATTCTCAATAGTTGTTAAAAGTATAAAGGGGTAGCTAAGTGGTGCAGTGGATAGAGCTCTGGTCATGGAGTCAGTAAAACTGAGTTCAAATCCAGCCTCTGACACTTGACACTTCTAGATATGTGATCCTAGATAGGCCACTTCACCCCAAGTGCCTTGGGGAAAAAAAAGACCAAAAAGGTTGAGAATCATTGGTCTATATGATTTCTAAATCTGAGGATCCTTCCTCTGGTTCTTCTTCTTCCTAATGCCTCCCAAATCTCTGTCCTAAGCCTTCTCTACACTTTGTCCTTTAGCCATCTTGCCTACTCCCATAGTTTTAATTATGGCCTCTGTGAAGATGACTAACTCAATCAGCATCTCTATATTTTACTTCCACTATCCAATTTTAAGCTAGATATTCTCTCATGATTTCAAATTCAAAATATACAAAATATATTTTGTATATTTTTTTGCCTATCTTCTTCACTTTCCTGTTTCTGTTGATTTTCCAGATTATCCAAATTAGATGCCTCAGTCTTCAAGTTTTCCTTCTTTCATACAATGTCTTTTTCTTCTGACTTGAGTTGGCAGGTAGCGATTAATTCACCTCCAGGAAAACCTTCTACCTTCATATACCAACCATCCTTTTTATTCCACTGCCAACACCTTGGTTTAGAACCTAATTACTTCCCCAGAACTACTAGAAAAGTCTTTTATCTATTTTCCTAGACTTTCTTCAATTTTCTATCCTAGCCTTAATTTATCTTTGCTGCCACTATCAAAGCAATGTTCCTAATAAACAATTCTGGTCATATCACCCACCCTCTTTCTCAAAAATAGCAATGACATTCAATTGCTTTCTAAATAAACCATAGAATCCTTAATGAAGTACACAAGATCCCCAACACACTAGTTCCAATTTCCATTTCCATTCTTATTGCAAATTAGTTCCCAAATTTCTCTGAATATACATACTTTTGTCATTTCTTTTAGAACATATTTCATTACATTTTTCACCCCTTGATTTGTTGTTCCATTTGCCAAATGGTCATGCACTTGGTTTCCACTTCTTTGCCATAACAAAAATTGTTGCGATGACTATTTTTGTATGTATGCATTCATTTCCTCTCTTTGAAGTCTTACAGTGGTGTATAGTTGAGTCTGTATAATTTAATGACTTTCTCAATATGTTTACTAATTTTTTTCTAGAATGGCTGGATTTCTTCATAAACTTCACCAGTAATGCATATAAACTACTATGTCCCAACAAAACTGAAATAATGTTTCCCAGTTTTATCATGATCTTGGCTATCTCCATGCAATCAAGCAACATCCCTAAAATGAACTTTGTGGAGGTTTTGAGACGTGAATCAGACCTCTGCCTTCTGAAATCCTTTCCTAAAAGGTCTGATTCACGTTTCAAAACCTCCACAAAATCTTCCTTGATTCCTTCTAGTTTAAGGTAAGCTATCCTTATCTGAATTACCTCATACCATTTTCCCCCATGAATTAAACACTAACTTAAGTTATAGTTACTTGTTAATATGATTCAGCTCAGTTGCCACTTCCTGTGATGCCTTCCCTGATATTCCTCCTCCCCACACTTTGTCTTTTCTCTCTCCTCAAATTATATTGTGTTTATTTATCTGGCTAGCAGTTAAGTCTCTTTCCACTCTCTAAACCAGGATTCTAAATCTTACCATCAATTAATCAACAAGTATTTATTAAATGTCTACTGTGTCCCAGTACTCAGTCTGGGCAGATTTGGCTTTATCCTCATTTTGTATCCCCATTCATATAGTACATACTTAATAATTGTCAAATTTCAAGGTCTCCCCAAGCTTCCTTGAAAGCAGGCTCTTTGAGGACAGAGACAGGGTCAAAAAGAAAGACCAGATTAGATAATGTGACAGTGGATAGAGAGCCAGTCTCTGACTCAGACAGATCTACATTGGAAAGGCAGTGTCTGACACAAAGTGGTTGTGTGGCCCTGAGTGACTCACTTAATGCCCCAGTGCTCCAGGCAAATCTCAAAATATAAATTGTTGAACAAGTGTTGACCTGCAGTGATAGAGGGAGTTTACACATCTGAAGTCCCTAAGCCAATTAAATCACAGTTCAATTTTAAAACAAAATATTACTACTGTGTCTTGCACATCTTTAAAAAATGGATCTGTGATCTTAAGGATCCGGAAGATGCATTCAAAGATACAAATCTTAGAAAAGAGAAAAAAGTATAGAAATGTATAATGGAAGGAATTTTAAGAGCAAAGTGGGAAAACTCACCCATAAAATAAAGGATATTAGAATGAACTAGAAAGCAGAATTCAATACTATATGTTGTTTAGAAGATTCAAACTGAGTTAAGATGAGGGAAAGAGGCAGAATTTATTATGCTTCAGGAAAATTCAAAAAAGTAGAATTAACTATCATGATTTTAGAATCTGTAACAGTAAAAATAAGCATGGTTAAAAGAGATAAACAGGAAAATTATTGTATGCTTAAACATAACACAGATAATGAAATAATATGCCATATATTTACTAACTGGTGTTATATTCTTGAAGGAAAAGTTAATCTAATTCCAAGAAAAAAGAGACAAAAAAACTAATAGTTGATATTTTCGTTCCTAAGCCTTAGCAAAATTTGATAATAAGATAAATAAGAAGTTATTTTTTTCCAGAATTTTAGAAAAGTTAGATATGAAAAATTTCTGGAGATTATTGAAATGGAACAGAAAAGAATATGCATATTCTTCAGCTAAGTATGATACCTCTTTAAAAATTTATCATGCATGGGGCAGCTAGGTGGGGCAGTGATAGAGCACCAGCCCTGAAGTCAGGAGGACCTGAGTTCAAATCTGATCTCAGACACTTAACATTCCTTAGCTGTGTGACCTTGGGCAAGTCACTTAACCTCAATTGCCTCAGGGGAAAAAAATGTATCATGCAGCAGAAAAGCAGCAATATTAAATATGCCCTTTCTTTACTGACCAAAATGCAATTTAAAATATAATCAAGAGTATTTGAACAATACATTCAAACTAAAATGGAGAATAAATTAATTAATCCTAATTGTAGTCAAAGAACAAAAAATTGAAATAATAGATAATTTCGACATGAAAAGTAATAAGACAACATATTAAAAGTTTTAGGATGCAATCAAAATGAAAAAGAAGCACTCAAATGATGATGGAAATTATTAAAAAGTATTTTTTCCAGTTATGACAGCAAAAACCAAGAATTTAAGTGAAACAGATTAATATTTACAAAAACATAAAATAGAAGTAACAAATAGAGAATTTAAATAAACCAATCTCAGAAAATAAATTAAATAAGACATAAACGTGCTCATAAATGGGGGAAAAAACTTCTAGAATCAGAAAAAATTTACAAATTAATTCTACAAAATATTCAAAGACAAATTAACTTCAATTTTGTGTGTGTGTGTGTATGTGTGTGTAGACACACAATATTTTTTACAAAAATAAAGATGGCATTCTATTAAATTCCTTCTATGGAACAAATGTGGTCCTGATACTTAAACTGAGGAGAGAAGCCAGAGGAAAAAATAAAGAAATAGAGGGCAACAGATCTGATAAATTCAATGCAAAAATATGAATAAAAGATTAGCAAAGAGGATACAACAGCATAAATAAAAATTGTATACTATGATCAGGTTGGATTTATATCAGGAATTTAGATTTGGTTCACCATTAGAGCTATAAACATAATAGATAACAGGGATGATAAAAATAATTTTTAAAAGCTTATGATTCTATAAGCAGAAAAAAAAACATTTGGTGCAATGCAGCACACTCTCAACATCATCTGAGTAGGAATGAAGAAGGCAGATAGTAGGAGTAATCCAGGGGTGGGGTTTGTCAAAGGACAAATGGTAATAGGACAGAGGAAGAAAGGGCAAGGAATGCAAGTAGAGTATGATAGATTGAAATGGTTAAGTATAGTTTTTGCACAAACAAAATCAATGTCATTAAAATTGGAAGGTAAACAGTAAACTAGGAGGATATATTTGAAGGAAATTGATCTGATAAATGTCTGATACTCAAGGATTTGGGTAACTAGATGGTAAAGTGGGTAGAAGTCCTAGAATCAGGAACATTTATCTTACTGAATTCAAATCCAGCCTTAGGCACTTACTAACTGTGTGATCCTGTTTCACTAAATTTCTTCACCAGCAACATGGGCTGGAAAAGAAAATAGCAGTATCTTTGCCAAGAAAATCCCAAAAGAGTCAGACCCAACAAAAAATGACTGAACAACCACTTCCTAAGGTTTATATAGAGAACTGATACAAATGCATACAAGAATAAGTGGTCAAAGAGAGAAAGGAAGAAAGGAAAGAAAAAGCTATTGTATATCACACATTATGGTAAGAGCTTTTTACAACTATCTCATTGGAGGGGAAAGCCATCAACAACCCTATAGAAAAAAAATTGCAAATCACTGATAAATAAAAAAAATTCAATCAAAATAATTTAGAGGTTCCATCACACCCTTGCCCAATTGGCAAAAATGGCCTAAAAAGGAAAAATTGTTATTTTTAAAGAAGCATTGGGATAAAATACTAATTATATATACTGTTGGTGGAGTTGTGAAGTGGTCCCGTTATTCTGGAAAAAATGTGTAAGTATACCCAGAAAGTTACTAAATCACCCAGACTCATCTATACCACTATTAGACTTACAAAGTAAAGAGATCAGAGTTAGAGGAAATGGAGTCATACATACAAAAATATTCATAACAACAGTTTTTGTTGACAGAGAAGTGAAAACAAGTGGATGACTATCAATTGGCAAATGGATCAACAAATCAAGGTGTATAAACTTAACAAAATATTATTGTGCTAAAAGAAATGACAAAAAGATATATATTTCAGAGAAATTTGGGAACATTAATATGAACTTAGGTAGAATGAAGTGGACAAGGATAATAATTTATATATTGACCAGCCCAAATAAAAACAACTTTGAAAAAGTTAAGAACTCTGATCAATAATCACAACTGCAGAAGTCCAATCATAAATCTTGTTTGCCATTACTTGGCAGAAGTGAGAGATTCTAAGGGCAAAAATGAATACATGTGATCAATATAACAAAAAAAATGATATGCTAAGATTATCTTTATCTGCTACAAGAAAGGATTTTAATTGGAGAAGAAGAGAATATGTTGGGGTAGGGACAGTATAGGGTAATAATAGTGATTTTTTTTTAAAATGCCAGGGAAATACATTTAAAAAAAAATACAGAGAGAAGAAAGAAAAAGTTCAGAAATGACTAATAATGGCAGTTTGGCAGTACTATTTTAAATCTGATGTATATTTTTTAGAAATTAGGTACTCTCAAGTTCATAATTTTAAAAATTATTAAAGGTTAGAATAAATGCTAATAAGGAAGAATGAAAGATAATAAGTTTAAAAGCTAGGGCCAGGTTGTGAAGAGCTCTAAATTCCATTGTGGATAATAATAGTAAACCACTAAAATTTATTGTGCAAGGAATGCCAATCAACCTTAAGCTTTGGGAAAAATCATTTTGACAGTTGTAGATTGTAAAAGATTGGTGGCAGAGAGACCACTTTGGAGGTCTATTATTATATTCTAGGTAATGAAGACTTGAACTGAGGAGGTGACTATGCAAGTAAAAAGGGAATATATTTGAGAGTTATGGTGGGGAGAGAAACAAAACTGAGTAGCTAATTGGATATTTAGGGTAAGGATTAGTTATAAGGAGCTGAGAATGACAATAAAGTTAAAATCCTTGGTAACTAGAAGGATGGTAGTACCATTCAGCAGAAATAGAGAAGTTTAGAAAAAAGTAGGTCTTTTGGGGGAATGACATATTTTGAACACAGGGAATATGAGATACTTATTGTACAGTCACTTCAAAATACCAACAGGCAGTTACTGATATTGAACTGGAAAACAGGAAAGAAACTAGGGCTGAATAAATAAATCTAAGAATCATCTGCATAAGCAATAATTGAACCCACAGAATTTGAAAAGGTCATTGAGTATCAGAGTTCAGAAAGAAAAAAAGAAGGCCCAGGTAAGGGCCTTGGAGTATACATATATTTTGTGGATATAACATGGTGGGGGCAGGAGGGAGAGAGAATGATCCAGCAAAGAAGATTGAGAAGGAACAGTCAAAAAAGGAAGCAGAAGAACCAAGAAAAAAGCCAAGGCAGGAAAACTTAGAGAGGAATAAGCAACCAAGTAGAAAAACGTAGTCAACAGTGTCACATGCTACAGAGGTCAAGAAGGATTAGGACTGAGGGAAAAAAAAAAAAACATATTTGGGGATAACATAGGTAATTTAAAGAGAGCACTTTCTTTTGAGTGATGAGGTCAGATGATGAGGTTGGAGAGCATTTAGAAATAAACATGATTTACTAGCTGCATGGCCATTTAGAAATGAACATGATTTATTAGCTGTATGACATTGAGCAAGACCAAGCATCTCCAAAAATAAGTAAAATAAAAAATTGAAACGAACAAGAGAAGCAGCATAATCACAATAAGCATAGTTTTTTTGTTTTTTTTTTCAAGAAGGAAGATATGTAGGAGAATCTCTTGCAGACATGGTAGGAGCTAGGGAGGTATTTTGTGTGTTTTGAGGATGGGGAAAACTTTTGTTTTTATAGATGAAGGAACCATTAGACAGGAAAAGACTAAAAATGAGAGGGGGAGAGAGGATTGTAGTAGAGACAATCTGCTCAAGATGGTAACAAAGGACAGGATCAAGAATATATGGAGATTTGTTAGTCTTGGCAAGAGATAAAGGCAGAGATAGTGCAGAATGATGTCATGAGGTTGTATGAGACAGAAAAGGAGAGAAGAGGGAATTCAAAAGACCTTGCATTTCTCAGCAAAGTATGTCAAGGTCCTCAATTGAGAGGATGGAATGTAGGAGTGCTGGGTGAGCAGTGGAGGAGGAGGAGGAGGATCTAGAGAGAAAGGAAAAAACTTGAGACGAGGAAGTTTGGAGTAATCCCTTTATGAACACGAGCTGGACCTCAGATTTCAATGGTATGGGGAACCCAGGTGAGAAAACTCTCTCTGCCAACATAACTTGCAGTGCTACAGAATTGCTTAGAGTAAGTATCAAAATCCCTGGGCCTGCAACACTCCTACAGCTTAAACCAGATGAAAATACAAGTGAGGAAATGTTTAACAAAAAAATAAAAATAAAAATACAATAAAACAGAAAAAAGTTAATTTAAGATTTTTTAAATCAACATTGCTGTCCCAAGGAGCTGTTTCTTTTTTAAGTTTGGCCACTAGAGATTTAGAATACTTAAAAGTAAAGGGAATGGTGCAGGGTGCTAGTCTGTGTCAGAAGCAGAACTTGAACCTAGATCTAGGAATAGCCAGGTGGTGCTATGGATAAAGCACTGAGGTCGGAGTTAGGAGGACCTAAGTTTAAATCTGGCCTCAGCTGTGTGACCCCCAGTCAAGTCACTTAACCTTATCTGCCTCAGTTTACTCAGCTATAAAATGAGCTAGAGAAGGAAAAGCTAAACTAGTCCAGTATCTCTGCCAAGAAAACCCCAAATGGGATTACAAAGAGTCAGATATAACTAAAAAATAACTGAAATATTACAACTTCCTGTCTTCAAGGCCAGTTATCTATCTACTATGTCATGCTGCTTCTCCCAGTAGGGAGTGGGGCAGAAATTCAATTAGGAAAGAATAAAGAGTTATCTTGTTACAGTGAGGGCCTGGTTGAGATGTGATAATCATTATCAATTTCATGACTTCCTCTAGCTTTCTTTAGCAACTCTTGAGTGGGAGCAAAGGAAGTTGATGGTGGAAATAAATCAGAGTTGGGTTTTGGCAAGGGATTCAAAAATAGAGCTTAATATGAGGGGAAACCAGCTAAATAAGAAAGAAAGAGCTTGAAGGCAGAGAATGCCCATGTGAAGAGGTATTGAAGCCCTCATGTTCTTTGTTCCTTACTGATTCTTCTAAATTTCACTGTTCCACCATCACTCACCTCGTCCTTCTCTGAAATCCATGCCATCCAAAACTGGAAACAGAATACTAGCAATAGATCATAACTGTGCCATAAGAATTAACAAAGAGAAAGAATTAAGAGAAAGAACTGAATGAACTGATACTGGGCAAAGTAAGCAAAACAAGCAGCACAATTTACCCAATTTCCAAAATAATGCAAAGAAAAACAACACTAAAATACTTTAGAGTTATTGATCAATTCAAAGGACAATTATAACTTCAAAAGGTAGATGATAAATCATGTATCTCCTGCATTCTAAAAAGAGATAGTATAAAACAAGGCCTACATTTTCAGATAAGAGCAATGCTGACTTACAGTTAGCCCTTCCACATTACAAGGATTATGGGCATGGCGTTCCCACAATCTGGAAAATCCATGCAGTTTTTTGGCTCTCCCTTTGTACCAGAAAAGGTCTGAATTTTTTCTTTTCTTTTTTTTTTAAAGCAATATTTACAGTACCGTATTGTAAAATTTGAACCAAGTATTTGGTCATAGCACACAAAGGCCAGTATTTGACAGAGAACCTATCTGTGGCTTCCATAAAACTCCCCCCAAAATTCCCATTTAATTTCTTATGCCAATCACAAGATGTAGAAACCACAATGGGGAAAGCTGTGATGTGGAAGGTCTAAGTGTAATTTATTTTGTTCAATTACACTTATCTTTGAGAATGGAGGGCTCCATTGACTACGGTTTTTATGTGCAATTATCTCTTAGTTTTGTTATTTTTACTTGCTATCATATAAGTCTTTCCAGGTTCCATTTTTTAAAAAGAGATTGAACATCCTTATCTTACCTGGGCTTGTGATCTTTCATGGATCAGACCCCAATGCTGAACAGTAAGTATGGAAGCTTTAATCTGCTCCATTTTTCCAGTCTGGATTAGTTCAATTTTTCTTAGGCAGCCTGGTAGCTCTCTAATATGGCAAGACTGCCTGCCAATATGCAAGCCTTTGAATGGGAGGGATCTCCCACATTAGTGCCAGACTTTGTAAAGACACCTGGCAGGCTGCAGCTCTACCTCAACTTAAAACTTCTAAACATAAACAATCCACCAGTGCAGTCTCGGGAATTACAGGTATGTACCACAACATTTAGAATATTTCTTTTTTAAGTCTTTTGTAACCCCATATTTTCTTCTTTTATATGTTTTGTTCTTGCTATTTAAAAAAATATAGTCATTTCCTACTTATTCTTCCCTCCTACTCCCAATAAGAAAAACAACCTAAAGAAATAAGACTTCTTATTAAGGTAATTCCCAATCTTGATTCCATAAGATTGATAATGCAATACATTTCTCTCTTCTTGATATAGAAGTGGAATGCTATTGCTGCAGAATGCTGCATCAGACATATTCAGTGTGTTTAGTTTGTTCAAGAAATCAAGACACTTAAAAAGGTCAAGGTCTTCTGCTGCATTCATCTCCATCTCCATCTCCAGTCATCGTGATTTATATTTTGCCACTGGACCTAGATGGCTTTGGAAGAGAAAGTGAGACAGGTGACTCTGCAAAGCCCTCCCTCACTTAAATTCTGCATGTAAGGGCATCACTTCCCTGATGTCATGGTTCTCATCTAGAACAAAGGACAAATAACAACAAGCATCTCTATACTCCATATAGAGGATCCAAAGTAAAAAACAAGAATTGTTTCTGCGTACAAGAAGTTTCTTACATTCAGCTGACAAAACCAACATATTTATAGATAAGGAAATGCAAAACATATATATCACACATATACATATATAAAATAAACACTATGCAATTCTGGAAAAGGCACTGACAGGGGTACAAAAGGAAAAGCCTCCTAATGGAGATATCACTGAAACTGAGCCTTTCAAATATGCACTAATGCACAGAGACAGAATATCATATATAGAGAATAGCAAGACTGACAGTTCAGCTGGAATAGTGAGGATATGTGAAAGTAATAGGAAATAACCTCAGAATGGTAAGCTGTCACCAAACTGTTAATTGCTGTGTGTTTTTTAACTGGAATTTACTGTTCAGATAATAGACAATCACTGGATCTTCTGAAAAAGGAGCGTAACAGGCTCAGAGCTGCGTTTTCAGAATATGCACTGGACAGCAATTTGGAGGACAACAGGAAGAGAGGCTTGAGGCAGGAAGGCTTTTTGGGAAACAAGTGCACAAATCCAGGCGGAGGATAATGAGGGTTTAAATTGTTGTTGCTTTTCATCCTTCATTCTTGAAGGCCAGTGACATCAGCAGAGTGATGTCTTGACTTGCAAGTAAACTGGATTGAAGTGAGACAGAGCAGTAGAATTATCAGTCTCTTCTCCAGTCATTAGAGTCCAGTGGCAAGATATAGGTCCAGTAAATATGGAAATATTTTAGAACAATTGCACATGTTTAACCTATACTGGATTACTTGCTGTCTAGGGAGGAATGAGAGGGAGAGGGAAAAATCTGGAACAAAAGGTTTTGGAAAAGCCAATGCTGAAAACTCTCTTTGCGAGATCTTAAAGGAGGGAAAGGGCCCCACAAGCACAAAAATGTTTGTGGCAGCCCTTTTTGCAGTGATAAGAAACTGCAAACAGAATGGATGCCCATCAATTGGAGAATGGCTGAATGAATTATGGTATATGAATGTTATGGAATATTATTGCTCTGTAAGAAACGACCAGCAGGACGATTTCAGAGAGGCCTGGAGAGACTTGCATGAACTGATGCTGAGCGAAATGAGAAGAACCAAGAGAACATCATACACAGCAACAAGATTATACAACGATCAATTCTGATGGACATGGCTCTTTTCAACATTGAGATGATTGAGGGCAGTTTCAATGATCTTGTGTTGGAGAGAGCCATCTACACCCAGACAGAGAGAGGCCTGTGGGAACTAAGAGTGGATCACAAGATAAAATTCTCACTCTTTTTGTTGTTGTTCACTTACATTTTGTTTTCTTATTCATTTTCTTTCCTTTTTTATTTGATTTTTCTGGTGCAGGAAGATAACTGTATAAATATGTTTACATATATTGGATTTAACACATATTTTAACATATATAATACAATATATTGGATTGCTTGTCATCTAAGGGAAGGGGTGGGGGAAGGAGGGGAAAATTTGGAATACAAGGCTATGCAAAGGTCAATGTTGAAAAAATCATCCATGCATATGTTTTGAAAATAAAAAGCTTTAATTAAAAAAAGAAAAAGGGAAACTATCTTTGCATGTATTTGGAAAAATAAAAAGCTATTATAAAAAAATAAAAAAACATAGGTCCGGGTAACAGTTGATAGTCCCAGATGCAATGGGAGACCTTCACTTGAGACTTGAGGGCTAAATTAAGGTGATTACGGGAAGAGTAAAAAGAAAAGGATGGACTAGAGAAACATGAAAGTTGAACTGAAGAGACTTGATGACTGATTGGCTATGGGAGGTAAGTTACAACCTAGGCTGTGAATTTGGGTGACTAGAAAAATGGTGGTGTCCTCCACAGAAATAGGGGCTTTTTGCCTGATTTTGTTGTTACAAGAGATAGTAGTTGCACTGAAGGGACAAGGAGATTTTTTTTTTTTGAGATTTTTTTAAAATAACATCTATAAAACCTTTTGGGGCAACTAGATGGCACACTAGATGGAAATCTGGGCTTTTTAGGAAGATTTATCTTTCTGAGTTCAACTTCAGACATTTCCTAGCTGTGTGACTCTGGGCAAATCACTTTACCCTGTTAGCCTCAGATTCCTCATCTGTAAAATGAGCTAGAGAAAAAAATGGCAAACCACTCCAGTATCTTTGCCAAGGAAACCCCAAGGAAATAAGATCACAAAGAGTTGGACATAACTGAAAAATGACTAAAAAAATTTTTAAAAATAAAATTCTTATTATTCAGCTATGTTACCCTTCCCTTCAGAGATCTAATTTATTTCTAATTTCACTTATACGTTTTTCACAAAATACCACAAGATGTATATTTCCTGCCCTATGTCTCTTCCCAAAACCAATCCTACATATCCAATTAGCTGCTAAGACATTTCCATTTGAATGTCTGGCAATCATTTATCTCCAATCATCACTTACTCTTCACCTTTCCCTTCTACCCACCAAAAAACCACCCAGGCCTTTCCTCCTGGTGTCCTTATTTCTGTTAAGGACACCACCATCTAGAAAAGAATTGGAAAATGAGTAGTTGCCTACCAATCAGGGAATGGCTGAATGAGTTGTGGTATATGAAGATAATACAATATTATTATTCTGTAAAAAACTATTAACAACCTGATTTTTAGAAAGGCCTGGAAAGATTTACATAAACTGATGCTGAGCGAAACAAGCAGAACCCAGGAATACACTGTACACAATAACAGCAAGACTGTGTGATGATGAACTATGAAAGACCTGGTTCTTCTCAGTGGTTCAGTGATCCAAAGCAATCCCAATAAATTCTGAATAGAAAATGCCATCTGCATCCAGAAAAAGAACTATGGAAATTGAATGTAAATCAATACATGCTTTGTTTACTTCCTTTTTCTGTTTTTTTTTTTCTCTCCCATGGTTTTTCTCTTTTGTTCTGATTTTCCTCTCCCAACATGATTCATAAAGAAATTTGTATTAAAAAAAATACACATGCATAACCAGAAAAAACCCATTAAAACAATTTTTTAATTTAAAAAAAATTTTAAAAAGGATACCACCATCAACCCAATTACTCAGCCTCAAAAATTTGATTTAATCCTCGACTCTGATTTTTCTTCCACTATATAACCATCAAGGCCTTGTTCCATCTGCCATCATCAAGCCCAAGCAATTGTAATGATTAATAATTCTTTTTGATTACAAGCTCCCTCATACCTCCAGATTAAAAAAAACCCTACACATTAGCACCACATTAATCTTCCTAAGTTATCACTTTTATTATGTCAAATGATTACCTCAAAATTGTGAGGCTCATAGAATAACAGATTTAGGGTTGAAAGGATATTGGGACTTAGTTAGCTTTTTATAGATGTGGAAATTGAGGTAAATAACTTGCCCTAGTACAAAGGAAACAAAAGTGAGGAGCTAAATTCAAACCCAGGACCTCTAACTCCCTACGAGTCAAGTTCAATAGCTGCCTACTAAAAGAGTAGCTAGGTGGCACAATGGATAGAGTAATAGGCCTGGAGTCAGAAAAACTCATCTTCCTCAATTCACATCTGGCCTGATATTTACTAGCTGTGTAATTCTGGGGAAAGTCACTTAACCCTATTTGTCTCAGTTTCCTCATCTGTAAAATGAGCTGAAAAAGGAAATGGACAACTGCTCCAGGATCTTTGCCAAGGAAACTTTAAATGGGGTCATGAAGAGCTGGACATCACTGAAAAACCACTGAACAATAACAAAGCAATATAAAGCCCAAATGGTTTATCATGACCTCTACTATCCTAGCCCAATCTATTCTTCCAAGCTTCAAGGTAGGAATCATTTAATATTTCTTTGGACATATACAAAAAGTACTTCGATCAGCTGTTGTTGATTTAATATAAATATCCCTAACACTAACCATTTGCTTGGATATTCAACAGTTGCCTTTCCAGAACCACTTAGATTGACACCCAGGATTCTTGGGCTCAGTTTTCGATTATGGTTATCTACATTCTACCTGAACTTCATGTCCCAAAACCTATTTCCCAGTTTCACATCCATCTTTAAGTGCATATATCTGTGTGTCCATCATACAAGTAACAAATGTTAGTGCTACTTTTACATTTTGATGCCTGGCCAAGAAAAAAACTTTGTGGTCTTCCTAAACTGATAACCCAGGTCTAGTTCTCCATCATGCAAACACTATTGGGCAGAATACTGAGCCCTCTAAATACCACAAGTCATTATAACCTGGCCAAAATTCCCTATCCAAACATGTCCAGTGGGGGAAAAAAAAATTACACTCTGTTCTGGGAAGAAAAAAATTGTCTTAATTGTCCTGGGCTTTCCTATTCTGGAAAAACTA
>JAJPUD010003436.1:201657-248645 GCA_023553655.1 Myrmecobius fasciatus
AAAAAATTGTCTTAATTGTCCTGGGCTTTCCTATTCTGGAAAAACTACTCTGGTGATTCCTTCCTTGACAGAAACTTAAGGGCAGCCCTAATTTCTCTCAAACTCCAGTTTCATATTGACAACTTCTAGCTTTTCATATTAATCTCATTTGGGGTTTTCTTGACAAAAATCCTAGTATGGTTTGCCATTTTCTTCTCCAATTCATTTTACAGATGAGGAAACTGAGGAAAACAAGATTAAGTGGCTTTGTCAGCTAATAAGTGTCTGAGGCTGGATTTGAATTTACATTTTCCCGACTCCACGCCTGAGACTCTCTCCACTGCACCACTTAGCTGTTCAAGTACTATTTAGACATCTCAAATTGAATAGGCATCTCAAACTCAACATGTTCAAAGCATAATTTCATTCTCTTTACTTCCCAAACCCCTTTTTTCCCTCAATTTTCCTGTTGTGAACAAGGACAACATCATCATGAATTATCCAGGTTGACAATTTGTGTGTTATTTTCAATTCCTCATTCATACCCACCTGACACAATCCAATGTTCAGAAAATCTCTCCTGTGTATCCCCCTTTCTCCATTCACACAAACAAAACACTCACTCAAGCCCTTATCTCCTCTCATTTGGACTACTGCATTAGCATTCTAATTTGTCTGCCTACCTTGGCCTCTTCCCACTCCAATCCATCCACCAGTTGTCAAAATGCTTTTCCTAAAGTACAGATCTGAGCATGTCCCTCTCTCCTCACCTCTTAATAAACTCCAGTGGCTACCTATTATCTCCAAGATCAAATATAAAATCCTCTGTTGGGTCTTCACAACCTGGTCCTTTCTTCCTTTCTAATCTTTAGTCATTTTAATCTTCTGATATTTTCAACATGATTTAGCTACTCTGACCCATTTGCTATTTCTCCCATAAGAAAATCCATCATCTAAGTCCATGCTTTTGTCTTGACTGGAACCCATACTCTGAATGTTCTTCCTCTTCATTTCTGTTTCTTGGCATTTCTGACTTTCTTCAAGACTCAGTTCAAATCCCACCTTCTGCAGAAGACCTCTCTATCTAACGCCACCTTCTCCTACCTCCCCTATGGATATACAAGGAACTCATCCACCATTTATTTTTTAAAACCACATAAAGAAGGCAAAAGCAAAGGCAGATGAATATGAAAGCCTGACAAGGACAGCAAGATTATGAGGGCTAGCTTAAAAAAATAAACTTAGGTTTTTTGTTTTGTTTTTTTTTTTTAAGAAAAATGCATTTATGAATGTAGATCCACCATATTGTGGAAAAGGTGTGATTTGGAAGCACAGTGGATAAAGTGTTGCTTGAGGAGTCAGGAAGCCCATAGTTTAGATCCATCCTGAGACACTCATAAGCTGTGTGAATCTGGACAAGTCACTTGACCTTTCTGTGCTCAGTTTCCTCATCTGTAAAATGGGAATAATAAAGCAGGGCAGCTATGTGATACAGTGGATAGAGTGTCAATCTTGAAGTCAAAAAGGCACCTCTTTGCAAGTTCAAATTTGGCTTCAAAGACTAGCTAGCTATGTGGTGTAGCACTCAGCTACAGAAGAAAATGGCAAACCCATTTCCCCCACAGAAAATCCCAAAATGGGATCACGAAGAGTTGGACATGACTGAAATAACTGAACAACAATAAAGCACCCACTTCCCAAGGGTTGTTGTGAAGATTAAGATATTTGTAAAGCATTTTGCAAACTTTAAAGCTCTATATTTAGACTTATTATTTTGAACTGGAAGGATGACAGTAGAGTACATCAGAGATCTATGCTTGGCCTTGCGCTATTTAGCATTTTATCATCCAGATCAACTGTGATGGACTTGGCTCTTTTCCACAAAGAGGGGATTCAAGCCAATTCTATAGACTTGTGATGGAGAAATTGATCTTTATCTAGAGAGAGGACTATAGAGATTGAATGTGGATCACAACATAATATTTTCATGTATTTTTCTTGTTGTTGCTGTTTGCTTGCTTGTTTTTTTCCCTTTCATTTTTCCCCTTTTGATCTGATTTTTCTTGTGCAGCATGATAAACAGGGAAATATGTTTAGAAGCATTTTTTAAATTTCAAACTCTATTTGAAATGACACTGATATGAAAAAAAATTGCACAGTCTTTCACAGCAGTTCCAAGAATAACATGTAGGAATTGTCCTGCACTCAAAAAAATAGTAACATCCTAGCCATAAGAGGCTGTTCTGGTGATAATACAAGCCACTAACAAGTAAAACAAGAGGTCATCTATATTTTTAAAAGTTTTCCCTTTTATTATTTTTATTTGATAATAAATATTTATGGAATAAAATAAGCATTCCATAACATAATGCAATAAAAAAGATGATTGTATATTAGGAAAACTATCAGCATAAACAATTATATTAATAACAAAAATAACAAAAATCATGATTATCTCAATAGATGCAGAAAAAGCATTTGATAAAATCCAACACCCATTCCTATTAAAAACACTGGAGAGTATAGGAATAAATGGGTTTTTCCTTAAAGTGATCAGTAGCATCTTTTTAAAACCATCAGCAAACATCATATGTATTAGGGACAAACTAGAATCATTCCTAATAAGATCAGGAGTGAAACAAGGCTGCCCACTGTTACCATTACTATTTAATATTGTATTAGAAATGTTAGTTTTGGCAGTAAGAGAAGAAAAAGAGATTAAAGGAATTAGAATAGGTAATGAGGAAACCAAATTATCACTCTTTGCAGATGACATGATGGTATACTTAGAGAACCCTAGAGAATCAACTAAAAAACTACTAGAAACAATTCACAACTTTAGTAAAGTTGCAGGATACAAAATAAATCCACATAAATCATTAGCATTTTTATATATTACCAACAAAGTTCAGCAGCAAGAGATACAAAAAAAAAATTCCATTCAAAATAACTGTCGATAGTATAAAATATTTGGGAATCTATCTGCCAAGGAAAAGTCAGGAACTATATGAACTAAACTACAAAACACTTTCCGCACAAATAAAGTCAGACCTAATCAACCGAAAAAACATCAAGTGCTCATGGGTAGGCCGAATGAATATAATAAAAATGACAGTACTACCCAAACTAATTTACTTATTTAGTGCCATACTAATCAAACTCCCAAGAAATTATTTTACAGATCTAGAAAAAAAATAGTAGCAAAGTTTATCTAGAAGAACAAAAGGTCAAGAATTTCAATGGAATTAATGAAAAAAAAAATGCTGATGAAGGTGGCCTTGCTGTACCAGATCTAAAACTATATTATAAAGCAGAGGTCATCAAAACCATTTGGTACTGGCTAAGAAATAGAGTAGTTGATCAGTGACATAGGATAGGATCACAGGACAAACTAGGCAATAACTATAGCAATCTAGTGCTTGATAAACCCAAAGACCCCAGCTTTTGGGATAAGTGCTCACTCTTCAACAAAAACTACTGGGAAAATTGGAAACTAGTATGGAAGAAATTAGGGCTTGACCCACACCTAACACCACATATCAAGATAAGATCTAAATGGGTTCATGATTTAGATATAAAGAGTGATATTATAAGCAAATTAGAGGAACATAGGATAGTTTACCTCTCATACCTGTGGAGAAGGAAGGAATCTGTGTCCAAAAAAAAAGAACTGGAACTCTTAGTTGAACACCAGATATATAATTTTGACTATATTAAGTTAAAAAGTTTTTGTACAAACAAAACTAATACAAGATTAGGAGGAAAGCAATAAATGGGGAAATCATCTTTACATTTAATGGATCTGATAAAGGCCTCATTTCTAAAATATATAGAGAATTGACTCAAATTTATAAGAATTCAAGCCATTCTCCAATTGATAAATGGTCAAAGGATATGAACAGACAATTTTCAGATGATGAAATTAAAACTATTTCTAGTCATATGAAAAGGTGCTCCAAATCACTATTGATCAGAGAAATGCAAATTAAGACAACTCTGAGGTACCACTACACACCTGTCAGATTGGTTAAGATAACAGGAAAAGATAATGACAAATGTTGGAGGGGATGTGGGAAAACTGGGACACTGATACATTGTTGGTGGAACTGTGAATGGATCCAACCATTCTGGAGAGTAATTTGAAACTATGCTCAAAAAGTTATCAAACTGTGCATACCCTTTGACCCAGCAGTGTTTCTATTGGGCCTTTATCCCAAAGAGATCTTAAAGGAAGGAAAAAGATCCACGTGTGCAAAAATGTTTGTGGAAGCTCTTTTTGTAGTGACAAGAAACTGGAAACTGAGTGGATGCCCATCAATTGGAGAATGCTGAATAAATTATAGTATATGAATGTCATGGAATATTATTGTTCTGTAAGAAACGACCAGCAGGTTGATTTCATAGAGGCCTGGAGAGACTTACATGAACTGATGCTGAGTGAAATGAGCAGAACCAGGAAGGAGATCATTATACATGGCAACAATAAGATCATATGATGATCAATTCTGAAGGACATGGTTCTCTTCAACAATGAGATGTTTCAAACCAGTTCCAGTTGTTCCGTGATGAAGAGAGCCATATAGACCCAGAGAGAGGCCTATGAGATCTGAAGGTAGACCACAACATAGCATTTTCACACTCTCTATTGATGTTTGCTTGCATTATGTTTTCCTTCTCAGATTTTTTTTTCTTATAGATCCGATTTTTCTTGTACAGCAAGATAACTATATATATGAATACACATAAAAAAGCAATATTGCTATTGCTATATACAATGTTCTCTTGGTTCTGCTCATTTTGCTCTTCATTATTTCATGCAAATCTTTCCATGTTTTTCTAAGATCAGTGTGCTCATGATTTCTTATAGCACAGTAATATTACATCATATGATTATCACAACTTATTCAGCTACTCCATAATTGGTGGTCATCCTTTTGAACAAAAAGTCAAGAATGTCAAAGAAAACAATGAAAAAAAAAATTTAGAGGAAGGAGGTTTAATAGTACCAGATCTTAAACTATATTAGAAGGCAGTAATTATCAAAACTGTCTGGTACTGGCTAAGAAATAGAATGGTAGACCAATGAAATATGGTGGGCACACAATTTGCAGCAACAAATTAATATAATAATTTTGTATCTGACAAGTGCAAAAACTTAAGATTTAGGAATAAGAATTAATTTTCTGATTAAAAACCGGTAAAACTGGGAAACAGTATGGCAGAAACTGGGCATAGACTAATATCTTATGAACATTTACTTAGATAAAGCCAAAATGGATACATGATCTCTAGATATAAAGAGAGACTTTACAAGAAAATTAGAGGAACTTGGAATGTATTACTTATGAGACTTACGGACAGGCAAACAATGAATAAACAAAAGTTAGACAGCAAAGAAAAGTTTTAAAAGGTTTTGTACAAATAAAAAAATGTAGCCAAGAGCAGAAGGAAAGCAGAAAACTGGAAGAAAATTTATAGACAGTTTATCAGGCAAAGGTCTCATAATTAAAACATACAAAGAATTTTATCACATCTATAATGAGTCATTCCCCATCCAATAAATCACCAAAGGATAGTCAGTTTCCCAGTAAAGAAAGCAAAACAATTTAATTTTTTAAATGTTCTAAAGCATCATTGTTAGAGAATGTAAGTTATAAAAACCTTGAGATATCATTTTACACCTAGCAGACTGGCTAAATTGATAAAAGGGGAAAGTGACAAATGTTGGAGGAGAAATGGAAAATTTGGGACACTAATTTGCTGTTGGTGGAATTATGAGCTAACAACCATTTTGGAGGCCAATCTGGTATTAAAGAGTTATTAAAGTGCCTATATTCTTTAACCCAGCAATAACACTACTAGGTCTATTCCCAAAAACAATTCAGGGAAAGAAAAAGAGAATACATGTTCTAAAATGTTTAGAGCAGCTCTCTTTGCAGTGGCAAAAAAATGGAAAGTGCAGGAATAATATAACCTAGGAAATGGCTGAACAAGTTGTGGCTTATCCACAATCGTCCAGTGAAAAAAACAGAAGTGAACTTTAGTCTTGAGATCTCAAATCCAAGATTCTTTCTAGTATGCCATAATGCCTTTCATATAAGTCCCACTTTCAATCTAAGTGAACCTAAAATGAATAAAGAACAAAATTTAACCATCCTACATCCCATTCTAGTTTTTTCAAACAACAGCAAATAAAACCATACCTGTCAGTACTCTGCAAAAGCCACCAACCTCAACTATTTTCCCTGACAGATTAAACCACCCTCTCCTGAATAGCACCAAACCCATAGAGTGAAGTTTGTCAGCAAGCATGGCCAGGCTGACTCCCATCAAGTCGACCACACCCATGCCTATTCTGCATTTTAGGGTGTTTTCCACTACAACCTTATAGTGGAGAGTAAGGCTGATTATTTTGCACAGCACTGCCTCACCTAAATCCCATTCACTGGAAAATCAAGGCATCATCTGTGATACCATTGGTCCTCTTCCAAAATGAAGAACAAACAACACTGTGTAAACACTACAAGACTTCGCTTCCTTTCCCTATTTTAATAGACTGTAGTATTTTACCACCCAGGTTTGCAGAACACAGATACAGAGTACACCCCAAAGATGGGATAGTCAGTTGGTCAACAAGCACTTCCTATGTACTAAGAGTCGTGCTAAGCTAGGGATATAAAAAAGGGCCAAAAGAATGGTCTTTGCCCTCAGGGACTGTACATTCTCATAGGGAAGAAAATATGTAAATAATTAGGTATATACAGGATACAGAGAAAATAAACAAAAGATAATTTGAAAAGGGGTGGGGTGAGTGGGGAGGAAGTAGGAAGAATGACCAGGAAAGACCTCCTACAGAAGATGGATTTTTGAGCTGAATCTTGAAGGAAGCCAGGAAAACTGAGAAGACAGACCTGAATGGGGCAGAGAATTCTAGGCATGGAGGAGTAGTCTGGGAAAAGTTCAAAGATGAGAGAGGGAGCATTGTGTATAAGGAACTCCAAGAAAGCCAGTTTAGCTGGAGAACTATATAAATAAGATAGAAGGGGACAAGTTATAAAGAGTTATCAGTGCCAAAGAGAGGACTTTCATTCGATCCTAAAGGCCAATTCTTGACTCAAAGCACAAACATGAAGCCTTGGGATGTCTCTGCCCCAGAAAGAGAACTAAATATAGAGGTTAGTGGAACTATGTTTGAATCCTGACTCTTCTCCCTATGTGATGTTGGATAAATCACTGCACAGTTCTAGACTGAGTTTACCCCTCTATAAAATGAGGGGGTTGAATCAGAAGATCTCCAAGTTTTCTTCTTTGTTCTCTTCTCCTATGATACAAACCAATAATACAAACCAAAAATTCTTCTTTTATGGTTTGGAGACAATTAGATGATTTCTTTTAAGGCACAGACCTACTCAGTCTCTTTCTATGTTCTACCCAATTGAATCCAAAGGATACATTTGAGAGAACACACAAATTGCCAAGATCTGAATGAAAGAATGCCAAGGACACTGCTCCAACCCAGGGTGTGCCTCAACTCATGTCAGTAAGAACTCTTGGCAGGTAAGCAAAAATAACAAACTCTACCCAGGCCTAGAATTGATTGCAGTTATGATAAGAATACTGATCAGTAATGTATGTATTGAGGAAGGAGGGGGTGAGGAAATAGAGAAAGAGAGGGAAGGCAGAAAGAATAGTGAAAAAGTCTATGAATAAAAGGGGAAAGTCTACCCTCACATTCTGCCAAAGAAGCCTTAGAAGAAGAGGAAATAAGACAGATTTGTCTTGGCTGGTCTGGGAATCCAAGCAAACTAATTAGCCGGAATGTGGCAAAGATCAGGTGTCAGTTCTTGAGAGCAATACTAGAGATTCAATGGACAGGCACACAAGATGCACCATCCAAATCGAAGAAACTATGGCCCTCTAATCTTTATAACTAGAGACACCTAATCACCTCCCACCTATGTGTCTAGCCCTACCCTAAACCTAAGAACCAATCCCAGGGAGAGGTCCTAAGGCTGTGCTACTCCTCATTCATTAGCTCAGCATCAGATCAGTCTTGGCCCTACTGCTGAAGTATTTCTGGTTACCTCCACTTCCTCAATAACTCTGTCTCTGCTTGTTATGGCATTCCCCTAGGGGACAGAATACACCCTTAACTCTACATCATAGTTTCCTCATGAAAAGAGAGAAGGGATGACATTACAGCAGAGGAAGAGATCATGAAGGCAAAAGCAGAAAGATTTGATTTGGAATTAAAAAAAAAAACAGTTAAAAAGTGAAAATAACTCAGCATGTTTTGTTTAGATCACTAATAAAACAGCTCTGCCCCCTGTAAAGAGTAACTTTGGTATTGGAATTACAAGGTAGGAAGGTAGAACTGAAAAACTTTATTAATTCCATTCTTAGTCTTTCAGAGAGGTGGCATTTTAAATTCCTTTCAGTGTTACATCTAAATTATGTTCAATATCATTTTAGTGTTAAGTATTTTTTCATTTATTCAGCACTTATTAATGACTTAATGTGGCAGAGCCCTTTACAGGACTCTGTGGAAAAGAAAAATTTTTGATAAGGTCTAGGTTATGTCTTCAAGAAGTTTCATGGATCAAATAAGATAATATCAGGTATGCCTAAAGTCTTGGTGAGGTTTTAAGCTAAAAGCTTAAAACTTTACAATCTGTTTTCTTACCTCTCCTGTCTTCTTACACTTTATTTGAATCCACATACCTTTTAATTTAATAACAATGGCCTCCTTGCTATATCTCAAACAATGCACCTGCCTCCCTAAACGTTTTCATGGACTACTAAAGTTTCAAATTGAACTAAGATTTTTTGGACATCCTAAATATGTAAAGCAAAAAAATCTTTGTAAATCTTAAAGCATTATCTAAATAAAACTGTTATCATTATGCTTAGCAATAATTATATAAGTGCTTAGAGTGGGGGGGAGGTGTGGGAGAAAAGTTAAAAAAAAACTGCAGTATTAATATAGTAAAAAGTTGCTGTGCAGAAAAAGAAATGGATTTAGAGACCCATGAAAAGAGTTCAATGAACTAATGCAGATACTATCTGTAATACCTACCTCACAAGACTATGACATGCAAGATAATATATTTTAAGAATTCTGAAAACTTTAAAGCATTATATACACAATTTGATGAGAATAATGATACCCTGAGAGCTGGGAGAGCCAATTTCTAGTCTGGGCTGCATCACTAACTAGCTTCAAGGAAATAAAGCAAGAGAGCAGCTGGGTTAAATGATCTCTAAGATCCTTTTATGTTCCAAACTGCTATAAGATTCTAGGAACCAACTTCCAAAATGGAGGCTTTGGTCAACTTTGCCTCTCCTAAGCCATTTTCTTCTCCAGCTCATTTTACCAAGTGGAGGAAAGTGAAGCATCAAGGTCAACTGATGTGCCCAGGGATACTCAAAACATGTCTGAGGCTGGATCTGAACTCAGGAAGATGAATTCTTCCTTGACCCCAAGCCTTAGACTCTATCCACAGCGCCACCCAGAGGCTCCTAAGTGAAGGCTCACTCATAGTCATAACATGTATCTAAATATTTGCCTATGGCAGATGTTTGGGAAGTAATGAAGCTACTACTTAACTTCCTTAACTTCCTGAAACGCAAATAATGTTTAAACTATAAATGAGCCCAAAGTAGGTGAGGTATTGTTTTATTCCCTATCTCATAGCCATTAGAAGTTTCCCTTCTTAACCCCTAAAAAAAAAAAAAAATCTAACAATTCAAAAAAAATCCTTAACTCCCCTAAAAAACTTGCAATTCAAAATAATGCCCTTAAAAGTACAACCTCCTAAAAAGGCAAAGTGGAAAAGTGTACTCCCGTTGCCAGACAACCATATTAATATAATATGTGCCTTTCATTAAAATGTACAAGTTTAAAAAAAAAAAGTACAATCTCCGAAAAGTCTTTCTGGGCTTTTCCCCCAGTTCTGTCTCTAACTTCACCCCTCAGAAATTACTTTGTATTTCATATCTATTTTTTCTGACTACATGTTTTTACTTTTCAATAGATCGGCTCAGGAGGAGGCAGTGAGGCACTCAAATCCAATTCACTTATCTGTCATGACAATCTCCAGATATCATAAAAAACAAACAATAACAATAATAATAATGAGATCGGGTAAGATCCTCAAGGATAAATAAGCACTTTTTGCTTTTGTTTTTGAAGCCAAAGTGCCTGGAGAATAGAGGCTGGGGATGTGTTTTCTTTTCTGGAGGAAGGTCCCAGGTGAGAGAACCCCCTCTCTCGACGCAGGGTGGCACCTTCCAGGCAAGTTAACAGTTTGGGTGCCCGACACTTTAGGGCCTAGAACATCGCCAGATTAAATGATTTGAGCAGGTTCACACACAGGAATCAGAAGCCAGTCTTGAATCCAGGTGTCTAGCTGCAACTTAAGCCTCTGGCACATAGCAAATACTTAGCAATTGCTTGCTGTAATTCTCTGTACATCTTCTCTTCTACTATTCCCAGCCTTTAATCCCACCCTCCTTCCATACAGGAAAAGGTTGACTGATTGCAGTTCCAAGATTTACAGCACTTCTCAAACTTCTGAGATATAAGGGAAACAAGTAACTATGAAAAACAATCGGTTCCAGTTGGTAAAGGACACCCGACGTGGCCAAATAATTGAAAAACACACCTTAGTCTGAACTCGGCTCGATACAGTTTCCACTTCCTGAATTTACACCTTTCAAGTGACCACTGTTAAAGACTTCCACTACCACTCCCACCCCACCCCCTAATTCAACTCCTTTCAGTTCCTATCAGCTCCAGAAAACCACCCCACAAAGTTGCCGCTCTAGGATTTCCCTCCTAGTTACAAAAACCACAGGGCCCAACTTTCCGAGCAGGTAAAGTTCACGAGAGTGGGCGGAGTGGAGGGGGCGGGGAGGAGGAGACAGAAAAAGAGGGAGGGAGGAAGGGGGGGAAGGGGAGCACTTAGTGACCAAGAAAAACATGGGTGTCACATATTCCAAACTTACATCCGAACTTTCACTGGCTCTTCCTTCTTCCCCCCGAGATGAGACACCCCCGCTTAGCGCTTTGCAGCTGCAAATCAATCTCCCGTCTGGACTTCCCCGCCGAAGAAGTTAGTGCGCTCAGGAACACGCACCGGGGCAGAGCCGACCTAAGCGCAAGCCTAGAGCTGCCGCAGGCGCTGGCTTTGCCCAGGCCAGCCCAACCCAGCCCAACCCCCTGCAGACCCCGGTCCCTATCCCCGGGGCGCAGGGGAGGTAGAGGTGGAGGCTGGGAGTGGGAAGGAGAACATAAGAGGCTGCTGAGCGCAAAGTCTCCAGTCAGAGAGAGTCTCCTCTTCCCCCCGGGCTCACTCACCTGGACCATCCGGGAGCGGTAGGCTACCCAGGTGGGGTGGGTGTCCCAGGAGCGCCAAAGGCTTCCTACTTACAGCCCGAACCTGCCCAGGCTCCTGAGCATGCTCAGTGCCTCCGCAAGTGACCGAGGAGGCATCTCACGGTATCCCGCTCCACTTATCCCAGTTTTCGCAGCCACCGAGGGGAGGGGAGGGCCGGGGAGGAGGGGGTGTGGGGCTCACGCCTCGGACTCCAACCTCTCTCCAGCCGAGAGGCTAAGGGAGTCCCGGGGTGGAAAAAGGGAGAGAGAAGGGGCGTGACAGGCATGAAAGGAAAAACCCGGCTTTTTTTTTTTTTCCCTCTGGTTCCGGTCGGGGAAGGTGGGATGTATCTATAGTTTCCTACCCGTAGCTCCCCACTCCAGCTCTCAGAAACAAAGAGGTTTGCACTCTTTTTAGACTAGGGTCATAGTCAGGGAACTGCTTTTCAGATAAACGGTCTTGCTTGTATGCAAAACACCTTAGATCCTGAAATATGCCCTGGACCATTCCCTTTGGGTAGCGTGTCTCGTTTGTTGCAAAAAAAAATTCACATATATATGAGCCCCCTACACTATCCCCTGATCCTGTCCGTCTAGCTCATGAAGTAAAGCACCCAGCATCTCATCACCAACCTGCCAATCTTTCGCGTTCTGGGTTCCTCCTCCTTTCCCGGTCGCCACGAAGTCCCGGAGAAGTGGATTCAATTCATTGAAAATTCCGATAGGCTTTGGAAGGCTGACTGGGCATGCCCAGATCTTGGTCAGGTTTGGGTCAAAAGTAGGAAGCCAAGAGCTGGTATAAAGCCCTCCCACCGCCCCCGGGACTCTCTGGTTTAAATAAGTGGTCACACTGTGTGGGTGATGTAGGCAGGATTGGGCGGCTTCTATCCTATCTCCACTGGAGCTCTTTCTCTACCCCATCTCCGGTTAATTGTAGCAATTTAACTGGCTTTGTACTTCTACTGAGGACTCCCCCAATCGCACCAGGAAGTGCCATCCCTTGTTCAGGGTTGCCCCAGTTCAGTTTGTGTGTGTGTGTGTGTGTGTGTGTGTGTCTACGCGTGTACGCGCGCGTTTAACATCCTTGTTCATGGGTGCCCCAGCTCGTTTTTTTCCTTTTTTTTAACCTACTGAGGAAAAAAAAGTCATTAAGTAGATTCCTGTAGTACTCAATGAATGCTTTCCATACCTAAGGTAGAAATTTGAGTTTGTAAGGAAATTATGGAAATGGTGTAACTTCTTTCCACATGCATACTTTTTTAGCTGTGGGAAGCATTTGTCCCCTTAAAGCAGTAGTGTTTATTATTGCTAGCAATAATAATAATAATAATAATTAGCATTCATAAGCATAACATTAAGGTTTGCAAAGCACTTTACAGATATCTCATTTTCTCAATAATCCTGAGAGGCAGATATTCTTATTATCACCATTTAACATATGATGAAATTGAGGCAGAGAGAAGTTTAAGTAACTTGCTCAGGATCTTGTACCTACTAAATGTTCAAGGCTAGGCTTGAACTCGTTGTCCCCACTTCAGGTTCAGTATTCTAGAAAAACCACTTGGATAAAGATCCAAAACTGACCATCATTTTATGGGTAAAACCTGGGTTAGCTAGGTTCACTATCTCAGAACATTGTCCCTACCATACACATCTATAAGTTGTCAAATTTTGTTAATTCTACCTCCCTCATCTCACATTGCTATTCCCATCGCTGTTCACATGGCAAATCAATCATGATAGATCAGCTCATCACCTTTTTTTTTTTACTTCTACAAAAAGTCTTTTTTCTAAGTGTTCTCTCTGCCTCCGTTTTTTTTTTTTTCTTTTCCAACCCAGTGGCCTGTACATTGCTGCCAAAGGGATATTCCTAAAGTGGAGGTCTGACCCTGTCACTTCCCTACTCATTAAACTCCAGAATTTTTTTATTGCCTCAATAGAATAAAAAGCCCTTGAGAGCAAGGGCTGTTTCTTTTTGTCCTAGAATCCCCAATATATATAACAGTTACTGACACATAGTTGGAGTTTAATGAATTTCTGTTGCTTAATTCATTTGTTTCTAAAATCAAATACAAATCTTCCTGTTTAACATTTAAAGCTCTTTACAAACTGACTTCAACCCACCATTATTCTTCAAATATTCTCTAATCTATCTAAACTGGCTTTCTTGTTGTTTTTCAGCTGGGACACTCCATTTTCCTTCAGCATAACTTCGAATAGCCTATTCAGCATGTCTAGAGTGGACTCCTTCCTTATTTTTATCTGACTTCCTTCAAAGCTTTTATGTATGTTTGTGTGTATATGTGCGGATATATACACACATAGATATCTATATGCAGATATATATATAGATATAGATATCCACAATACATATGTGTGCACACATATATTTTATATATAGTCTATATTTATATGTTGTTTTCTTCATAGAATGAAAATTCCTTGAGGCAAGAGACATTTCATTTTTGCCTTTGTATCTCAAGCATCTAGCATAGTGCCTGGCACATAGTAGATGCTTAATTAAATGTTTGTTGATTGACTGGTTATTGCAGTAGTTTTCTATTCCTCCTCTCAGTCCTTAATGCTCTCCTCTCTAATCTTTTCTCAACATAGTTATCACACTAATATTCCTAAAGCCCAGGTCTAATTATATTGCTCCCCTACCCTAGAGGCTTATGTGTTTCTCTCTTGCTTCGAGGATAAAATTTAAACTCCTCTGTTTAGCTTTTAAAACTATACAATCTGTCTCCAGTCTGCTTTTCTAGGCTTATTTCCCATTCCTTTCCTTAATACACTCTACGTTTTAATCAAGCTGACTTGTTATTCCCAATAGTATTTTATTTTTCCAATTATATGTAAAGATAGTTTTTAACATTCATTTTGGTAAGATTTTGAATTCCAGTTTTTTCTTCCCTCCTTTCTTATCCCCCTCCTCCACCCTCCTCAAGACAGCAAGCAATCTGATATAGGTTATATTTGTACAATCAATTTACTATTCCCTACACACATTTCATCTTCCATCTCCATGCTTTTGCATGGACTAATATCTCCATGCCTGAAATGTAATCCCTTTTCATTTCCAACTCTTAGAGTCCTACGCTTCCTACAAAGCCCAGTCCAAATGCTGACTTACATGAGGCCTTTCCCCCAGCTACTAGTGACTCCCCACCATTAAGAAAATATTTTTGTATTTACATGAACTGATACAAAATGAAATGAGTAGAAGCAGGAAGGCATTGTATACAGTAACAGCAACATTGTGTGATGACCAACTATGAATGATTAAGCTCCTCTCCACAATGAAATGATCCAAAATAATTCCAAAGAATTCACAATGGAAAATGCTATACATTCAGAGAAAGAACTGATAGACTCAGGGTGCAGTTCTAAACATACTATTTACATTATCTTCCTTTCTTTCTATCTTTCTTTCCTTTTTTCCTTCCTTGCTTCCTCCCTTCTTTTCTTCCTTTCTTTTTTGTGGTTTTTCCTTTTGGTCTGTTTCTTCTTTTACAATATGACTGCTAGGGAAATATGTCTTACATTATTGCACATATATAACCTATGTCAAATTGCTTACCATTTTAGGAAGAGATGAGGGGAGGAAGAAAAATTTGGAGCTCAAAATTTTGTAAAAATGAATGAGTTGAAAAAACTCCTAGAAATAATCCACAACTTTAGCAAAGTTGCAGGATACAAAATAAATCCACATAAATCATCAGCATTTTTATACATCACTAACAAAATTCAATAGCAAGATACAAAGAGAAATTCCACTTAAAATAACTGTCAATAGTATAAAATATTTAGAAATCTATCTTCCAAGAGAAAGTCAGGAACTATATGAGCAAAACTACAAAACCTTTTCCACACAAATAAAGTCAGATCTGAACAATTGGAAAAATATCAAGTGCTCTTGGATAGGATGAACGAATATAATAAAGATGACAATACTACCTAAACTAATCTATTTATTTAGTGCTATACCAATCAAACTCCCAAGAAACTATTTTACTGACCTAGAAAAAATTACAACAAAATTCATCTGAAAGAAAAAAAGGTCAAGAATTTCAAAGAAATTAATGAGAAAAAGCAATTGAAGGTGGCCTAGTTATATCAGATCTAAAACTATAATATAAAGCAGTGGTCATCAAAACCATTTGGTACTGGCTAAGAAATAGCCTCGTTGATCAGTGGAAGAGGTTAGATTCACAGGGCAAAATAGTCAATAACTATAGAAATCTAATGTTTCATAAGCCCAAAGACCCCAGCTTTTTGGGATAAGAACTCATTATTTGACAAAACTGCTGGGAAAATTGGAAAGTAATATGGAAGAAACTAGGCATTGACCCACACCTAACACTGTATACCAGAATAATGACCAATCGAATATGTGTATGCATATTTCCACACATCTTGCTGTGCAAGAAAAATCATGTCTACAAGAAAAAAATCTGGGAAAGGAAACATAATGCAAGCACACATCCATGAAGGGCATGAAAATGTTATGTTGTGGTCCACATTTCATATCCCTTTCTCTGGGTGCATATGGCTTTCTTCACGGACCAAATGGAACTGCTCTGAAGCATTCATTGTTGAAGAGAGCTATGTCCATCAGAACTGATCATCATATAGTATTGTTGTTGTCCTGTATAATGATCTCCTGGTTCTGCTCATTTCACTCAGCATTAGTTCATACAAGTCTCTCCAGGCCTCTCTGAAATTGTCCTGCTGGTCGTTTCTTAAAGAACAATAATATTCCATAACATTCATATACCATAATTTATTCAGCCACCCTCCAATTGCTGGGCATCCGTTTTGTTTCCAGTTTCTAGACACTACAAAAAAGACTGCCACAAACATTCATTCTTGCACATGTGGGTCCCTTCCCTTCCTTTAACATCTCTTTGGGATATAAGCCCAATAGAAACACTGCTGGGTCAAAGGGTATGCACAGTTTGATAACTTTTTGAGCATAGCTCCAAATTGCTCTCTAGAATGGCTGGATCTGTTCACAGTTCCACCAACAATGTATTAATGTCCCAGTTTTCCCACACCCCTACAACATTCGTCATTATCTTTTCCTGTCATCTTAGCCAATCTGACAGGTGTGTAGTGGAATCTCAGAGTAGTCTTAATTTACATTTAATTCACTAGAAACAAGAATGACACTGTCTTTCATTTTACAAGAAGAAGAAAACTTGTCATATTTGTCAGGTATACTGTGTTCTCTAATACAAGTCAAATATTTAAAAATAAATATTCTGATTTGTTCTGCTTGGTTTCTAGTTTTGTTTTGTTTTTTAAAAAAAACCCTTTTCTTCTCAAATTAATGTGCAATAATTAATAAAAACATGGCATGGGTAGCCTTCTGCCTCTTTATATGTAGATACCCAGAAAAATAAGCCCATATTCAAGGAATTCTCTGGGTCACCATTCGCACAAATCCATAACTGACAAGCCCCCACCAATGAGTTTACTTTTACTAGCCAGCTAAAGGGCAAATGAGTTCAAAACAAAATACATTTATAAATAGCATAGCAAATAAAGTGACAAGAAAAGATCCTCCCATGCACACATAAGGTATACTCTACCACAAGTTACTCTACAACCAATGGGGAAAGGCACTTGTGGAGAACACTGTGATTAGGGAACACATATAGAATTCAGTTATGTACAATAATTGATGATGATGATGATGATGATGATGATGAAACTATCATTTGTTTAATGCTTTAAAGTTTGCAAAACACTTTTCAAATATTATTTCATTTCATCTTCATAACAACCTTGGGGTGATAGGTGTTATTATTTTTCCATTTTTCCACTTAACAGATGAGGAAATAGGCAAAAAAAGAGTTAACTGATTTATTGAGTGGCACATAGCTAGTAAATTATTATGGCTGGATTTGAACTCAGGCTTTCCTCATTCCAGATCTACCACTCTATCAAAGAACACTGCATCAAAGAACACATGTGAAGAGACAAGATCAAAGAACATGGGTAGAGGGTATGCACATGAAACACATGTGACCAGGTTACCTGTATGACTAGGAAAACTCATGCTTCCCAAATTGCAAGCGAATTTAGGTAAAGTTGTTGAACAGCCTATTAACCAAGTGTTAATTCTACTGGGCATCACATTTTCTCTTCTGGACATCTCTACTGGTCTTTTGGTCACCAGGCAATTTTTTGTTACCATATGCCAAGCTTTGAGAATGACTATTGGGATCCCTAATCTGTTCTACAGAATGGTGGCCAGAAAGTCTCTATCTGAATAGGGAAGGCTAATGCTCTTTTGCTAAAAAGCTGCTGTGGCTATGATCCACAGGGCCAGATAATCAACAGACACCAACAGAATTCCCTCAGGTTAAGAATAAGTGACCTTTATCTGAAGTCAATCCATGTCCATGATCACAGACAACTATTTGATTTAGGGTTAGAAAATTACTCATTTAATAATCAGGTAGTATTGCTACCAGTCAACATGATTGTACCCTGCAAAAAGTGATCTGGCCATAAGATGTTGAATGTTGGGTTGGTGCCAAAATCTCTGTGGGTCTCAGTGAGAATTAGATTTTCAATTCCTCTGCTCCATCTCTCTATGGAAGGCAATATCAATTCATTCTCCATGTTATAAATTATACTGTTTTTACCCAATCAAAAACAGTCTTTAAGCACCTAACTGCAAAGAATTTCATTTTTTCTTTGACTTTTCTATAATTCATCATACCCTAGTGAATTGACTTTGGCAGGCATCTCCCATAGTAACAGTTAAATGATTGGATACTTTATGCAGTTTTTATTCTTGACATAGAATAAATAAAAGCAATAAAAAATATGTCATCACACATATTTTACTCAGTTGTTCACCCAATCTCTCCTAGCCAAGCTTTTTCCAAATGATACACAGTTCTCTTTGAACCAAGAAATTCTAGAAAATGCACAATTCAATTTTGCTTTATTATGATCACTTCTTCTGAAGATGGACAAAGGAAGATAAACAATAAAACACAGATTGCAATTGATATTTGCCTCATTCGTTGGACCAAGACTCAAAAACTTGGTACCTGGAACCCTCGCAGCTCAGGGAATGGATTCAGGACCCAGTATAAACTGAGTTCCTAAAGCTCAAGGTAGTCAATATCTTGTCATTGACAGGGACCACCACTGCATTTCTCATGGTGAAGCAGGTATGTGCATTTAACAGCTGGAATCCAGAAAGAAGATCCTGCTTCCATTCTACTTTGGTGTTCTTGAATTTGAGCTTGATACTTCCCTCTGTTGTATTTCATTTTCTGTCATACTCTTCCCTTTTACTTTCCCATCATTCTTGGCTTTATGGGAGGGCCAACCCAAAACATGGAGCTGTAGTCATCGGAGGAACAGAGGTATTTAATTCCTGTTATACTTGTAACTCCTGTTTAACTCCCTAATTATGAGCCTGAGACTCCAAAATCTTTTTTAGGTAGTTTAAAAGACCAGGAGAGACCACCAAAGCTTAGTTCATATATATGTATGTACACGTATACATACAGATACATAGATATATCTGTTAGCAATTTAAAAATGCTAATCCTTTAAAAAAAATTTTACCTTTACTCTGCAAAGAATTTCTTTCTCTCTACACTTATATAATATACTGCTCAGGGATTTCGGGAGATATGAGTTTGATTATAATATACATAGGAGAAAGAAAATGAGCATTTGTTAAGCATCTATCACATGCCAGGTACTGCACTAATTGCTTTGTTGATACAATATCCTCATCACATCTACCTAATGTAAAAACAACAACATACAAACAACAAAAACTCCTAAATGTTTGCCCTTATTCCATTTTCTCCCTCTCTATAGTCCATCTTCCACACAGCTTCCAAAATAATCTTTTTTAAAAAGTAATTTTATTATTTTCTTAAATTAATATGCATTTATTTTCTCTCCCTCCCTACACATTAATTCAACAAGAAAATAAAACCTTCATTACAAGCAAACTCCTTTTTTGACCATGTCCAAAAAATGTGTCTCTTTCAACACAAAATAATCTTTCTAATTCATGTGTATTGCCATGTCATTTAGAACTATAGGTGCCTTCCAGATAAAATATAAAAGGTATCCAATGAAAAGCCTTCCAAACTACTTTTTAGGCATATTTCATATCATTTTTCATCATGTACTCTGCATTCCAGACAAACTAGACCACTAGTTCTTTGTTGATCTCATCTTGAAGTGTCCTACTTCAGTATATTTGCACAATCACAATGCCTGTGTAGACAAGATCTACAGACAGGATTCATATTGGAAAAATCCAAGTAGTTTTCAAGAAAACTGAATAGCCTTTTTCTGTGATTAGTAGACTCAAATTACATGTGTAATATGAGGAGGAAAAAGGGAGTCTCCAAATTGCATGAACATGACAAAAAGCTGTGACTAGGAACTGTTTCATCTGATCAAATATTGTTGAAAGGATAGTCTTTTTCTGGGCACAGTCATGCTGGAGAAGAGAAAGCCTAATATCTAGATGGTCCAGTCCATGCCATCACAGCCTATGGCACCTAACACTTCAACTTTTAGGAGAAGGAAGAAAGATACGGCAGTAGTAGAAAATGAATGTCAAGACTTGGGTACCGTGGTGACAAGCCCAGGACCCAAGGAGGGTTCAAGTGTATTTTCACTTTACAACCAAGATTGCTAAGCCAGAAGGCTGCTTTAGGGAGGAAGCAAACATCAATATTTCACTACTCTGGAGCAAAGCTCTGCATGATTCCTAGTTATAGCTCTGGCCAAAAGAAGTATTAATTGGTGGTGATGGAAGCAGCAGCCTCTGGGTGAATTCTTGGGTCAAACAGGAACTGTAGGTTCCAAGAGAATCATAGGAACCATGCTAGGAGATGACCGAAAACTGGAATAAAGGCAATGGAAGCTGGGGCAAAGTAGCAAGAGAATAGATCTCAAAGAGAAATAGATGTTGGCCCTGGACAGACCCCAGGATTATCTGATAAAAGTGTAGATGAGGCAGAGATTTGACTATTTAGTACAGTTTTGTGATGCTTTATTTTTTTTACCAACTAGGTTCAAATGTAAGTCTCTTTTCCTTTATTTTTAGCATGCTTTTGTTAATCCTTAGTGCTTATCAGTCTGAAGAACTACTAAGAAATTTTGTACATATGAGTTATTTTCCTCTTCCTTTGATTTCTTTGGGGTATAGACCTAGTTATGATATTACTATGAATGGGCATACACACTTTCGTAACCTTATGGGTATTAGAAATTGCTTCCAGAATGGCTAGACCAATTCACAGCTCCACTAGCAGTGCATCAATAAGTCTATTCTCCTGCAGCATCTTTTCCTTTTTTGTCATTTTTGTCAATATGATCAGTCTGAAGTAGAACTTCAGACTAACTCAGTTCTCAATAGCTCATGGTGTATCAAATTTGGCAGCCCCTTCAGAAGTGGCTGTTCTTATGGAGAGTCACTTGACCTGGAAGATGCTAGTGAATGTCCCAATGAAGGCCCTAACTTACTAGTAAATTCAATTCAATTCAACAAGAATTTATTAAGCATTCAGTGTGTGCCAGGCATTAGTGTTTGAAACCAAAGATACAAAGACAAAGATGAAATAGTCCTTGCCTTCAAAGGGCTTGCTTTCCACTGGAAAAATATGTTGGTTGTGATGGAATAAGTTGTCAAATGCCTCCTATAACTGCTGCAGGAACATCTAAAATTTTGTTAGCAGGGGATGAAATGTGTCAGGTAGAGCACGGATAGATCAGGAAGCAATTTATATTTCCCTATATTTGATTCAGACACATATTTTAGCTGGTCAAGATAATTTTGTCCTCTGGCTTTGCCATTGGGTATGCTAGCTATTCTTTTTTTCCAATAAAAATTTGATAAGTATCAATCAAAATGCATTTATTAAGCACCTACTTTTTGCTGGATACTATGCTAGGCACTGGGAATATGAATACTAAAAAAATATACACACATTCACACACACACATATATACACACATACAAATATATATATGTGTGTGTGTGTGTGTATTCAGCATATACATATAGCATGCAAATGTGTGTATACTCTATGGGCAAAGCAGAATTTAATTAGCTCAGAAGAAATGTGAGATGTGCAAAATTAGAGAATCCACCCCAAATGTTATAGGAATTCTTTGTGTCTGACCTGTGGTAGAGCATTCCAAGCTTACATTATTCTGATCAACCATAGTCAGACACACTATAACTCAACTCTATATAGTGATGTCATTTTGGTCCTCTTCAAGAATGAAGTACAACAACCAATTATTTATATATATATATGTATATATATATATATATTCAGCATATACAATTAGCATGCAAAAATATGTACATATGTAAATACATCATAAATATAAAGTATATAAATATAGACAAAGTGGTTAAATACAATATAGACAGAGTGGTTAAATACGTGATAGTTTGGGAGGGAAGGACAGAGCAGTTCGGTATATCAGGAAAGGTTTTATGAAGATAGTTGAGCTACATTTTTAAAAAGAAGGCCTTTGGAAAGAGGAGATAAGGAAGCTGTGCTTTCTAGACATATGGGATAGCTAGAGCTAGAGCAACAAAGACATAGTGATGAGAACTGGAGAACTGGGTGAGAACAGAGACAAGACCCATTGACTTGAATCACAAAACAAAAAAAAAAAAAAAAAGGAAGGAGTAATGTCCTATGAGACTGGAAAATTAGATTAGGGCCAAAATGTATAGGCCTTTAAAAACTAAACAGAAGAATTTATATTTTATCCAAGAGGCAGTAGGAAGTCATTGGAGCCAATTGAGTGGAGGAGTCAGATCTCCAGATCTTTACTTAATCAAAATTCTGTTGGCAGTAGTGTACAGGATAGACTTGAAGGAAATGGCCAACCCCTCCAGTATGTTTGCCAGAAAACCACAAATGGGGTCATGAAGAGTCAGACATGACTGAAATGACTGAACAACAGCAACATAGAATACATTGGAGTAGTGAGAGAATTCAGTAGGAAGATCAATTAAGAGACTTTTACAATTATCTAGTAAGAGATTGATGAGGGTCTAAATAAAATGGTAGCTATGTGAGTGAAGAGGAGGGATAGGTTCTTTTCCCCTTCTGATTCCATGTCTGTCTTTGTTCTGATTGTACTACAAGCTAGGAAAGCTTTTCTTCTTTCTCCTTTTTCTCCTGCTCCTCCTCTTCCTCCAGCTCCTCCTCCTTATATACTCATTTCTTTTTAAGGTGCAAGTCAAATACCATATTCATCGTAAAGCCACTCCTTATCTGTTTAACTGCTTAGGACCCTATTTCTCAAACTACCTTGCATTAAATTCCTTGTGGGTAGAGATTATTTCATTCTTTAAGCTTGTATCTCCAGCACCTAGTAGGTGATTAATAAATATTGATTAATTGATTGAGAACAGTCTAATTAAATTTGCAGAATAGAAAAAGGGCAAAAGCCAGGAACTATATGTGATCACAATTACAAAATACTTTCCACACAAATAAAGTCAGATCTAAACAATTGGAAGAATATCAAATACTCATGGGCAGGCCAAGCTAATATAATAAAAATGACAATCTTACCTAAATTAATCTACTTATTCAATGCCATACCAATCAAATTGCCAAGAAATTACTTTACAGAGCTAGAAAAAAATAATAACAAAATTCATCTGGAAGAACAAAAGGTCAAGGATTTAAAGGGAATTAATGAAAAAAATGCAAATGAAGGTGGCCTAGCTGTGCCAGACCTAAAACTATATTATAAAGCAGCAGTCATCAAAACCACTTGATACTTGCTAAGAAATAGAGTCGTCAATCAGTGGAATAGACATCTAGAGGAGGGGGAGGCAAGGAGAGAGGGAGAAAAATTTAGGATACAAAGTTTTGCAAGGATGAATGTTGAAAACTATCTTTGCATGTATTTTAAAAATAAAAATCTATTGTTTAAAAAAATTAAAATTTTAATAACTTTTAATTTTCAAAATTCCTTCACCTACCTCCTCTCCTAGACAAGAAATCCAATATATGTTAAACATGTATAATTCTTCTATACATATTTCCATTTATCATGCTGCACAAGAAAAATCAGATCAATAAGGAAAAAAACAAAAAGCAAGTAAAGAACAACAAAAAAGGTGAAAAAACTATGTTGTGATCTGCATTCAGTCCCCACAGTCCTCTTTTTGGATGCAGATGGTTCTTTATCACAAGTCTGTTGGAATTGGCCTGAATCACCTCCTTGTTAAAAGGAGCCAAGTCCATTAGAATTGATCACTGCATGATCTTTTTGTTGCTGTGTACAATATTCTCTTGATTCTACTCACTTCACTTGTCATTACTTCATGTAAGTCTCTCCTGGCCTTTCTGAAATCATCTTGCTGATCATTTCTTATAGAGCAATAATATTCCATAACATTCATATACCATAACTTATTCAGCCATTCCCCTACTGATGGGCATCCACTCAGTTTCCAGTTCCTTGCTACTACAAAAAGGGGTGCTACAAATATTTTTGAACATGTGGGTTCTTTTCACTTTTATATGATCTCTTTGGGATACAGACCCAAAGGATATGCACAGTTTCATAGCCCTTTGGGTAGGGTTCCAAATTACTCTCCTGAGTGGTTAAATCAGTTCACAACTCCACCTACAATGTATTAGTGTCCTAGTTTTCCCACATCCTCTTCAACATTTATCATTATCTTTTCCCGTAATTTTAGTCAATATAAAAAGTATGTAGTGGTACCTGAGAGTTATCTTAATTTGCATTTCTCTGATCAATAGTGATTTAGAGCAAAAAAAAATTTTAATTTAAAAGAAAAGAAAGAACGCTAATTTATACACTGAATGACAAATTCTGGATACAAAACAAAACTCTTGACAAGCTAGAATGTGTCTGTATTTAGCAAGAAAATATGTAACGGAGATAAATGTGAAGTTTTATATTTTGGTCCCAAAAGTCAATTTCATGAGTATAATCTAAGATGAAAGAGTCATGGTTAGACAATTGTTTTGACTGAAAAAGGCCTTGGGCTTTTACTGAACTGTAAGCCCAATGAATCTACATTTTTAAGATGGCAGACCAAAAAAAAAAAAAAAAAAAGCTGATCTCGAATTGTGTTATAAGTATAGTTTATCAGAATAAGAAGGTGATAGTGTCATTAATCTGCCCTTTCAGAACCTATTTGGAATATATTATGTTCAATGCCAGGCACTACAATTTTAAAAAATATACTAAAAAAACTACTAAGCATTCAAAGGAGAACATCCAGGGATAATGAAAGACCTTAAACCTAAACTTTATTACAACTGGTTAAAAGAAGTAGAAATGATAAATCATATTATGGGAAACATGGTTGCTTTCTTCAGTGCTTTAAAGGCTACTCTATGGAAGAGGGATTAGTTTTCTGTTTGGCTTGGATTCAGAACCAGAAGGAACAGATGGGAGGTTAGAAAAGGGCAACGTTAGACTTAACTTAAGGAAAAGCTTCCAAAGAGAATTGCCCCTAAAGTGGAATGGGCTGGCATCAGGAGGCAGTGAATTCTCTTTCTCTGGAGATCTTTAAACAAATGTTAGATGGCTATTTTTAGTTGGTATGGGTGGGGACTGATGTCTATTCCAACTCTAAAATTCTGTGATTCAGTATACAGAAACATTTGCAACCCGTCTAGAGAATTTTGGAGGGATGTCTTCTGTGTTATTCAACACTATGGAGAAGTTGAACTAGACCAGTAACTAGGAATTTTTTGCCAGTTTTGTGCCTCCCACCCCCTTTCACCCTGAAGCAGTTCCCTAATCAGGCAATCTTAGCTCCTGCCACAGGGTGGTATTCTGGGGCTGGAGTTCTGAAAGCTGCTTTGCAGAACGCTCACTATGACTTTGAACTTTCTGATAGATGTGAATGGAGGAATTCACTCCCAGAGAGCAATAGGATGATATTGGTCCATAGAAATCCATAGGTCCAGCTCTTGGATAGTGCCGGGGTTAGAATCTAAAGAGAACAGTTGTTGGAATGGGTCCAGAATATGATTGGATAGCAACTACATTGGCTGGGAATTGGAGAAACAAGACTAACAAGAGACATCTAGAACAAATGCAAGTCCTGCATCATGCAATGAGCCAATAAGCAGGAACCGACATTAAAAGGGTCAGAGATCAGATGTCAGAGGCAGAAGTACAGGCAAACCAGAAATTCTTAAGGGAGTTGACAAGAAGTGAGGACCACTTATAAAGTGCTAAGAAGCTGCTATCAGGACATTTTAAATTTCTATTGTCACATTCAAAAAGCTGCATGAGTGTTTGAAGGATTTAGGCAGACAGGAACTTCTTAAACTTTTCCCAGTTCTGACCCCTTTTCACCTGAGAAATTTTTACACAACTCCAGATATATAGGTATATAAAATAGGTATACAAATCAAATATTTACTGATAATAAATCATAATTTTGTGAACCCCACACATTCAGTTACATGACCCCACATGAAGTTGTAACTCATAATTTAAGAAGCTTTGTCATAGTGGGTAGAGTACTGGACCAAGAGTTAGGAAGGTCTGAGCTGGTTCATCTGGCCTCAGACATTTACTATGTGACCCTGTACACATTTAATATGTGTCTGCCTCAATTTCCTCCCTTGTAAAATGGAAATGATAATAGTACCTACTTCCCAAGGGTTGTTGCAAGGGTCAAATGAAATAATATTTGTAAAGCACTTAGCATATTGCCTGGAATAGAGTAAGTGCTATATACATATTAGCTCTTTATTATATATATAATATCCACATTAATATCCAAATTAGCTCTTATTATTAATCCTGACTTCCTATCAATCCATTCCATCTTTATATCTCTTCCAAAAACAGGTCATGCCATCCCTGCCCTTTTAACCTTCTTCCAAGTGGCACAGTTATTCCTACCTTTGTCATCTATACTCCTCCCCCATGCTCCTGCTGCCTTCATTAACCTTCATGGAGTTCATGGGGACAAAGCTACACATTCTGACTTTGTTCAGTTACTTTAAAACCTTTCAGCCTCAGACACTTATTAGCTCCATGATCCTGGACAAGTCACTTAAGCTGTCTACCTCCTAGTTCTCATCTGTAAGATGGGAATAATAATATAAACTCTTTCCAGAGTTCTTATGAAGATCAAAAGGATTAATGCTTGTAAAGCACTTAGCACAGTGCCTGGCACACAGTAGGTACTTTATAAATAAGTTTCCTTCCTTTTCATATTCTGCAAATTGTTATAGTAAATCCATCACTCACATTCTGCATGGTTAATTTCCCTGTAAAATGGGCACTAAGAAATTATTACATCATAGAGATATGGAATTTAGAGCTAGAATTTTACTATTTAGTGCTTTATTTTATAGCTAAAGAAACTGAGGCACATAGAGATTGATTACATAATTTATCACATAACAGATAACAAAACAACAGAGCCAGGATTTAAACTCACATGACCCCCAAATACAGTTCTCCTTCAACTTATAGCAAGGCATAATTTGGTTCCCTTTTGAATTTCTGCAGTTCATAAGGTTAGAATAATAGAACAGTAATAAAGGATATTCTTGTTGAAAAGGGGCTTATTCTGGGGGCAGGTAAGTGGTATAGTGGATAGAGTACAGGCACTGGAGTCAGGAGGATCTGAGTTCAAATCTAGACTCAAATACTAGCTTTGTGACCTTCAGCAAGTCAATTAACCCCCACTGGGGACAAAAAGAAAAAGAAAATGGGGTTCCTTACTTTTTTTCTGGTACCCAACTTAGCAATCTTCTGAAGTGATAAAGGTAATAGAGTGGAAGACTGCAATACTTGAAGGAACTTTTGAGAAGCCATGTGGTATGGGGGGATAAAGTACTGGATTTAGAGTTAGGAAGATCTATCTCAAATCCTACTTCAGACCCTCAGTAGGTATATAATGGAGCAAATCACTTATTTTGCCATCTGTAAAATGGATGGGTTCGGTTTGATGTGCCTAAGGTCCTTTCTAGCTCTAAATCTAACATGAAATGATCCGGTTAAGTTTAAGGAAGAAAGCAAGCATTTATTAAACATCTTCCAAGTGGCAAGCATTGTGCCTAAGTGCTTTATAAATTTACCTCATTTGATCCTCACAATAATCCTGAGAGAGAAGTACTATTATTATCTCCATTTTACAGTTGAGGAAATTGAGATAGACCACAGTTAAGTGACTTGCAAGAGTCATGCAACTAGGAAGTGTCAGAGGTTGGATTTGAATTCAGGCCTTCCTGACTCCAGGCCAAAGTTCTATTCATTCTGCTACCTAACTCTCTCAGCCAAAACTATTTGGGCAAGAGACAATATCAATTCAATTCAATAATCATTTATTAAGTGCTTACTATATGCTAGGCACTCTTCTAGCTCTGGAAATATAAAATCAAAAAATGAAAGGCTTAAGAAGCTTATATTCTATTTTCTTACATATTGCTGGTAAGCAATTGAAAATAACCTCTGTCTAGAATCATAAGTAAATCTATGTTTAAAATGGCTGCTTATGGGCATACTGAATAGACTGGTTTCAATTAGCTTCTTCAAAATCATAAACGAGTCTTCTATTTGGTTTGGAAGCAAACAAAGGAGTGGACTCTGAACAAACATGTTATATACGTTTTAGAATCTGTAAGACCCTATCATTGAACATAAAATGATGATTCAATATACTGATTCAATTAAAATAAATTGTTTTATAAATTTGAGTTTATTGAAAATATGCTTCTCACCAGCAACATCAATGATTGCTCAAAGATTTAAATTTTACCTTTAGAACCAATAGCTTGGTGAAGGGATAGCTATGCCATCTGTCTCAATACTGCCATTTCAGAGATTTCCTAGATGACACTCTAGGATCATCACTTATGAAGATGATGCCCCTGTAAGAGTGCCTCTTTACTGAACTAAATTTGGCATGTAGAATAGCTTAAGACAAAAGACCTAATCAGCGAGAATTACCACCACATCAGAGAGATTTAAACAATTTCTTACAACAGCACTTTCTATGACATGCAGACAAAGAGCACCGGAAACTAGAATTAGTAGAACAAAGAACAGAAATGTTCTTCATAATATTAGCCTGCTTTTTTTTAGGGATATCAGCCCCTGCTCAGACTGTGAAAGGTTATAGCAAATTCTTCTTGATTCAAGGATAAAGAGTGTCCATGAGAAAGGGCCAATCGAATAGAGAAATTATTTTCAAGATAGTTATCCCTTTCCTATTGCAACTTTCCCCATTGTGGTTTCAATATATCTCAGGTCAGCTTAAGAAATTTAAATGGGAATTTTGAGGGAGTTTTATAGAAGCCACAGATGACACACAAGGGCCAGTAAATCATACCAAAAAAATTTAGAAATCCAGAAATGCACAAAATATTTGTATAATATTACATAATATCAGCATATTTTATCTCCTAATATCATAATAATTTAGACTTCTTCTTTGGTATGAAGAGAGGGCCAAAAAATTTTAGGTGGATTTTTCAGATTGTGAGGGCATTGTCTCTTTAACCCCCATAATGTGGAATGGATAACTCTGTGTGTATGCATATATACACACACACATATACATGTACATATATATTTATGTAATATGTGTTTGTATTTCAAGATATATATAATCAATGTATACATATATATATTCAAGGTCTATTATAGAGAACCAGTTAGAACAAATTACATCTGGCACCAAATAACTTTGATTGTCTACATGAAAGTTAAAGCTCCCCAATTGAATATAAAAGTGATTGACTTGAAGATCCTCTCATCAGCTAAATGGAGGCATCTCTCCCAGAGCTTGTCATGCATGCTTTGACTCTAGCAGAAGGGACACATGCCTTAGCCCCTAGATAAAGGACATGTGCAACCCATAACTTGCATATTCCTCATGATTGAATACTGTGCCCAAGAAGATTGGTGACTAAGCCTAGAATAACAACCCACTCTGTGGGCAACAAGGAGTAAGGAAAGAAAGCTTTTGGTTTCTTTTGAGGCAACCCCCTTTTTATGTAAATAGTATTTTTCTATTAAATGTAAAAATAGTTTTCAAAATTCATTTTAATAAGATTTTCAGTTCCAAATTTTTGTCCCTTCTTCCTTCCCTACCTTCTCCACAACAGCAAGCAATCTGATACATTATACATGTACAATCATGTTAAACATATTTCCATATTAGTCATATTGAGAAAGAAAAAAAAACAGAACAAAAAGGGAAAAAAAACCATGGGGAAAAAAGAAACAAAAAAAGTGAAAATAGTATGCATTCAGACTCTACAAGTTCTTTCTCTGGGTATGGATAGCATATTCCATCATGAGTCTTTTTGAATTGTCTTCAATCATTGCATTGCTGAGAAGAACTAAGCACAATGTTGCTGTTAACTACGTACAATAATCTCTTGAGTCTGTTCAAATCACTCAGCACCAGTTTACATAAGCCTTTCCAGATTTTTCTGAAACCTGCCTGGTCATCATTTCTTACAGCACAGTATTCCATCACATTATATACCATTCAGCCATTCTCCATTTCCAATTCTTTGAGTCAACCTTTTCCTTGCAGTTCAGTCTATACATATCTTCCCTTGACTTCTAGGAAGCTGAAGGGAAAAAAGGATTGTTTTCTCTTCTCCCACTCTGGCAGCAATAGCAACAAGTCCATCGCTGCTGCTTCTGTTTTGTGTTTCTTTTCCTCAGTCCAACTCACTGAAAAGTGATATTGAAAAGTGGATATTTCCAAAGCAATCCCAATAGATTTTTGGACAGAAAATGCCATCTGCATCCAGAGAAAGAATCAACACATACTATTTCCACTTTTTCTTGATGTTTTTTTTTTAATCTCTCAACCCTCCCTCCCTGTCCCCACCATTTTATTGGTAAACTCTTGAGTTGAATAGGTTAGGTATTGGCTGCTGATTAAGGAGGCAATTTACACAAAGACTTCTTGGAAATGAAGATATAACCAGTGTTGGAAGGATTCTGCTGCTGAAGGAAACTGAGGAAGTCCAAGCCATGCTCTGACTTTAGAGATGGAATTGTGGAATTTCTTAGACTCTATAATCTAAGATGCATGTGAAACATCTGATTAGTAATCCTTCAAAGTTGTCTTTACTCTCAGGAGGGTATGATAGGTGATAAGCTATTGTTTTATGTTTTAAGTATTTGATAACATGTTTGTTTGAAGTATGTTGTTTTTTTTCTGGTGGTAGAAATAAATATTTACTTTATGCTTGATATCTGCATCTTGGGCCATTGCCAGCCTTCTTGACTTTTGTCTTGTCCTGGGACTCAGATAACTGTAGGAGAGAATGAAGTTGATGACTTTGCACAACCCTGCCTCTCTTAAATACAATTCATACACAAATCAAGGTATCAGCCACATGAAGTCTTTGGTCCTCTTCAAGAACAAAGAAAACAAAAATGAACAACTCTCAAAGTGACCCAGCTAATCTTTGATGGGGAGAACTTCATTATGAATCATACCTAAACATTAAGAGAGTTCCACTAGAATTCCAGAGGGAAGACAATGAAGTGCAGAATGCTAAAAGAAAAAGCCTGATTCCTCTCTTTTAAGCTTTTAAGCTTAAGTTTAAGCTAGACTTAAACATGATCTTTTTAAATCCAGAGTGGGAGATTTTTTATTGGAAGAATGTCCTGAGCCATAGATTACATCAATAATATTCGTATAGTTAATGTTATGTTGACTGGAATTCACAGAACACTATTTATAAATGACCACATGTTATATTTGGATTCTCAAAAATGTACTCTATGAGTGATGGGGAAAGGCCACAAAATAAATTCTATATCATGACTACAGTCAAAGCTGTCTCTGAAAGGCCATCATCATCATCATCATCATCATCATCATCATCATCACCAGCATTAAGGTTTTCAAAGTGCTTTACAAATATTTTCTCATTTTATCCTCACAACAACCTGGGAGGGAGGTGCCTTTGTTATCTCCATTTTATAAAAATCCTTACCAGAACACTGATACTTTACTATATCAGAACAGTGTCAAGTGTTGCCAGAAGATACCAGCAGCACTTGGTATTGTTCTGACATAATAAAGTAACTTTTTCCCAGTTGTTTACCCGCTGGTTTAAATAACTGGGAGTGGAGTAGTGGCAGGAGACACACATATACCCATATAAAAGAAATTTACCATTAGGAAACCAATAGTATGTTTCTCAGCTTATAGGTATATATAGATATTACTTTCACTTTTGAAAAATAAAAACTATCTGAAGTCATCCAGGATTACTAAATTTCTTTCTCAAACACAAATACAACACACAACACTGCACTAGCCCAATGTTAGCCCAATGCAGTCTACCTACAACAATCTGCTATTATCATTCACTTCAGTGTTGAATCTTCCAGTTATTCTTAATTTCTCCTTAATTTTTGGTTACTGTACTGATCTCTCCTCTAATGTAGCTAAAGTTTGGTTGTTGTTGTTTTTTATTCATCCCCAAAAAGGACCAATGACATTAGTTGAAGTATTCTCTTTTTGAAGATTTTCTTTCCCTTCCTCTCTCTCAGTTGTGGCTGAGGAAAAGGTTGGGCAAATGAAGTGATTTTCTTACATGTATGTAGAGGGAATTGGCTCCCATCAGCAAGGGCTTGGGTGTTCTTCCTTTGTCCATTGGCACACTGGGTAGTTGCCAACGTCTCCACAACCACCTGTTGTTGATTGGCTACTTTCCCTAGAGTTGGCTTTTCCAAATAATTAAAAGCATGCACCACATGTCTCATGTACAGAATTCTCTTCCCCTGGCTCTTCCTTCTAATCTCCCTTTTGAAGGGTTGGTTCATCATAGTGATGCCCTGTAGTGGTCTATTTGGATGTGAGGAAGTAAGAGATAAAGCTTCTAGTCACAGATGACTTACCTAGTCATAATTTGATGATGTAAAACAAATAACACAGACTATCATTTAGTCAGTGGGCTCCCTTTTGTCCTGCAATTTGATCAGCTCTGCCAAGATTTGATTCAATTTGATTTGAGCAGTTCCTAAACTTTGGGGCATGAACCAGTTTCATACTCAGAAGGACAAAGGAAGCTGATGATTTCCTTGACAAATGCACCAATCTAAAGTAAACAGACCCTACACACCTTTAAATATAGGATGGAGAGTGTTAGATATAGGGGACCAGACCCATAATTTCATTGGTATAAGGAACTTGTGAATAAGGAAACCCTCAACCACTGTAGGTCAGCGCCTATTTGGCAATATACATAAGAAAACTAGATGAAGCTGTACACAGGACTTGCTAAAAATTCCTTTGGTGTTCAGTAGTTATATTTACAGATCCACTGTCACACCAGTTGTTTCTGATTACCTATTCCTCACTCTATTCAGATTCCCATTTCCCTGGGGAAAGGAGCCCTTTGCTCTGTCTGTAGTTTCAGGATGAGTCAGGTAGGAAAGATTACTCGTTCTTGTAACACTCTTTCTTACTCCTTGTTTCTTGTAAAGAATCTAGAATCTAAAACTCCAGTCTGGCTTGTGCTTCTCCTCACCACTGTAAATATGGCTGTTATTTCCGTTCTCTCATACATCGCAGCCCAGATACTCTTCTTGTGAGGCCATATTTACCACTCTCCATAAGTGACTCAGCCTGAAAGTCTTGCTAGTTCAATGGAATGGGTTTCCTATCAGATCAGATTTTGTCCTTGTGCATCCCTTAGGCTGTAACCATTTGCTCCAAAAATGGTTCCTTTCATACTCCACTTTGCTGTTAAGCTGTGGATGATATAATTTCCAGAGATGTCAGAATCAATCAGGTTCATGCTCATGTTGTGTGGTACAGTAAAAAGAGCAGAGGACTGGAACTCAGAAGATCTGGTTCTGCAACTTTTTAGAAGATTAACTCTTCATTACAGGTGTACATTGAAGATATTGTGGGTTTGGCTTCAGACCACCACAATAACGCAAATATTGCAATAAAGTAAGTTGCACAATTTGTTTGGCTTTCCAATGCATATACAAGTTATGTTTATATCACACTGTAGTTTGCTTAGTGTGCAATTGTATTATGTCTAAAAAAACTATATATGTGTGTGTGTGTGTGTGTGTACCTTAACTTAAAAATGCTTTATTGCTAAAAATGTTAATTGCCAAAAATGTTAATTGCCATCAAAGCCTTTGATAGGTTGTAATTTTTTTTGCTTTCAAGCTTACAATCTAAAAGTGACAGAACCACATCTTCTGAGTCCTAATCCTCTGTTCTTTCTACTGGAGGGTCTTACCTCGATGTTGATGGCTGCTGACTAATCAGGGTGGTTGTTGCTGAAAATTGGTGTGGCTGTGGAAATTTCTTGAAATAAGATGACAATGAAGTTTTCCCCATCAATTAACTCTTCCTTTTATTTGAACACTTAGAGGCCATAGCATGGTTATTAACTGGCTAATTTCAATAATGTATCTCAGGAAATAGGGAGATCTGAAGAGAGGAAAAGAGATGGGGAACAGCAGGTAGATGGAACAGTCAGAACACACAACATCTTCTCTAATCACAGTTTGTGGTATCCTGAAAGAATTATAATAGCAACATCAAAGATCACTGATGACAGATCACCATAATAGATATAATCATGAAAAAGGCTGAACTATTGCAAAAATTATCAAAATGTGATATCAAAAAATGATGCTGATAGGTTTGCTCAACATGAGGTTGCCATACATGTGTGTGAATTAAATACTGACACACATATATGTACATATACACATATTTATACACATACTTATAAATTTACATACACACATATATATCTTCAATTTATAAAAAATGAAATATTTGTGAAGCAGAATAAAACCAGGTATACCTGTACTAGAATGGATACTTCTTGAAGACAAGTACCTTTTTTTTGTCTGTGATCCCACCACCTAATACAGTATCTACCTGATAATAAATGTTTAATAAATGTTTGTGATTGATTCATTATTTCCCACATAATCTTGGTTTTCTCGCCTTTAAATGAGAGGGGATTGAGCTAGATGATCTCTGAGATCTCTTCCTCCTCTAAATCTATAATCTGAAATCTAAATCAGTCTCATCAGCCTCGATCACTGGCCTTAGGTAAAACATTGCCAAATGTCAAAGGAAAATCTTTTTACATATTCCTCGGACTTTATTCCTACCACTGGCAGGCCTTCTTCCCTTGACAACTTGCAGATGTAATGCTAGCCCAGTTCTTTCTAGACTAATAAATCTTTAGAGACTCTTGTCTCTTCCCAACATCTTAAAATTTTCTTGACTTTCCAAAGATCCCCTTACTCACTTTGAAAGTAACTTCCTTTTTCATAGCATCTTCTCTTCATTTCCCAAATATAAGGATCATGTATATCTAATTTGTTGCAAACATTTACATTGTAAAAAACTAGTTCACTGACCAAGACTAGAACCTGCTTTATTGGATAACAGGTCTATAAAAGTAGATGGTGATACTATACTGGCTTCAGGTTGGAGTAAAGTTACTACCCTTCAAGTTTGCAGCATTAGCCACAGTGGCAAGAATAGGCTGAAACATTATCCTACTGGTCACAGTCTTCAGTTCCTGAACTTAGTTCTATTAAGTTCTATTAAGCCTTCTAGAGTAGCAGAGGAAAAGAGGTAGTTTTCATGGTGTGCTGGTAGGATAAGTATTATAAGTGCAAAAAGGTACACCAGCACACCATGAAAACTACTTGTACATTAAGTATTCAAGTAGAAATAAAATACTGGAAAGTATAAGGAAGGCAAAAGACTCCCATAAGAGAGATCAGGCAAAGTCTCAGAACACGACCATATTAAATGAAGTTTGAGTTATATCTGAAAGGCCTTCTCATCACAGATTCAGCCCTTATAAGAACATCCAGTCACACAGAAACAGTCACAAGCATTAATATGTGCATCGCTGTGTACCTATGAATTACCAAAAGTGGATAGTTGTCATCTGTTTTGTTAAGTCTTGGCAAGTTTTTGTATTATGCATCCAGGGAGACAATAAACTATTGTTATCAGAATCACAAATGTGGCTATTGTTCAGTCATTTAATCATGTCCAACTCTTCATGACAATAACATACCAGGCCCTTCAATTCCCCATTATCTCTTAAAGTTTGTCCCAGCACATGTTTGTTGTTTCCATAATACTATCTATCCATCTCATCCTCTGCTATTCCCTTTTCTTTTTACTGTCAATCTTACCCAACATCAGGGTCTTTTCCAATGAGTCCCATCTCTCATTATGCATTTCCCTAAATTGGGAGTCATCAGTTATTCCTCCTTTTCTGTTCTTTATCTGACCCTTATTGTAACATCTCTCTCTTGATAGTTTCTATATCTCTACTCTATCATTCTTGAGAGATCAGGTATCTTTTTCCACCTCAGAGCTTCTAGCCTTCTCCCCAGGAAGAGCCCCAAATCTAATTTAAAGTTCTAATTATCCCTTTCTTTTCCTTTCTCTTCTCCGCAACTTTTCTTCACACTCTATCATCCTAATTTCCACCTCAGAACCATTTTCCCTTCCATTGAATCCTTGATTCTTTTTCCTTTTAAAAAATTCTTTTTTTCCTAAGAATTCTTTTCCTTTTTCCTTTTTAATTGATTTTTAATTATTCTTTTAAAAATTAATAGTATTATATGTTTTCCCAGTTATGTCAAGATAATTTTAGCATTCATTTTAATAGTATTTTATTTTTCTAAATGCATGCAAAGATAGCTTTCAACATTCACCTATGTAAAACCTTGTCTTTTAAATTTTTCATACTTTTTTCTCCCCTCCCAAGACAGCAAGCAATCTAATGTAAGTTAAACATGTGCATAAGAATTCTTTTTTCTGCTTTGTAAGGTTCAGTGTTGAAGAATTACCCACAGATATGTTTTGCAAATAAAAAGCTTTAATAAAAAAGAAAAAAAAATAATTTTTTCTTTATCTTCTCTAAACACCTAAAGAGGACAAAGGCATTCTTCTCTTCCGTTCAGATCAGCCTACACTTGGAATATCGCTAACGGTCACTCAGTTGTAGCAGAAATACAAACTTCTATATTTAATGCAAGTCACTGCACAATTTTCTCTTCCCCATTATAAAGGAAATTTCAATGTCATTTCTTGAAACTACTTGTCTCAAGCCTAGTTAAAAATTTTTAGAGCCAGTAATTAAATTTGAAAATCAAAATTGATGGAAATATGATGAATGATAAAATCATATAATCAGAGCTGTATCTACAAGGGACCTTAGAAAGCATATAATCCAACCCTTTATTTTACAGATTTAAATAACAAGGCTCAGGGAACCTACATGACTTATTCAAGATCATACAACTCATTCAATAGCAGAGCTAAGATTTGAACCCAACTCCTCTTATTTGAGGCACCAGATTCTGCTGCACTATAGATTTTTAAATGTATTGAACCTTTAGATACTGGTGATACAGATGGAAATGTCTTATAGGATACCTGAGGATGGAGTTCAAGAGACAGGTGAGAGTAGGAAAGACAAATTTGGAAGTCATTTGTGCAGAGATGGGGAGAGGAAGGAAGGGAGGAAATAACCATTTAAGTGCCAGACACCACTAAATGCTTTACAGATGTTGCCTCATTTGATCCTCACAACAACTCTGAGAGATAAGTGCTATTCTTAGCATCATTTTGCATTTGAGGAAGTTGAGGTAGGCAAAGGTTAAATGGTTTGCCCAAGATTTGCATAATTAATAAGTTCATAAAAATAGTAATTGAATTTGTGGGAGTGGGTTTATTATCAAAGGCAAGAGTGTTGAGAGAAAAAATGTCAAGGACAGAGTTTAGGAACAGAGATTAAGGGAACAGAAAGCAATAAAGGAATAATCAGGACTGGCAAGTAAGGAGTGAATAGAGAATAAAAAGGCAACCAAATGATTTCAAAATTATTGAAGTTCCTCCCAAGGAATATTAAAAAAAAGAAAGGGCTATTCAATCTCAGAGAATGAAATGGAGCTAGCACTAAAGGAATTACCATGTTGGATTTACACCAGTAATGTTAGATAATTAACATAATCCTATTAAAAACAAATTATGTTAATAGCTAAAGAGAAAAGCACTGGTGTAGAAGGGCCATTTTAATACCATTAAGAAAAAACAGGTATCTAAAACTAAAAGCTAAGATTATTATCAAAGGATAATATTAGAAACTTTTCCATAAATGCAATAAAGCAAAGATAGTCCATTCTGTACAGTCATTTGACAGCTTTAGACAGCCTGTTGATAATAAATTAAAGGAATAAACAAAGGTAATAAGGAGACAAAACTATTCCTACTTACTAATGATATGATGGCTCACTTGGAAAACCCCTAATAATCAACAAAGAAATTAACTGAGATAATTAATAGAATCAAAAAATAAAAGGATATTAAATAAATCTAAAGGAAAGCATTTAAAAAATTAATAGCATTCTAGGGAGAAATTTTTTTTTTTTTTTTGCTTTTTGCTGAGGCAATCGGGGTTAAGTGACTTGCCCAGGGTCACACAGCTAGGAAGTGTCTGAGACCAGATTTGAACTCAGGTCTTCCTGACTTCAGGGCTGGTGCTCTAACCACTGTGCCACCTAGCTGCCCCCTGAGAAATTTTTTTAAATTAGAAAATAGTAGAGAGGAAATGTACTTCCTTTTCAATATAGTGGAATCAATAAAGTAGGTATACTTAAGACATGCATACACATATAATTATAAGATATTCTTCAAGGAAATAGTGGGCATTTAAATAATAGGGAGAATATTCACTGTTCATGGTTGTTGGACTACATCAATGCAATGTAAGTGATGTTACTTCCTAAATTAACTTATATATTTAGTGCTATTCCAATTAAATTGCTGAGGAGATATTTCAGAGCTACACAAAATTCATTTAGAGATACAACATATTTAGAATCTAGGCAAATAAGGAGAGGTGGAGAAAAAAATGAAAGGAAACAGTACTTCCAGATCTCAGTCTGTATTCTAAAGCAGTAATCATTAAAACTATCTGATACTGGCGAAAAACCAAAACCAAACAAACAAACAAACAAAAAAAACCCAACCCAGCAACAACAACCAACCCCCCTCCCCAAACTAAAGCAATATTAAAGAACAAATAAGGAGGAATTTGAAACAACTGAACTCAATATCCCAGGACTTGATAAACACAAGAGAAAAGTTCCCATTTGGTAAATACTTCTGGAAAAACAGGAAAGGTGATGGGCAGAAATTAGATTTAGTCAAACATCTTTTACTCTAGACTACAAAAAGTTCAAAAGTAATGAACAATCTAAATGTTAAAGGTCACAGCTTGAAAAACTTTTAAAAGAATCAGAGTTATAGGGAGAGTTATTAATCAAACAAGTGATAGAGACTATTGCATATGATAAAATAAGTAATTTCTGTCATATTAAATTGATAGGAGTTTGAATGAACAAAATTAAAGACTTTGGGCTAGAAAGAAAAACTGCTGATTGGGGGAAAATATCCTACATCAAATAGCTCTGATAAGAGTCTGATATGTACCATACATAGGCCACTAACACAAATATGTAAGACCAAGAGATATTACCCAGTGGATAAATGATCAAAGGATAGAAATAAACAATTCTCAAATGATGCATCAAGTTACAGAAAAGATTGCTCCAAATTATTAATAAAAATAGAAATACAAATAAAAACTCAGAGATTTCATCTCCCTCCCAGAAAATTGGCAAGGAAAACAAAATATGGTACTAATCAATGCTGGAGTTGTAGAAATGCTAATAAATGGTTGAAACAATTAGCCTACCCATTCTGGAAAGCAATTTAGTATTAGTCTAGGAAAATGACTTAAACTTCCATGACCTTTCATCCAGATATCCTATTGGTAGTTAAATTCTCCTATTAAATATGAGACAAAAAAAGAAAGGTACTATGTTCACCAAAATATTCAAAACAGTATTTTCTGTAGTACAAAAGAACTGAAAAATATTAGGTATCCTTTGATTGAGAAATGGATAAACAAATTATGATACATTGATATAATATAAAGGTAGATGTAAATGTAATATAGTGCAATAAAAAATGAAGAATTCAGAAAATCATGGGAAGATTGATAAAGAATGAAGTAAATAGAATCAGGAAAACAATATGGATAATGGCTGTTGTTTGGTCATGTCTGACTCATAGTGACACCATGAACCTTAGTATAGTTATACTGTCCATGAAATCTTCTTGGCAAAGATGCTGGTGTGGACTGCCATTTCCCCTTCCAATGAATTAAGGCAAACAAAGGTTAAATGCCTTGCCCAGAATCACAGAGGTCATATTTAAACTTAATTCTTCCTGATTCCAAACTTTTATCTACTGAGCCACCTAGTTGCCTCCTACCCGATGGTTACAACAATATAAATGGAAAACAACAACAACAAAAAGAAGTCAAATATTTAAAATGACTAAACTTGGCTATAGAGAATCAATTTTAAAATGACACACCTCCTTTCTTTGTAGAGGTAGGGGACTAAAGTAAGTATGAAACATACACATATTGTCAGATATGATTGATATTTTAGTTTTTCTGTATTATTTTTCTTTCTTTTTTCTTTTATTATTTTATTATAACAAAGACAGTTCACTGATTATGGGAGAAGGACATATATATATACATGATATAAAAACAATATAATAAATATTTTATGAAAAACAAAAGGTATCAATAAAATTTTTAACATTTACATGCTGGTGAAACAAAGACAATAAGACAATGTTCCCTAGTCTCAAGAAGTTTATACTTTACCATGATCATTCAATGAACTCTATAAGTTATATTTATAGATAATTTGAAAATGTAAACTATATTTTAATAACTTCAATTCTTAAAAATAAAAAAGGAAGAGGTGGCCCATGGGAGTAAATGTTACTGAAAATTGAGGATATCTTAAAGAAAAAAAGGTATTTGCATTTATTGATTAAATGATCATTAGTGACTTTTTGAGGGAACAGTTGCAGTAGAGGCACAGATGAACATCGGATCAAATCTTTTTCATTCTTGTTTGGGTTAAAAAATTCTTTGCAAAGTTAAGAGTTTACACTAAAGTAGCATGATGCCAGTCTATTGGCAACACTCCAGAGTACAGCCTGAACTAGATTAAAATGTAATTGAGAAATATTTAACAAACTAAATAAAAATATAATAGAATGCACATAATGTTAACGTATGGTTTTCTAAGTCATTATGTAGCCTGCAGGGTTCCTTATGCATGGTTCAGTAGGCTTCTTCTTGAGTTTGACACCATTCATGTAGTAAACAGGTACCAGAAGGCAAAAAAACTGGATTCTAGTCCCAAATCTGCAAATCATTAGCCATAACCTTGGCTTGATAGATGAACTTCTATAAACCTTGGTTTTCTCATCAGTTTTCTCATCTCATTTTGGCCTAGACCAGTGGCATCAAAAGCAAATAGAAACTGGCCTCTGCAGGCTGTATATTGACTTAGAAAAACCATATATTAACATTATCTATGTTATATTGTATTTTTATTTATTTTGTTAAACATTTCCCAATTGCATTTGAATCTTGTTAAGGCCTGGCCCATTCTGGTGTTTTGCAGGTGCTTTGCAATTTGGATACCTCTGGACATCTCTAAGTAGATTATTACTAAGATGCCTTCTAACTCTAATTATCTATTAGCATGTTATGTTCTCATTTAAACACTTTATGCCTATTCTATAGGGGATGATGATGATGATGATAACATTTATATAACACTTTTAGATTTGCAAAATATTTTTAACATAGTATCCTGTTTATTTTTCATAACAATAGTGGGAATGGGAATAGTGACTATTATTATCCCATTTTACAGATGAAGAACCTGAGGCTGAGTGATTTATCACCCTTCTAGTATCTGAAGCACTGCTTAAACTCAAGTCTTCCTTACTCTGTCTAGATGTCCCTATAATGTCATCTAGCTACCTCCTTTATTTATGCTTAAGTCTCAAACAAAGCTCCTTTCAGACTTTGCCATTTTCAGACTTTAAGTGACAACATTTGCAATTGGAAAGGTCAGAATTTTACAGAACTAATGACATTTCCTGAGCACAGAATTTCTCTGTATCTTTTACACCTTTTAGGAAAAACTTGAAGTAAAACCCAAAAAGATCAAGAGTTTCAAATCTGTTTCATGATTTGAAGATGTGATGGGAAGGAAGGGAATGACTATTGTCTGAATTATGGCCTAGCCTGAAAATATGTAAATTTAGGAATTTTGTTGGATACTCATAATAAGCTATGGTGAGGTCTTTGATTAAGAAGACTAATTAAACTCATACCAAGAACAAAGTGAAAAGAAAAAACTAAGATTAAGAGATTTAGCTGTCTGAAGTTATCCTGTTTTAGTCTCTAAAAGTTACAGAAGCTGAAATTCTCCTACCCAGGATGTGGAAGACCCCACAGTCCCATATTTGAGGGAGCAAAACTAGAGGCTAGTTTACTGGAAATAACTGCAAGTAACTGGCTAAATAACTGATTAAAAGAGCATAATAGTGTCCTTCCAGGAAGGGATTTCAACTGAATGAAAAAAATCCTAGTTCACTAGAATAGTATTCAGTGGAAACAACTGGTGACATCTACATTGGCTTTCTCTCTACTCATGATTCCTATGTGGATTCATTCTTCCTTCTGATACCAGGTATACCTCAGGTTTATGTGGGAGATGCTTTGTTGCTAATCTTCTTATGCAGCTTCAGGAAAAAATCTTTACTTTGATTATTTGAAGGTAAACATCTGGGGGGTGGGGGTGGAAGAGGGGTGGGTAATGGTGATAATGTCGGTTTAGGAATCAGTGGTGAGCTGGAATCAGTTCAAACAGCTAAATTGATTGTCAAATTTTGAGTTCCAGCATTGAAAACTCAGCTAAAAGCAAAGTTTGATTTGTTATTATGCTAATTGTCTAGACTTTAGAAAATAACGGAGAAAAATGTCAGTAATGAGGATTAAACATGAAAGTGTGTCATGGGCACATTTTGGAAGAGTTAATTGTTAAATATTTACCACACACTATTGTTGTGGTGTTTGTCCTTTGTTCTCTCTTTTTTATTAAAGTTTTTTTATTTACAGAACATATGAGTAATTTTTCTACCTTGACCTTTGCAAATTTTTTTGTTCCAAATTTTTCCCCTTCTTCCCCCACCCTATCCCCTAAATGGCAAGTAGTCTAATACATGTTAAATATGTTAAAATATATGATAAATCCAATATATGTATACATATCTATACAGTTATCTTGCTGCACAAGAAAAAATGGATCTAGAAAGAGAAAAAAAATCTAAGAAGGAAAAAAATGCAAGCAAACATTCACAGAAAGTGTTAAAATGCTATGTTGTGATCCACACTCAGTTCCTACAGGCCTGTCTCTGGATGTATATGACTTATCTTCATCGCTGAACAATAGGAACTGGCTTGAATTGTCTCATTGTTGAAGAGAACCATGTCAATCAGAATTGATCATCATATGGTCTTATTGTTGTCTATAATGATCTCCTGGTTCTGCTCATTTCACTCAGCATTAGTTCATGTAGGTTTCTCCAGGCCTCTCTGAAATCATCTTGTTGGTCATTCCTTACAGAACAATAATATTCCATAGCATTCTTATACCATAATTTATTCAGCCATTCTCCAATTGAATGGACATCCATTCAGTTTCCAGTTTCTTGCCACTACAAAAAGGGCTGCCACAAACATTTTTGTACATGTGGGTCCCTTTTCTTCCTTTAAGATCTCTTTGGGATATAAGCCCAGTAGAAACACTGCTGGGTCAAAGAGTATGCATAGTTTGATAACTTTTTGAGCAGTTCCAAATTGCTCTCCAGAATGGTTGGATCTGTTGACAGTTCCATCAACAATGTATCAGTGTCCCAGTTTTCCCACATCCCCTCCAACAGTCATCATTATCTTTTCCTGTCATCTTAGCCAATCTGACAGGTGTGTAGTGGTATCTTAGAGTTGTCTTAATTTGCATTTCTCTGATCAATAGTAATTTGGAGCACCTTTTCATATGACTAGAAATAAATTTCAATTTCTTCATCTGAAAATTGTCTGCTCATATCCTTTGGCCATTTATCAGTTGGAGAATGGCTTGAATTCTTATAAATTTCAGTTAATTCTTTACATATTTTAGAAATGAAGCCTTTATCAGAACCTTTGAATGTAAAAATATTTTCCAGTGTATTGCTTCTCTTCTAATCTTGTCTGCATTAGTTTTCTTTGTACAAAATTTTTTTAACTTGATATAATCAAAATTATATATATAATGATCTCTAGTTCTTCTTTGGTCACAAATTCTTTTCTCCTCCATAGATTTGAGAGGTAAACTATCCTATGTTTTTCTAATTTGTTTATAATATCATTCTTTATGTCTAGATCATTAATCCATTTTGATCTTATCCTGGTATACATGGGTCAATGCCTAGTTTCTTCCATACTTGTTTCATACTAGAACAACAATGTTCAATGCCTTGAATTATTTGCCTCTATAAGTTCAAATTATGTTATGCTACTGTCCTGGAAGTTCTAATGTTAGAAGATCTCCCTGACCCAACCATTCAGACTGATCAAATAACATGACTAACTGCTTGAGATCTGAACTTTTTTCCATACTCCTCCACCCACATGCAAGTGATCTCTCCCTCTTCAAATATCTCATTCTCTTCTGTCTTCTGTCTTGATACCAGGCCTCTTTCTATTATAGATACATACATATATGTTTGTGTGTGTATCTTTCTCCCTCATTCAATTATAAACTCCTTGATAACAAGGTATGAGTCAGTGTATTTCATATTAGATAACCTAAAATATATGGGTAAGAATGAATAGGATTCTAGTCTAATCTGTGTTTGAATTGATTCTGCAGGAGTTGCTGTACAAGAAACTGTTAAACAATGGAGATACAATATTTATGTATAATGAGTATTATATTGCTTGCCTTCTCAATGGGTAGGGAAGCAGCTGAAAGAAGGGAAAAATTTTAAAATGCATGTAAAAAATTATAAACTTAAAAAAGATATAATGACTACTCATAAAGGGCACATTTTTATAAGGAGAACTATTTGTACAAATTGGGGCAGCTAAGTGATGCAGTAGAGAGAATTCTAGACCTGGAGTCAGAAAGACTCATATTCCTGAGTTCAAGTCAGCTTCAGACATACTAGCTATGTTACTCTGGGCAATTAACCCTATTTGCCTCAGTTTCCTCATCTGTAAAATGAGATGAAAAAAGATATGGCAAATCACTCCAGTATCTTTGCCAAGATAACCCCCAAAAATTAACCCTATTTGCCTCAGTTTCCTCATCTGTAAAATGAGCTGAAGAAAAATATGGCAAATCACTCCAGTATCTTTGGCAAGAAAACCCCCCAAAATCATAAAAAGTCAGATGTGAATGAAATGACCGAATAACAACAAAATTATTCCAAAACATACTTATCCAATTCCCTGGGCCACACTACAAATCATACACTCTAGAAAGGCAATATGACATAACAGGCTAATAACTAGTCTCAGGAACTAAAAGATTTGGATTTGAGTTTTTCCTCTCAGACATACGGGCTATATGATCCCAACATGTTGCTTTATTTAGCAGAACCCCAGACAGCTCTGCAAGACCCTCGGAGGTTGTAGAACAATTGTCAGCTGCATTGGAGGATGGAGTTTCCTCACTAGGAGTTCCATCTACCATTGAAATCACAAGTCTGGGTGGGTGGTAGACCTAAAAATGGGTCACAAGAAAGGATGAGCTATATGCCAATAAATTTGATAATGTAAATGAAATGGAGGAATATCTACAAAAATATAGATTGCCTAGGTTAACAGAAGAGGAAATAACTTATTTAAATAGTCCCATTTTGGAAAAAGAAATAGAACAAGCTATTAATCAACTCCCTAAGAAAAAATCTCCAGGGCCAGATGGATTTACATGTGAATTTTACCAAACATTCAAAGAACAATTAATCCCAATACTATATAAACTATTTGAAAAAATAGGGAAAGAAGGTGTACTACCAAATTCCTTCTATGACACAGATATGGTGCTGATAGCTAAACCAGGTAGGGAGAAAACTGAGAAAGAAAAGTATAAACCCATTTCCCTAGTGAATATTGATGCAAAAATTTTAAATAAGATTTTAGCAACGAGATTACAGAAAGTTATTCCCAGGATAATACACCATGACCAAATAGGATTTATACCAGGATTGCAGGGCTGGTTCAATATTAGGAAAACTATTAGCATAATCAATTATATTAATAACCAAATTAACAAAAACCATATGATTATCTCAATAGAAGCAGAAAAAGCCTTTGATAAAATCCAACACCCATTCCTATTAAAAACACTGGAGAGTATAGGAATAAATGGGCTTTTCCTTAAAATGATTAGTAGTATCTACTTAAAACCTTCAGCAAGCATCATATGTAATGGAGTCAAACTAGAACCATTCCCAAAAAGATCAGGAGTGAAACAAGGCTGCCCACTATCACCACTATTATTTAATATTGTCTTAGAAATGTTAGCTTTGGCAGTAAGAGAAGAAAAAGATATTAAAGGAATTAGAGTAGGTAATGAGGAAACCAAATTATCACTCTTTGCACATGACATGATGGTATACTTAGAGAACCCTAAAGACTCAACTAAAAAACTACTAGAAACAATTCACAACTTTAGCAAAGTTGCAGGATACAAAATAAATCCACATAAATCATCAGCATTTTTATATATTACCAATAAAGTTCAGCAGCAAGAGATACAAAAAGAAATTCCATTCAAAATAACTGTTGATAGTATAAAATATTTGGGAATTTATCTGCCAAGGGAAAGTCAGGAACTATATGAACTAAACTACAAAACACTTTCCACACAAATAAAATCAGACCTAGTCAATTGGAAAAACTTAAAATGCTCATGGGTAGGCCGAGCGAATATAATAAAAATGACAATACTACCCAAACTAACTTACTTCTTTAGTGCCATACCAATAAAACTCCCAAGAAATTATCTTACAGATCTAGAAAAAATAGTAGCAAAATTCATTTGGAAGAACAAAAGGTCAAGAGTTTCAAGAGAATTAATGAAAAAAAAAAGGCTGATGATGGTGGACTTGCTGTACCAGATCTAAAACTGTATTACAAAGCAGCAGTCATCAAAATCATTTGGTACTGGCTAAGAAATAGAGTAGCCGATCAGTGGAATAGGATAGAATCACAAGACAAACTAGGCAATAACTATAGCAATTTAGTCTTTGATAAACCCAAAGACCCCAGCTTCTGGGATAAGCACTCACTATTTGACAAAAACTGCTGGGAAAATTGGAAACTGGTGTGGAAGAAATTGGGGCTTGACCCACATCTAACACCACATACCAGGATAAGATCTAAATGTGTTCATGATCTGGATATAAAGAGTGATACTATAAGTAAATTAGAGGAACGTAATATAGTTTACCTCTCAGACCTATGGAGATGGAATAAATTTATGTCCAAAGAAGAACTGGAACTCTTAATTGAAAACCAGATAGATAACTTTGACTATATTAAGTTAAAAAGTTTTTGTACAAACAAAATCAATGCAGACAAGATTAGGAGGGAAG
>JAJPUD010003437.1:0-67902 GCA_023553655.1 Myrmecobius fasciatus
TATTAGATAGTCAATAAGACCTGAATTCAAATTCTACCTCTACCTAGCTTTGAAATAGAAAGGAAAAGATTTCGCTTCTCTCAATCCTTTTTCCTTAATTTGTGAAATGAAGAGGTATGTCCAGATGATCTTTCAGTACCATTTCACGTTTGTTTCAACATTTCCTCTAGGATATGGCATAGGAAATGGCCCAACTGCATTTTATGTTATCCCAGAGACTTGATATTGATATTCCAGAGACTGGAAAGAATGTTGAAGTTGAATCCAAAGACCTGAATTTGAATCCAGACATCGCCACTTACAATTTGTGTAATTCTTAGCAAGTCATTTTACAATAATGGGTCTCACTTTGCTCACCTGTAAAATAAGAGGGTTAGACTAGATGACCTTTAAGGCCCATCCAAGCTCTACATCTGCGATTTTATTCTTTTCCTTTCACACTGGAAGGCATCCTTATTGAGTCTTGATACACAAAGTAAAGAACTAGAAGAAGGAAGGTGGGGTACTTGAGCTTGGACTCCTCTCTAGGAATTCAGTCTTAAACTCATGGCATTTGTTTCAAAGTTTGAGATCTCGAGTTCACAGAGGTGACCTGGGCACAATGACGCTAAACTCAGGAAAGAAATAAAGGCATTCCAACTCCTTGAGTTTACTCTACTTGATAACTCCAGTACAATGTCTCAAGGACTTCATGGGTTTGGGTTTTCTATTCTTTCTTTTTCCAGGCAATACCTCTAGAATGTCCTTGAAGTTGCTAGTAGTCATTCTACCCTCCATCTTCAGCCTCCTGTTCATTCTGAATTAGACCTGATTACGACTGCTTTGTTGAACTTCCAAGACTCAATGATGGGCAGGAATGAAGAAGAGTAAAAACAGAGATTGGCCTTGCTCCTCATATCTACATATCTTTCTCCTCATTAGATGGACCTGACAACTCTTTTCTTCTCTTCCAACTTGCTCTACATCCAAGATTTGAGGATAATAAGCATTTTTACAGCATCTATTATGTTCTAGGAATTTGGTAAATATTTTATAGATATTTGTGAGGGTTAATTAACCCTCACAATAGCCATACTACATAGGGAACAAGATGTACATACATACATACACCCATATACACATACAGACATTTTACATTTGGAGAAACTGAGGCAAATAGAATGATTTTCTCAAGATTATACAGTAGAGATCTGTATTAATTGTATACAGAGTTCTATGAGTTTATTTATGAAATTTTGCATTTTCTGCTACAGGGAACAAAAACCAAAATGAATGATAAGCTTGAGTACTTATAGCAGATCTGAAGGCCCATTTATGAAGAAATTTAGGAACAAGTTATATTGTTAGATTTTTCAGAGTGAAATTTGGTTGGATTTAACACGAAGTAAAGAGTGATTTCTTGAATATGTCCCAAAAATTGGATCTAATTGAGAGCTTGAGATGTTGGACTAATTGTCAAAAGTGAATATTAAGTCTAGTACTTAGGCTTCTAGAAATCAACAATTGGAAAAGTAAAACATAGTTAAATAGCAGGAAATATAAGAAAACATTAGAATATAAGCTCAGTATTCAGAAAAAAGGAAGCAATAGTTCTATTGTTATACTATTTGGTTTCATGTATATTTACTTTTTGCTGAGGCAATTGGGGTTAAGTGACTTGCCCAGGGTCACACAGCTAGGAAGTGTCTGAGACCAGATTTGAACTCAGGTCTTCCTGACTTCAGGGCTGGTGCTCTAACCACTGCGCCACCTAGCTGCCCCCTCATGTATATTTATACAGAAGTTATTTCATTGTTTGTGGTGCTTTTAACAAGATGCAATTTTCTTCCTTATTTCTTTTAATTATATCTATTCTTGTTTTTCTTTTGTCTGAGATAAGGATTTTTTTTTTATCACACTATGTTATGTGCTTGTTTTGTTCCGTAAATTAAATATCTTTTTTTTTTTAAAGAAAAGTTTGCTTTAAGCCTGGTGAAACTCCAGCCATCTGTTCTTACTTCTAAAACATATATACACCCCAAATGAATCAGGGACACCTCTAAATACATCAATGGAAAAATGGAAAGTTTAAAGTCTTCTATTACCTCAAAGCATGCAAGGACCTCATCCAGCTCAGTGAGGTGGGGAGAATGGGAGGGGGATGAGTGGGAGGATAGAGAAAGAAGAGACATGACTGAAAATCAAGGGTTTTCCTTTCTCCTTAAATGGGTTTTCCTCAAGGATATGATGGAAAAGCGCAATTGCTCCAATATCTAGAGTGCAGGAGGAAAGACACAATTCTACTAGGATAACTCTAAAAATCTTGGGAAAACAAGACAAAAATAAAATTGTCACCTTTGTTTCACAACATAGCTTCTGAATTGGAACCAAAATTCTAGTTTTACGTGGACAGAGTTCAACTTGAGAAATGCCATTAATGAATATAAATTCAAGATATTAAAATTAAATCCTGTCAAACCTACTACAATCATTTACAAAAAAATCATGATCATTATATTTGTAGTAGAAATGTAAAGATATTTCAAGTTTAATAAAGAGGAAAAAATCAACATCATGAATCATATTAAAAACAAAAGCATCCAAAATCACGATTACCCTAATATATGTAGAAAAAGCCTTTAACAAAACACCACATTCATTTCTATTAAAAAATAAAACCCTATAATATGTAGACATGGGAAGAGATCTTAAAACCAAACAGAATTTTGTCTGATACTGGTGGTAACCCAGGGCCACTAAAGTTTATTAAATGAGGGAGGAGATGATACCACCTGCATCTTAGGGAGATCATTTTAATAGTTCAGTGGATGATGGATTGGAGTAGGGAGAGACTTGAGGCAAAAGTATTAATTAATTGACAGTTGCAATAGTCCAGGAGTGAGGTTCTGAAGGCTCTCACCAGCGTAATTGCAATGTTGGAGGAGAGAAGGGAGATTAAACAAGCGATGATGTTATGAAAGAAGAAAGGATGAGACCTGACCATTGATTGGGTTTGAAGGATAAGAAAAACTGAGAAGCTGAAGTTGTGAGCTGGGTGATGATGAAGTAGCATACTAAATAATAACAGGAAAAGTTAGAAAGATGGGTGAATTTGCCAAGAAAGATGGGCTCACTATGGGCATTTTGTGTTTAGGATAGCTACAGGTGATCATGCAGTTCAAAATGACTAAGAGAAGGTATAAGACTAGAAGTGACCAGAAAGTTTGGGACTGGACAAGTAGAACTGAAAATCTGCATAGAGATGATACCTCAAACCTCAGTAATTGTTGAAATTGCGAAATAAAATTAAAAAAGAGAGAAAAGAAGAAAGCTCAGAACAGACCATTGGGGAACCCCTATCATTAGGGGGGATGATATGAATAAAGATTCAGCAAAAGATACAAGGAGGAAACAGTAAGAAAAGTAGAAGGAAAAACAGTGTGAAGAAGTATTAAAAAAACCAAAAGAGAACAAAGTATAAAGAAGAGGATGATCAGCAACAATGGAGGGATTGGTTAAAGGAAGATGGGGAACTGGATTTTAAAAATGACACACAAATGTTAAGAATCAGTGGGATGGAGTGATTATGATGAGGATAGAAATAAGTTAATTATTGAGAATGAGTTCCAGTAGATTATCAATTGCTCAAAAGGGTTTATCTTTGGGTAAAGTCTTCCAGAACATCAAGCAATTGTGTGTGGCTGGAAAAGAGACGGAATATAGTTTACATGGTGGCTTGATGGAGCAAGGCAAGTCCTCTGGAGCTATAGCTATAGACATCACCAGCCTGAGACTCAATGCAAAGTCTCTGGCAAGGCAATATTTTTTCTTCTTTTTTTTATTAAAGCTTTTTTTTTGCGCAAAATATATGTGTGGGTAATTTTTCAAGATTGACTCTTGCAAAGCTTTTTGTTACAAATTTTTCCCTCCTACCCTCCACTCTCTCCCCCAGATGGTAGGAAGTCTAATACATGTTAATTATGTTAAATATGTGACAAATCAAATATATGTATTCATATTTATATAGTTATCTTGCTGTACAAGAAAAATCAGATCTACAAGGAAAAAAAAACCCGAGAAGGAAAACAGAAAGCTTAAAAATGTTATGTTGTAGTCCACACTCAGATCCCACAGGCCTCTCCCTGGGTGTATATGGCTTTCTTCATCACTAAACAATTGGAACTGGTTTAAAACATCTCATTGTTGAAGAGAACCATGTCCATCAGAATTGATCATCATATAGTCTTGTTGTTGCTGTGTATAATGATCTCCTGGTTCTCCTCATTTCACTTAGCATCAGTTCATCTGGCAAGGCAATAAAACAATTAAAAAAGCATAAAGATAAACAAAGAGGAGATGAAACTCTACTAGCTGATGACAAATTTTCTTACTTAGAAAATCCTAGGAAATGAACAGAAAAATTAATTGAGACAATAAATATCATCAGCAAAGTTTCAGCAGGTTGCAAAATAAAGCCATAAAACAAAAGCATCTGAATATAACACCACCAACAACAAAAATCCAAGAATCAACAACAGAAAGGGAAAACTCATTTAAATCACTACAAAATATATAACGTATTGCCAGTCTATCAAAGTATTCCCATTATTCATAAAATTCAATTATAAAATTCTCTTTAAAAAATAAAAAACAACAAGTATTTGGAGAAATAGTCAATAATCATGGTTTAGACATACCAGTATAATAAAAATGATAATACAGACTTAATCCTCAGTTTAAATGTTGTACTAATCAGACTACCAAAAGGATACTTACATTTAATAATAAAAACTTCACCGGGAAGAATAAAAAATCTATAATAGAAGTTCTTAACTTGGCTCCATGGATAAATTTCAGGGAGTCAGTGAACTTGGATGGTAGGAGGGGAAATTATATCTTAATTTTCTGTTACTTCTTATGAAAACTTAGCATTTCTTTGACTGAGACAGTATAATAGTGTAAAGCTTTACCAGATAGCAGAAGGGGACCATGACAAGATTAACTCCTGATCTAGAATATCAAGAGAAATAATGGGAAAAGTAGGAATGAAAAGGGAATAGAATTTCCAGATCTCAAATTATATTCTAAAAAATGAATTGTCAAAGCCATTTAACACTAGTTGGATAATTAAAATGGAACTATTTAAGTAATTTATTTCCTCCTTTGTTAATCTGGGCAATCTATATTTTGTAAATATTCATCTATTTCATTTAAATTATCAGATTTGTTGGTATATTGCTTTAGATTCCTCTTCATTGGTGGAAAGTTCAATCATTTCATTTTTAGTACTAACAGTTTGATTTTCTTCTTTCCTTTTTCTAATCAAATTAACTAAAGGTTTATCTATTTTCTTAGTTTTTTCATAAAACCAACTCAGTTTTGTTTACTAGTTCAATAGTTTCCTTACTTACAGTTTTATTAATCTTCGCTTTTATTTTCAGAATTTCATATTTGGTGTTTAATTGGGGGGTTTAAATTTATCCTTTTTCTAGCTTTTTTTAGTTGCATGTCCAATTCATTAATATTCTCTTTCTCTATTTTATGCAAGTAAGCATTGAGAGATATAAAACTTTCCCTAAGAACTGTTTTGGTTGCATCCCATGCATTTTGGTATGTTGTCTCATTATTGCCATTCTCTTGGATTAAATTATCAATTATGTCTATGATTTTTATTGTTTCACTCACTCATTCTTTAGGATTACATTAATAAATTTCAAATTAATTTTGGTCTATTTTTTCTGATCCTTTATTACATGAAATTTTTATTTCATCATGATCTGAAAAAAATGAATTTACTATTTCTGCCTTTCTGCATTTGAATTTGAAGTTTTTATGCCCCAATAAATGGTTAATTTTTGGGTGGTTTCCATGAACTACATGAAAAAAGTATATTCTTTTCTGTCTCCATTCAATTTTCTCCAAAGGTGTATAATACCTAACTTTTTGATTTACCTCCTTAACTTCTTTTTTCTCCCAATTATATTTTTTTATTACAGCTTTTTATTTACAATGCATATGCATGGGTAATTTTTCAACAGTGACCTTTGCAAAACTTTCTGTTCCAAATTTTTCCCTCCTTCCCCCCCTCCCCTAGATGGCAGGTAGTCCAATACATGTTAAATATGTCAAAATTTAATATAAATCCAATATATGTATATAAATTTATACATTTATTTTGCTGCACAAGAAAAGTCAGATCTAGAAAGAAAAAACCTGAGAAGGAAAACAAAATGCAAGCAAGTATCAACAAAAAGCATGAAAATGTTATGTTGTGGTCCACACTCAGTTCCCATAGGCCTCCCTCTGGTGTAGATGGCTCTCTTCATCATTGAACAATTGGAATTGGGCATTGCTGAAGAGAACCATGTCCATCAGAACTGATCATCATATAATTTTGTTGCTGTGTATAATGACTTAACTTTTCATTTTCATTTAGCATCAGTTCATGTAGATCTCTCCAAGCCTCTCTGAAATCATCCTGTTGTTTCTTACAGAACAATAATATTCTATAACATTCATATACCATGGCTTATTCAGCCATTCTTCAACTGATGGGCATCCACTCAGTTTCCAGTTTCTTGCCTCTACAAAAAGGGCTGCCACAAATATTTTTTGTACATGTGGGTCCCTTTCCCTCCTTTAAGATCTCTTTGGGATACAAGCCCAGTAGAAACACTGCTGAGTCAAAGGGTAAGCAGTTTGATAACTTTTTGAGCATAGTTCCAAATTGTTCTCCAGAATGGTTGGATCCATTCACAGTTCCACCAACAATATATCAATGTCCCAGTTTTCCCACATCCCCTCCAACATTTGTCATTATCTTTTTTTGTCAGCTTAGTCAATCTCACAGGTGTGTAGTGGTATCTCAGAATTGTCTCAATTTGCATTTCTCTGATCAATAGTGATTTGGAGCACCTTTTCATATGACTAGAAATAGTTTTGATTTCTTCATATGAAAATTGTCTGCTCATATTCTTTGACCATTTATCAAATGGAGAGTGGCTTGAATTCTTATAAATTTGAGTCAGTTCTCTGTATATTTTAGAAATGAGGCCTTTGTCAGAACCTTGGAATGTAAAAATGTTTTCCCGGTTTATTGCTTCCCTTCTAATCTTGTCTGCATTCGTTTTGTTTGCACAAAAACTTTTTAACTTGATTATCTATTTGGGGATTAATAACGATCTCTAGTTCTTCTTTGGTCACAAATTCCTTCCTCTTCCACAGATATGAGAGGTAAACCATCCTACATTCTTCTAATTTGTTTATAATATTATTCTTTATGTCTAGATCATGAATCCACTTTGACCTTATCTTGGTATACGATGTTAGGTGTGGATCAGCACCTAGTTTCTGCCATACTAATTTCCAATTTTCCCAGCAGTTTTTGTCAAATAGTGAGTTTTTATCCCAAAAGCTGGGGTCTTTGGGTTTAGTTATTGACTATTTTGTCCTGTGAACCTAACCTATTCCACTGATCAACTACTCTGTTTCTTAGCTAGTACCAAATGGTTTTGATGACCGCTATTTCATAATATAGTTTTAGACCTGGTAGAGCTAGGCCACCCTCATTTGCTTTTTTTTTTTTCATTAATTCCCTTGAAATTCTTGACCTTTTGTTTTTCCAGATGAATTTTGTTATTTTTTCTAGGTCAGTAAAATAATTTCTTGGTAGTTTGATTGGTATAGCACTAAATAAGTAGATTAGGTAGTATTGTCAACTTTATTATGTTCACTCGACCTATCCAAGAGCACTTGATATTTTCCCAATTGTTTAGATCTGACTTTATTTGTGTGGAAAGTGTTTTGTAGTTTTGCTTATATAGTTCCTGACTTTCCCTTAGCAGATATATTCCCAAACATTTTATACTATCAACAATTATTTTAAATGGAATTTCTCTTTGTATCTCTTGCTGCTGGATTTTCTTAGTGATGTATAAAAAGGCTGATGATTTATGCAGATTTATTTTGTATACTGCAACTTTGTTAAAGCTGTGGATTATTTCTAATAGTTTTTTAGTTGATTCTCTAGGGTTCTCTAAGTAAACCATCATATTATCTGCAAAGAGTGATAATTTCATTTCCTCATGACCTACTCTGATTCCATTAATCTCTTTTCCTTCTCTTATTGCCAAAGTTAGCATTTCTAATACAATATTGAATAGTAATGGTGATAGTAGGCAACCTTGTTTCACCCCTGATTTTATTGGAAATGGTTCCAGTTTATCACCATTGCATATAATACTAGATGATAGTTTTAAACAGATGCTACTGACTATTTTAAGGAAAAGTCCATTTATTCTTATATTCTCTATTGTTTTTAATAGGAAGAGATGTTGAATTTCATCAAATGCTTTTTTTTTGCATCTAATGGGATAATCATATGTTTTTGTTAATTTGGTTATTGATACAGTCAATTATGCTAATAGTTTTCCTAATATTGAACCATCCCTGCATTCCTGATATAAATCCTATTTAGTCATGGTGTATTATCCTGGGGATGATTTTCTGTAATCTCTTTGTTAATATTTTATTTAAGATTTTTGCATCAATATTCATTAGGGAGATTGGTCTATAATTTTCTTTCTCTGTTTTCATTCTACCTGGTTTAGGTATCAGTACCATGTCTGTGTCATAAAAGGAATTTGGTAGGAGTCCTTCATTCCCTATTTTTTCAAATAGTTTATATAATATTAGAGTTAATTGTTCTTTAAATGTTTGGTAGAATGCACATGTAAATCCATCTGGTCCTGGGGATATTTTCTTAGGGAGTTGATAAATGATTTGTTTTATTTCTTTTTTCTAAAATAGGACTATTTAAGTAATTTATTTCCTCTTCTGTTAATCTGGGCAATCTATATTTTTGTAGGTATTCCTCCATTTCACTTAGGTTATCAAATTTATTGGCATAAAGTTGGGCAAAGCAACTCCTAATTATTGCTCTAATTTCCTCTTCATTGGTGGAAAGTTCTCCCTTTTCATTTTTGAGACTAACAATTTGATTTTCCTCTTTCCTTTTTCTAATCAAATTAACTAGAGGTTTATATATTTTTTTTGTTTTTTCATAAAACCAACTTCTAGTTTTACTTATTAATTCAATAGTTTTTTTTTAACTTTCAATTTTATTAATCTCTCCTTTTATTTTTAGGATTTCAAGTTTGGTATTTGATTGGGGTTTTTTAATTTGTTCTTTTTCTAGTTTTTTTAGTTGCAAGCCCAATTCATTGATTTTTCTCTTTCTCTATTTTATGCAAGTAAGCATCTAGAGATATAAAATTTCCCCTTATTACCACTTTGGCTGCATCCCACAAATTTTGGTCTGTTTTCTCATTATTGCCATTCTCTTGGATGAATTTTGTAATTGTGTCTGTAATTTGCTGTTTCACCCATTCATTCTTTAGGATGAGATTATTTAGTTTACAATTGCTTTTTGGTCTATTTTCTTCTGGCCTTATATTGCATGTGATTTTTATTGAATCATGATCTGAAAAAATGCATTTACTATTTCTGCCTTTCTGCATTTGATTTTGAGGTTTTTATGTCATAAGGACACATGGTCAATTTTTGTATAAGTTCCATGAACCACTAAGAAAAAAGTAATCTCTTTTCTGTCCCCATTTAATTTCCTCCAAAGATCTAACATACCTAAGTTTTCTAAAATTTCGTTCACCTCCTTAACTTCTTTTTTATTTATTTTGTGGTTCAATTTATCTAGTTCTGAGAGAACAAGGTTGAGATCCCCCACTATTATAGTTTTGCTGTCTATTTCTTCTTGCATCTCTCTGAACTTTTCCTCTAGGAATTTCCATGCTATACCACTTGGTGCATATATGTTTAGTATTGATATTATTATCTATAGTAATATATCTATCTATATAGATAATATATATCATTATTTATAGTACCCTTTAGTAAGATATAGTTTCCTTCCTTGTCTCTTTTAATTATATCTTTTCTTTTACTTGATCTGAGATCAGGATTGCTACCCCTGTTTTTTTTTGTTTTTTTTTTTTGGGTTCACCTGAAGCATAATAAATTCTGCTCCAGCCCTTTATCTTCATTCTGTATGTATCATAATGCTTTAAATGTGTTTCTTGTAAATAACATATTTTTGGATTCAGGTTTTAATCCAGTCTGCTATCTGCTTCCACTTTATGGGAAAGTTCATCCCATTCATATTCATAGTTAAAATAACTAATTCTGTATTTCCTGCCATCTTATGTACCCTAGATAATGCTTTTCTCTTTCCTATCCCCATTCCCTCTTCCCCAGTATTTTACTTTTGATGACCACCTCCCTCAAAAAGTCCTTCCCCTTTAGAGCCCCACCCCCTTTTTTACACCTTTCCCCTAATTCTTCTGTTTTCTCTTCTATTTGTCTTTCCCTTTCTTTTCCCCCTTTCCCTCCTATTTCCTTATAAGGTGAGACAAGTTTCTTTGTGATACCAAATCTGTCTATTAATCTCTCAGAGCCAAATCTGATGAGAATAAGATTAACACAATGCTCATCCCTCTCCTTTCTTTTCCTCAATTATAATAGGTTTTCTTTGCCTCTTTGTGTGATGTAATTTCCCTTATTTTACCTCCTTTTCCCTCTTCTTCCAATGAGATCTCTTAAAATAAACTTATATCCTCATTCTCTAAGTATATCCATAACAGAAAATATAGTTCTCAAGAGTTTTTTCCTTTTCATCTTCTTATGTTTCTCTTGAGTTCTGTGTTTGGAGATCAATTTTTTTGTTCAGTTCTGGTCTTTTTATTAGAAATAGGTGAAATTCACCTATATCATTGAATGTCCATCTTCTTTCCTGAAAGATAATGCTTATTTTAGCTGGATAGCTTATTCTTGGCTGTAATCCCAGTTCCTTTGCTTTTTGGAATATCAGATTCCAGGCCCTTTGATCCTTTAAGATGGAAGCTGCTAGGTCCTGGGTGATGCTTATTGTGGCTCCTTGGTTTTAAATTGTTTCTTTCTAGCTGCTTGCAATATCTTTTTCATGGTGTGATAGTTCTGAAATTTAGCCACGATATTCCTTAGGGATTTAATTTTGGGGTTTCTTTCAGGAGGTGATTGGTGGATTCTTTTGATGGTTATTTTACATTCTGATTCTAAAATAGCAGGGCAGTTTTCTTTTATGATTTCCTGTAAGATGATGTCTAGGTTCTTTTTTTCAACATGGCTTTCAGGAAGCCCTATAATCTTAGATTGTCTCTCCTAGATCTATTTTCCAGGTTAGTTGTTTTTCCTAGGAGATATTTCATATTTTCTTCTGTTTTTTCATTTTTTTTTTGTTTTTGTTTGATTCTTGAAGTCTTGTTGAGTCATTCACTTCCATTTGCTCCATTCTAAATTTTAGTGTATTATTTTCTGCAGTTACTGTTTTTCAACTCTTTTTGCAATTGACCAATTAAAATTTTTTGTTCATTGCATTTTTTCCATTTTTTTTGCAATGATCTCATTTCATTTCCCCATATTTCTTCTATCTCTCTTTTAAGATCCTTTATGCAATCTTCAAAGGAAGCCTTGTAACATGGAGTCCAGTTTATGTCTCTCTTTGGGGCTTTTTCTGGAGTTGCTTTATCTTTAGGGACCTCAGGATTTGAGATCTGCTCTTCTGTCTCTTTTCATAAAAGCTGTCTGTGGTGAGAATTCTTTGTGGTTTTTTATTCATTTTTAAGGGTTGAGGTCTGTTCAAGGCAAAGGAGGGACAGCTGCTTTAATTTGCCCTGGGGCAGTTCTGCTGATTGTGCTATTTCAGGTGCTGGGCAGTTCTGTTTATTGATTTATCGATTTCCTGGTGCTGGGCTGTTCTCTTAATTGACTGATCACTTTAGGGTGCTGTGTAAGGTCCAGTGCTCTTCTGGGGCTCAGTGGTTCACAATCTACCCCCCACAAAAGGCAGATCTGCCAAACCACCTGCTTACAATCAGGACAGATCACACCAAGAGGCCCATAGAAGGCTCCTAGGTGTGTGCAAATCACAAATTTCTGACTCCTGCTCCCCTCCCTGCTGCAGTCTCCCTGTGCTGCAGTCTGGGTTCGGCAGACCACCCCCCTGCCCTACTGAAACAAACCTCTTCTGATGTTCTTCCAAGGTAAATTCTTCTGAGAATGTGTTGTACTCCAAATATCTGTGGATTCTTTGACTTCAAAACCAATCTAGAGGCTTAATCTGCTGTTGATTTGAGGGAAAGTTAGAGGAAGTTATAGAGAGTCTTTTCTGATCTCCACCATCTTGGCTCCACCTCCGGAAGTCCCATTAATAAACAATTTAATGGCTAAACAGCAACAACAACCAGAACTTTTGTTTAATTAAAATTACTAAAAATCTTTACATAAAGGAACAGTTTTCAATGAGCTATGTGTAATTTGGTGTAGAAAATGAAAACTCATTGTAAAAATAGTATTAAATTATCCTTCAAAGCATATAAAATTTTCTTTCACATATGAACAATTTAGTGGCAGTAAGGATAAGAAGTTAGCAAAGAAACTACTTTGTGTGGTACATCTTTTTGTATATAGATCAAAGATATCATGGTGGATAGTCAGAGTTATAATTTGCTCTCAGTACAGGGGTTTCCTCATCTTCATGTCCAGTTTATGTTAAGTATGTGCTGATACTGATCTGGATTTATATGTGAATTATGTTTTAATTATTCTTTTATTTGCTTTTATTGTATACTACTAATGTGCTGATAATTATTGCCTTTGCCCCTATTGTAAATGAGTAGCCTTTGCTTTAAAATGAAAATACTAAGAAACTAAGAGCTACATTGTAGGGAGTAGTATGAGTAGGGAAAATATATTTCTCCACAACAGATTTATCTTTCAGTCCTGAGAATTTTTATCACAATCGGGTTGATGGTTCTCTAGGAATCCAGACCTGCCAGGGTGAAAGAAAGCAATTTGGTATGAGCAAGCTAATACAGAGAGAGAGCATGTAGCCCATGTCCTAAGGTGAATGGTTACAGCATTAAAGCTCATATAAGGACACTATGATCCTCTTATATTATATATTTCATGCACAAGTGTATTCTAAATTATAATGTACCTTTGTTTTTGTCTTGAAGAATGTGAAGTTGGAAAGAAGAATCTTATTGAGAAATGAGACAGGAGATGTATTTAAAGATTTTTCTTGGCCATAACAAGGCAATTTATGATAAATTACAGAAATATTCTATGCTAATGATTTTACATTTTAACCTTAGATTTGAGTTAAAAGCAATTTGAGTCAATGAGATGTTTCTGCATTTAGAAAAACTTCCTGAACTATTTCAAGCTACATCTTTATACATGGAAGTTATTTAATTAATCCTCTATTCTCTACATTCTCTCTCTATGCAACAACTCCCCATACATAGGTCAAAAACTACATCTTGGTCCATATACTTAACCCATACATTCTTCCAATCTTTTGAATATTTCATGTTACTCTTTTTTTTGTTTTCATATTTTGAATTCAGCAACATCACAAACAACTTTCTTAATGAGAAGGCTCCCCAGTCCATATATATATATATATATATCAGCTGCAATTTCTCTTGGATCATCCCAGGATATAGCTTTTACTTACATGACAGATGCTCCATGTGAGGCTTAAATGACATTTTTTCCTCTCAGAACTAAGATATTCTGAGTTAAAAAAAAAACTCTCTCTTTCTTTTGTACATAGCATAACTCTGAGCTCCCTGACTCCATACCTAGATAGTGCTGCTATGGAAAGAGGAAACTAGTAGATACAATTCTAGAGTTCATTGGTTTAATAACGTCTGGGATGATTAATGAAAGTAATGAGTGTAGTTTTGGAAATAAGTTTTGATCTTTGTGGAGAGATGGGAAATTCAACACAGATATAGCATGAGGTCTGGAAGGAACAGACACTGATGCCATATGGAAGTCTCACAATCAAGGGAGGAACTCTAGCATTTCCTGAAGTAAACACAAGTACTCCATAATAAGGAGGATCTATAAGCAGAAAGACTCAATTATATCCATGCATCTATGTTGTCTATCTACACACATATAATGTGACCTCACATGTATGTCATTTCACACACACTATATTTTATGTTGTGTGCACATGCATGAACATAAGTGTATATGCAATAGCCGTGTGTGCATGTGTTCATACATGTGTGCATGTATGTGTTGTTGTTGAGTTGTTTCAGTCACTTTTGACTAGTTATGACCCCATTTGACATTTTCTTGGTAAAGATAGTGAAATGGGGGGCAGCTAGGTGACGCAGTGGATAGAGCACCAGCCCTGAAGTCAGGAGGACCTGAGTTCAAATGTAGTCTCAGACACTTAACACTTCCTAGCTGTGTGACCTTGGGCAAGTCACTTAACCCCAATTGCCTCAACAAAAATAAATAAATAAAAATAAAGATAGTGAAATGGTTTGCCATTTCCTTCAGTTCGTTTTATAGGTGAGGATCTGAGGCAAACAGGGTTCAGGGACTGCTCAGAGTCACACTGCTAGTAAGAGTCTGAGACCAGATTTGAACTCAGGAAAAGGAGTCTTCTGGACTTCAGGCTTATCACTCTATCCCTTGTGCCATCTAGTTGCTCACATGTGGGTATACATATGTACACATATTTCTAGACCTAAGATAAGGCCTTAAACATGAACTGAATCCCAGAAGGCCTAGGGATCTAGGGCCTATGGAATCTTTATACTCTACAAAACTAGGACTTTCCTTCATACCCTCTTCACCAAGAAGAGGAGCTTTTTCTATCAGTGCTGGTCCTGCCTTCTGCCCCTGATTAATATTACAGGGAATCTCTTAAATGGAAACATTTAAATGCAAAATCAGCTACTCCTTTGACCACCCTGGTCTTCTCATGAGAGCTCAGAAGCCCACCCGCCAATTCCATGGAAAAAGATGTTGAGATAGGGGAATAAAGGAATAAAGAAAGGAAGTGAGTCCCTGGAGATACATTTCAGAAGGGTAAAGAATAGTAGACTATCCTATGTCCTAGACAGCCAACCAGACTAAACAAAGAGCCTTGAAGCCATAGCAGCCTTCTCTTTTCATCCCTAGAACAATAAGAGTGGATGGATCAATTTATTCCAGTGCCTGGCTGAACTTCCTCACACTAGCTCTTTCTGAAATAATATTTTAATGATTTATTCAAATGGAAATCTAATTAGTCTAGTCCAAGCCCCCAATGTGTGTGTGTGTGTGTGTGTGTGTGTACTTTGAATAAAGTGGAGAAAGGAGAGGAAGGCAATTAAAAAAAATAGCACTGCCTGTACTTAAGTATAGCTCAGAATAGACATTAAGGATGGTAGTTTAAGCCTTCAAGTTGCTGGCCCATCTCCACTGACCCCATGCCTATCTCACCAAGGATCCTAACTTTTTTTTTACTCTTTTCCTTCTTCCCCTTCTCTTTTATTTCTTAAATTTTTCTGATCCTCTGTCTTTAGCATTATATCACAACCCTCACTTTATCTTTCAAACACCTGCTCCTTCTACCCCAACCACTACATTGTTTTTGGTAGACAATCCTACAACACATTTTTTTCTAATGCTAACCTTGCCCCTTTCACTCCTATTATCTGTTCTCTACCCTCATTATCTCATATGCCCACTAAGGGGCAGTACAACTCCACTAGAAAGCATTTCATTTTCTCTCCCTGCATTAAAATTTTTCACTTCAATATACTCATCCTGAGAGTCATCCAAATATTTCTTAACCTGTAATTCTGACCATTTGATCTTCCAAAGTTACTCACCCTTTTACACATATTCAATTCTAGTGGTCTCCCTATTACCTCTAGAAACCAAAATATACTCTTTGATATTTAAAGCTCTTCATAAACCAGATACCTCCTTATCTTTTTGATATTTTTACACATGATTCCCTTCTATGAACTGTATGGTTTAGCTTGAAAAGTCTAGCCTAGGGATTATTTCATATATTTGAAGCTACAGCTTTCACCTCTCATTTCCCATCTCATGCCTTCTCCCTGACTGTCCCCATGTCAGACTCCCTCTTCACTTCTTATTCTTTTTTTTAAAGAAGAAAAATTTATTTATCCAAGGAATACAGACAATGAGTGACAAAGACATGATGGAAACCAAAATGCAAAATACGAAGACAAAAACAAAAAGTTTGTCCTAAATAAGACTGCATTCTATTTGAGTAACAACTTATATACATATAGGTAAATAAGAAGTATATTCAAAATAAATATAAGGTAATTCTTTTAGAATAATGCGGTAGGACCAAAAAGGTTTTTAAAAAGTCTAATATAAGAGGTATCACTTAATTAGAATTTTGAAGGAAGCTAGGAATTGTAAGAAGCTAAAATAAGAAGGAAGTATATTGTAGGCTTGGAAAACGGGCTTTGCAGAGGCAGAAAGTTAATGTGGTGTCATATTTGAAATCAGTTTAGCTTGAATATACATCTCATGAATAGAAATCACTTCCTGTCTTATTGGAAAGTGATATTATAATTATGTACACTTAGTAAAGTAAAATTACCATGGCACGATGACTAGAGTTCTGAGCTTAGTAACAAAAAAAAAAATCCAGATTTCAGAGTATGTTCTGATACTAGCTGTCTATTACTGGGCAAGTAACTTAACATCTATGTGTCTCAGAAAAATCACTGGTATTTAGCCTTAAAATTGTAGATAAATATGATTTTTATTGGTTAGAGGGGAAGAACTTGTCTCTTTGCTGCTTGCATGTGACAAAATCCCAGATTCCTCTGATATACCAACTCACATTATATTTCTATTTTCAAATAAAAGCTTGTCCCAGCTTCAAATCTATGAACCAGTGAAGAATGCAGTATAATGGGAATAATCTGTGAGCACATGCTATTGACAATGTTGAAAGATGTCAGTTTCATGAAAATTGGGAAATATGTGTAAAAGAGGAATATGTGCATGAAAAGAGAACTGCTAACAACATTTAAAGCTTCCCCACCCCCAAAATAAGTAACATTAAATAATCAGATAATGCCATTTCAATTGTTTTATTTTTTAAAAATATATTTATCTAAAACAAATGCAAAATAGAAAAAGAAAAAAAATTGTCATATGCACAGGAGAATATGAGTTCAAAATATATAACAATAAATTTCCATCTCAAAAAAATCTTTTCTATTTCACTTATTTTTGTAATTCCTAGTTACTATTGTAATTTAATTCAAGTACTACTTTATTCCCTAAAGCCTTTACTGATCCCCCTAGATGCTAGTACTTTTCCTCCTCGATCTTTGTATTGTATTTTTTATATATTATTGTAGTATATAAACATTGATTCATTCTTTCAATCCCCCACTCACACTGATAGGTTAGGTCACCAGAGCAAAGCTGAGTTATTTCTTCCCCCAGGGTTCTACACATAACCCTGAGGGACTGGAGATGAGGAACAAAGTGGTCTCCAGGACTATTGTTCAAAAGACCCCAAAGAGTACATTTTCTTAAATATCAATAGACCATTTACCATCTGTTCAATATCTTTTAAAAAAATAGAAAACAGCTTATTTTTGTATCTTATAGTAATAACTTTATCTACTGGAACTCCTTTGGGATAGTGGAAAGATTATAGGACTGAGAATCAGAACATCCTTGTTCTTCTAATTCTGATTCTCTCACCTACCTCTTCACGAGCCAAATCTCTTGGTTTTTTCCTTTTTTTAAAAAAAAAATAAAGGGCTGAACTCCATAACCTCTACAATACCCTCCCACTTTTAGATAGAGATCTTTGTGACGGAAGGAATATGTAGTATCATGCTCATTTTACATTTGAGAAGAGGGTATTCCAATGAGGCTGATTAGTCTTTGTGAGGGGTGTGTGTGTGTGTGTGTGTGTGTGTGTGTGTGTAAATGTGTGGGAAGAACCTTCAGATGATTCCAGGAAATTTTTAAAATGTCAGTAATACCTTAACAATCTGAATGAAGATAACTGTCTGGTATGGCAGACTGTTGTTCCAAGTTCTTAACATATCATGGACAGTCAAGGCAAGGTAACAAGCTTTCATTAAACAATTTTTATGTATCAAGCACTGTGCTAAGCACAGGAGATACAAATACAAGCAAAAAGAAAAACAGCCCCTTCCTTCAATTTTTAAAATTTATTTATTTTTTCCCAGTCATATGTAAAACAATTTTTACATTTGTTTTTTGAACTTTTGAGTTTCAGATTTTCTCTCTTATTCCTCCCCACCACCAGTATTTGAAGTTATGCAAAACATTCCCCTAAAAGTCATTCTGTGAAAGAAAACATAGATCTCCCACCCTAATTAAAAACCTTCAAGAAAAATAAAGGAGAGAGAGAGAGAAAGAGAAAGAGAGAGGGAAGGAGGGAGGGAGGTAGGAAAGGGGAGGAAGGGAAGAAGAGGGAGGAAGAGAGGGGAAGAAAATGCTTTAATCTGTATTCAGACACAATTAGTTTTTTCTCTGGATATGGATAGGATTTTTCATCATAAGTCCTTCAGAGTAGTCATGAATCATTGTACTGTTGAGAATAGCAGCAAATCATTTACAATTGGTCATCCCAGAACACTGCTATAACTTTGTTTTGGTTTTTCACTTTGCTTGAATTCATGAAGGACTTCACAGGTTTTTTTTTGAGAGCATCCTGCTCATCATTTCCCATAGAACAATAAGAGTCTGTGACAATCACATACCACAATTTATTCAGCCATTCCCCAATTGATAGGCATACCCTTAGTTTCAATTTTTTTTTTGTTCTGAAAAAAGAGCTGCTACAAATATTTTTGTACATATAGGTCCTTTTCCTTTTTAAAAATCTCTTTTGGTATTCATGCCTAATAGTAGTATTGTTAGATTAAAGGATATACATGAATTTATAGTCCTTTGGGCATAGATCATATCTTTGATCATTTATCAACTGGGGAATGGTTCTTTTTTTATATTTTTGACTCAGTTTCCTCTATGTTTGAAAAATAAGGCCTTATCAGAGACACTTGCTTCAAAATTGTTTTTACAATTACTGTTGCTAACTATATTACTCCCCCTTCCCATTTATTTTACTCTCTCTCTCTTCTTTCACTCTGTCCAACCCTCAAAAGTGTTTGGTACTGACCACTCCCTCCCCCAATATGCTCTCTCTTTTATCGTCCTTTCTTCCTGTATCCCATTCTCCTACGATTTTCTTGCAGGGTAAAACAGATTTCTATATCCATACTGAATGTGTATGTTATTTCCACTATGAGCCAATTCCAATGAAATAAGTAAGATTCACACTGCCTCTCTCTTCCCTTTTTTCCCCTCCACTGTAAAAGATTCTTGCCTCTTTTTTAAGGCAGATAATTTACATCATGTCACTTTTCCCTTTCCCTTTCTCCCAGTACATTCTTCTCTCACTGCTTAATTTCATTTTTTAAAAAGATATCATCCCTTCACATTCAACTTATACCTCTGCCCTCTCTATATACTCCTTCAAACTTCCATAATAATAATGGAATAATATAATATAATAAGAATAAGAAAGTTCTAATGAGTTACAAGTATCATCCTCTTATGTAGTCATATAAACAGATAAATATTAAGTCCCTTATGATATCATTTTCCTTATTACCTCCTTATACTTTTTGTGAGTCCTGTAGTTGAAAATCAAATTTTCATCATAAATGCTTGAAAAATCTATTTCATTGAAGATCCATTTTTCCCCTGAAGAATTATACTCAGTTTTTCTGTATAAGTGATTCTTGGTTATAATCCTAGTTCCATTGCTCTTCAGCATATCATATTCCAAGTCTTCCAGTTCTTTAATGTAGAAGCTGCTAAATCTTTTATTATCCTGGCTGTAGCTCTACCTGAATTATTTCTTTCTTAATTCTTGCAATACTTTTTCCATGACTTGGGAGTTTCAGAATTTGGTAATAATATTCCTGGGACTTTTCATTTTGGGATCTCTTTCAGAAGGTGATCAGTTGATTCTTTTAATTGCTATTTTACCCTCTGGTTCTAGAATATCAGAACAGTTTTCCTTGATAATTTCTTGAAAGATGATGCCCAGGCTTTTTATTTTTGGTCATGACTTTCAGGTAGACTAATAATTTTTAAATGATCTCTCCTGGATCTATTTTCCAGGTAAGTTGCTTTTCTTTCTTTCTTTTTTTTTTATTTGTGTAAGTTGCTTTTCCAAAGGGATATTTCACATTTTTCTTCTATTTTTTCTTTCTTTTGGGTTTTTTTCTTTATTACATCTTGATTTCTCATAAAGTCATTAGTTTCTATTTACTCAATTCTCTTTTTTAAGGAATTATTTTATTTTCAGTGAGCTTTTGAATTTCCTTTCCCAATTGGCCAATTTCTGCTTTTAAGGTATTCTCATTAACTTTTTGTATTTCCTTTCATACCATTCTCAATTTTTTCCTAATTTTTCCTCTAGTTCTCTTACTTGATTTTCAAAATCCCTTTTGAGCTCTTCCATGTCCTGACCCTAATTCTTTTTTTTTTCCTGGAGGCTTTGGATATAAGAGCTTTGATTGTATTATCTTCTTCTGAGTGTGTGCTTTCATCTTCCTTGTCACCATAATAACTTCCAATGGTCAGAAGATTTTTTTTTGTTGTCTGCTCATTTTCTTAGCCTATTATTTGACTTTTAATTCTTTGTTAAAGTAGGGCTCTGTTTCCAAGGTAAAAGGTGTGTTATCCCAAACTTTAGGGAATTTGTGCAGCTATTTTCAGATATCCTTCTAGGGACCTTACCTTAGTTACTGAACAAGTCCCTCTCCCAAAATACCTTCTCTTTTACCACCCTCCCCCTTCTGGTATCCCATTCCCCTCCTATTTTCCTGCAGGATAAGACAGATTTCAATACCCATATTGAATCTGTACATTATTTTCTCTTTGAGCCAATTCTGCTCTCTTTTCTGCCCTGAAACTGTTAGGAGCATCCCCACTCCAATGTAGCTATAAGATCTAGTGTGCTAAAGAAACAGAGTCCTGGGGCAGCTAGGTTGCGCAGTGGTTAGAGCACCAGCCCTGAAGTCAGGAAGACCCGAGTTCAAATCTGGTCTCAGACACTTCCTATCTGTGTGACCCTGGGCAAGTCACTTAACCCCAATTGCTTCAAGCAAAAAGCAAAAAAAAAAAAAAAAAGAAAGAAAAGAAAAAGAAACAGAGTCCTGATTTGCTAAGACTGGGGTCTGGAGCTGGGGCTAGCTTGCACTGGGATTGTGTGCTGGACTCCCAACTGGTTCCACAGACCTTTTCTGCTGACCTTCTAAATTGCCTTTGGCTGGAAAATGTTCTATTCCATTTTTTTTGGAGTGTTCTGATGCTTTTTGTTTAGAGTCATTATTTAAAGGATTTTGGAGTGTTTGGGAGGGGGGAGTTGGGTGAGTTCCTGTCTTTACCTCTAGTGTTAAATTCTAATGGGAGAAGACAACACACAAAAGAGAGGAGAGTATTTGCAGAGGAGGGTAATATCAAATTCTAGAAAGTCAAAAATAGAGAAGGAGAATAGAAGTTTATGAGCTTAAGCCCCTCCCTGAAATGGAAGTTCCAAAAGGAACTCACCAATGGGAAAAAGTGATTAGTTTGGCAAAATAAAATCCAAAATAAGCAGGGTGAAAGAGTGGGTGGATATTACAGGTAAAGAGTCCCCAGGCACTGAGAAAAATTCCAGGTTGATACTTCAGCTGAGGCATAGCACTGAAATCTGGAAAATAATGAGTTAGTCAGTTTAGGCTTCTTCCCAAAATGTAAATATTGGTAATAATGAGAGAAGGAAATTGCTATGGCAGAGGGATGTTCCAGGATGAGGTCATTGTGTGGCACAGCCAGAAAACCTCAAAGAATCAATCAATTGATAAATAGGGGCTTACTATGTTCCAGGAAATGTGCCAAGAACTGAGGATCCAAAGACAAAAGTAAGGGGCCCAATAGATGTTCCAGAGTGAAAAAATCTACCCTGGACATTGAGGGAAGTTTGGAGGTGAAACTTCAGGTAAAATAAAGCCTACTATCTTGCCATAATCAAAGGGTCTGGGACACCAATAACTTTCATAAGAGAAAATTATATTAAAAGTAATATTGAAAAAAACCACTGAATTCAAAGTAGAAATCCTAGAGACCAGAGCCGATGATCACCTGTAAAGCTAGAGAAGTTGCTTAACCTCCCTAAACCTTATGTTTCTCAGTTGTGAAATGGACTGAATACTTGCACTACTTATTTTCCATGGTTGTTATAGAAATCAAAGTTACTTTTGTATTTGTTATAAGATGACTTTCAGATTTCCTTGAAACTGTCAAGGAAATTTTGTACCAGATTATGATGGGCAAATGAAAAAGTACCCCCTCTCCATAATGTCATCTAACTAGTGATTATTGCCTATTATTTTGGCTCACTGATCTTTACCCAATATCAATTAATTTTCACTGAGATGCTTGCAAATATAGATGCTTATAGTAAGGACAGAAATACAAAAATATTTCATGTGAAACAAAACATTATTTCTTTTACACAATCACTTAATCTCTGGGAAAGTGAACTTGATATTAAAGTCGTGATTACCAGTGTTTTCCCTACCAAGTTCCCTTGGGAGTGGATTAACAAATGGACATACTGCATCCTTGCTTTTACAACACAGTTGTCTAGGCTGCTGGGATGAGCTACTTCACGGCTGGGTCAAGTAGTCTTACTTCAGGAAAGACTCCTCACTCTATTCAACTGCAGGAGTTCCTTATGGAGTCCAGTCGCTGAACCTCTAGTCTCTCTTTCAGTCTTTTGAAGCTCATAAGACTACATTTTTTCTATTCTATCTCTGACATTCACTTATCTAAGATCAGTAAAGAATAGACACAACAGGGATAGAAGATAAAAGATATCATTCATTCATAGCCACATGGCAGCGTTGGAGCAATAAGGTCAGCATAGCAGTGTCTGGTATTGACTTTCATGTTACCTCTTTCCCAGAAGGTCCATAACATTTATTCTTCCTCACTTAAAAGCCACCAGAGAAAAAGAAATCTTAATCATATCTCTTGTATATCCAGGTTGGATTTCTTCAATAAGCATGTCTAGAAGCAAACCCACCCAACCTCCATGTGAGTTAATTCTGTGCAAAGCATATGTTCATGCTCTAAGAGCAGAGCTCTCTTTGTCCACTCCCTTTAATGCAGATACATATTGTCTACTCATTAGAATTTAAGCTCCTTGAGATCAAGAAGCATTTCATTTTTGTCTTTGTATCCCCAATTCTTAGCACATTGGTCCGCATATTTAAGGTTAGAAAATCCCTCAACAAATAATTGTGATTGATTCTTTGAGATTTGCCACCCAATTAGACCTTACAATGTTCTCAGTAGACCACAGAATCTCATAGTTGGAAGATATTTAAAAGATCATCAGGTTTAACTAACTATAAACTAAATAGACATCTATTCCACAACACCAACAGATGGTCATTTACTTACCTTGAAGACCTCTAGTAAGAGAGAATCCATTATTTTGTAGGGCAGTCTATGCCACTTTGGGGCAACTCTGTTAGGAACATTTCCCTCATATTCAAGTAAGTCATACCTCTTTCCAACAACTTGTTGTCCTTAGGTCTGTCCTTTAAGGTCAAGCAGAGGGAATACAACCCCTGGAAGACTTGAAGATAATTGTCATGTTCCCCACTACCACCACCATTCTTTCTGCCATCCAGTCTTTTTTTCTAAGCTAAATATCCATCATTCTTTGGCATAATCTCCAGTCCCCTTATTATTTTGCATGCCCTCCTACTGACATGCTCTAGTTTGTCTTTCCTAATATTGGGAGGGCAGTAGGTTTGTCACTGGTTGAAATTTAGGATAAAAATTCACAAGCTCCTCCCTGTTCTATTAGTCTTATTAAATGAAGCTCCCAGGATTGTAATATTCATGAAATCATAGTAGTAGAAAGAGAGTTAAAAGTGATCTTCTTATTCTAAGTAAAAGAAAGTAATATACTCATAATAGCAGTATAATCAAAATCAAAGAGATTATAGATTCATAGAATTTCAGAATTGGAAAATACGTCAACAGTCACCTAGTCCAATATCTATCTAATGAAGCATTCCTCTATAACCTTCCTTATTGGTAGTCATCCAGATTTTGCTTTAAAACCTCTTTAAGATGACCTTAAATCTTGGAGGTAGAACTGTAGACAGGAAGAATGAAGACAATAATTGTATTCCCTGGACTTAAAGTTTATTCTTCTTACATTCTTCTAGAAGGTATCCTTGGATTTGAGAGTCTCCAAATCCAAAGAGCACTTGGAAGTTCCCTCAAAGGGTAGACTATAACCTGATACTGACTGGGAATAGTTGAGCAATTGTAAATAAGTTAGGAGTCACAAGGAATTTTAAATCCTAAATCAGAATAAGTATCATCATCTTAAATGAGGGAGAAAGTCAGTATTTTTCCCTACATCAGAATTATCCTTAAGACTTGGAGAGAATTTTGAGTTTAATCATGAAACTAAAGGTCTTTCAAGGAGAACTCACATCAGTTTAAGAGCAAGATGTAATCAATGAAACAACCCAGAGAGTAAGCAGTTGTCCACATATGGTGTACAGTGTTAGTGACCACCCTCACATACCTGTTGCATTAAAATGTGATGTCCAGAACTGAGCATAAAATTCTAGATGTTGGCTGGCTACGGCAGAGAATAGTAATTTTCATGGAATCTTTTCCTCTTTTATTGGAGCCAGAGCACATTAATTTTCTTGTCTGCCATATTATATATTGGTATATTGGCCAGACTGGCCACTAAAACTCCTGGATATTTTTTTCAGACAAACTGTTAAACTATCTTGTATTTGTGAAGTCAAGTTTTTGAATCTAAATTTAAGTTTTAAAATTTTTGCTAGGAGCAGCTAGGTGGTGCAGTGGATAGAGCACCAGCCCTGAAGTCAGGAAGACCTGAGTTTAAATCTGACCTCAGACACTTACCACATCCTAGCTGTGTGACCTTGGGCAAGTCACTTAACCTCAATTGCCAAAGCCAAAAAAAAAGTTTTGCTATATAAGTTTATCTTATTACACACCTACCTACCTTTTTTTCTGGACCTAGAAATAAAAGTCATCTGGTTAAGTGATTTGAATTCATTTTTCTTGAAAATCAATTCCCTGTTAATCATTTTTCTTCCATCCTTTCTTATTCAATTCCCACAGCAATGATCTTCTCTCCCTCTCCTTCTCTCTCTCCCTCTCCCTTTCCTTCTTCCTCTCTCTCTTCCTTTCTTTTTCTCTCCCTCCCTTTCTCCCTTCTTCCCTCCTTCCATCTGGTTTGCAATCAAGTCTTTTTCCCCTTTTCAATCTTGTTTGCTCTTTTTATTGTTATATTGCCCTATTTGCAATTCCTTGAACTTGACTCTCTTGGATGAGTATGGGAGGATTCCCTGCAATCTTTTCAGGAAGATCCCCAAACTATATGCCTACTTTCTTTTTTTCTCATTTCCCAAATTTTTCACACTGCTCTTTTAGTAGCTTCTATTCAAATCCCTTCTGAGGATTTTGCAACAAGAATTTTGGGTACTCTCTGAGGAAGTGGGGTTGCTAATGGTGAATGTTTGGGTACACAAAAGACTCATACACAGTTCAAAAGAAAACCCTTGGGGAAACCTGGGGTTTGCACAGATTCAATTGCTAAATAGGAGTTCCCCAAATACTATAATTTCCACAACTTCTCTGTAATAACATTTACAATGACTGAGAGTAAACTTTTTGTAACGAGAAGACTGAATCTGAAGTGAAGTGATACCTGGATTTGAATCCCTAATCAGTCAATTAAAAATACTTAATGAGTGCTTACTTTGAGTAAACACTGTATTCAGTGCAAGGTATCCCCCCAAAAAAGGGTAGGATAGTCACTGTCTTCAAGGAGGTCACATTCTAATATAGGAAAAAACATAAGTAATTAAAAACACAAGTGGATGAAAGACAATCTCACAATAGATGGCACTAATAAGAATAAAGAGATTAGGAAAAATCTCTTGCTCAAGTTGGGGTTTGGACTGAGAAGTTTAGGGAAGCCAGTGAAGACAAGTCAGAGTAAAGGTCAAGTAGAGAGAGCATTCTAAGGGTGATGAACAACCATGGAAATGGGAGACAGTCAAGTTCAAGGAAATGCAAATAGGGCAATATAACAATAAGGAGAGTAAAGTGCAAACGAGATTGGAAAGGAAAAAAAGGCTAGATGGAACTCTTCTTTCAACAAACTCTCCAAGAAACCCTTTATGTCTTTCTCTTGCTCCATTTCACCTCTGATGTTCATTTTGCTATTTCTTCGATGAATTCCTGCTACTAATTGCTGGAACTGTCATTTGCTGATGGGGCTTCTTCCTTAAAAGAAATGTTACCTTAAAACATTTCTGGGAGTATGCATTATGCATTTTACTCTTTTGTTAGGATCAAAGATAGGGAGTGACTATCAAGGCTATTTCTTTTTAAATCTCAAGATACACTTCAAACCCAGAATCACATTATAGGAGTGATTAAAATTCTTCTCATCTTAAAAGAAGGAAAGGGACCCACATGTGCAAAAATGTTTATGGCAGCCCTTTTTGTAGTGGCAAGAAAATGGAAACTGAATGGATGCCCATCAATTGGAGAATGGCTGAATAAATTATGGTATATGAATGTTATGGAATATTATTGTTCTATAAGAAACGACCAGCAAGATGATTTCAGAGAGCCCTGGAGAGACTTGCATGAACTGATGCTGAGCGAAATGAACAGAACCAGGATATCATTGTACAACAACAAGACTATATGATGATCAATTCCAATGGACATGGCTCTCTTCAACAATAAAATGTTTCAAACCAGTTCCAATTGTTCAGTGAAGAAAGCCATATACACCCAGAGAGAGGGATATGAAATGTGGACCACAACGTAACATTTTCATGCTCTCTATTGATGTTTGTTTGCATTATGTTTCCCTTCTCAGATTTTTTTTCCTTGTATTTCCAACTTTTCTTGCACAGCAAGATAATTGTAAAAATATGTATACACATATTCGATTTGTCAAGTATTTTAACATGATTAACATGTAGTAGACTTCCTGCCATCTAGGGGAAGGGTGGGGACTGGGGGGGAATATTTGTAACAGAAAGCTTTGTAAGGGTCAATGTTGAAAAATTACCCATACATATGTTTTGCAAATAAAAAGCTCTAATAAAATAAAATAAAATAAAATTCTCCTCAGTTTACATAGCATTTGCAGATTAGTAAAGTGCTTTATATAATTTATCTCCTTCAATACTCACAATACTGCTGTGAGATAAATGCTTTTATTATTTCCATTTTAGAAATGAGAAAACTAAGGCTGACAAGATTAAATAACTTGCCCTGTATCATACAGTCTGAAGTGAGATTTGAATTTATGTCAAGTCCAAATCCAGTCTATTTACTGCACCATCAAACTGTAGTTTTTAATATTCTCAGATTTCTCCTCTAATTCTCTTAATTAAGCTTTTTCATAAAAATAATTTTAATTTTGCATAGTCAAGATTATTTGTTTTGTAATCTTTAGCCTTGATTTAGCCAGGAATTATTCCACTAGCCATATCTGTAAAAGGTCCCTCTTTTCATTCTATTCTAATTTTATGTGATTTTTTTTTACTAAGGTTACAAATTCATTTTGAACATACTGTGGTATTTGATATATGGTATTAGTGTAAATCTGACCTATAAATATGTTCTCGTTTCCCCAATAGATCTTGTCAGTAATTCCCCTCAATAATTTATGTTCTTGAGCTTATTAAACCTGTTTCTGATTATTTATATTTCTTGTTTATCCTTATCTGTTCTACTGACTTAACTTTTCAGTTGCTTGGTTGTTGCTATTGTTTTTTGAAGCAGTAACAAATGGTCCTGATGATTAGAATTTATAATATTCTTTGAAGTATGGTAATGTTATGCTCCCTTCATTCATACTTTTGTATATTACTTCCTTTGAGTTTCTAGATATTTTGTCCTTCTGAATTAACTTTATTAGTTTGTTTAGAAATATTAAACATGAGAAGCAGTATGCAATAGTGGAATAGACAACTAAAACCAAAGCCAGGAAAATCTGTGGTTAAATCTAGTCTTAATGCATAATGGCTACATAGCCCTGGGCCTAACCTCTCAGCAGCATAGGTAATTCCCTAAAATCCTAAATTGACTAGAAGATGTAGACATATTTCTAGGAGAAGTTCCCTCATGTGGAAGCTTCCTATGGCAACTAAATCATGATGTTAGTTCCTGTTCTATGTACAAAGTATCCCTTTGGTAATTTGATTCTTTTTTTTAAAAGAATTTAATATTATTATTTATTTATTTTAGTTGTCAACATTTATAAGATTTTGATTTGATTTTATAAGATTTATTTATTTTATTTTTACAAGAATTTGATTTCCATTTTTCTCCCTCCTTTTTCTTTCTGTCCCCAAGATAGCAAGAAATCTGGTATTAGTTATACATGTATTGCAGTTGTGAAAGGGATCCCAAAAGACTGGGGTCACAGGCAGGTGTCAAAAGAATTTGTAGGCTTACATCCATTTCCTGGTCAATGGGCAAAGTTTATTGCAGTTGTAACACCATTACAAGAAGACTAAATTCCAAGAGAATTTAGCAAAGAAACAGGAGCAATGGGACACATTTATCTAGTCCTCCATGTTATAGACATACTAATTTTTATGGCCTAGAATTAGGACCAAGGAGTTAGGACCGATTTGGTTCTCACTGACTAACAAATTATCACTAATAGAGTTTGGTCTGTGGGACTGTCCTGAGAACAAAAGCTATCTGACAGTCAGCAAAGAACTGAGGAGTGGTCTATTCAGAATCACATAGACTGTTATTCTTAGATTGTGTGTAGGAATTCCCGAAGGCAGACTCCAAAGCCAGAAGATTTAGAATTACTTACTTATTGTTAGAACAGAAGCCCCCTAAGGTTAGGGGATCTCAATATCATTGCTGTCTCCCCTAGAAGCTATATTACATCATATGTACAATCATATTAAACATATTTAATATTAATTATGTTGTAAAAGAAGAATCAGAAGAAAAGGGGAAAATCATGAAGAAAAAAAACAAATAAAAGAGAAAATAGTATGCTTCATTCTGCATTCAGACTCTACTATTTTTCTCTGGATGTGGATGGCATTTTCCATCATGAGTCTTTTGGAATTCTCTTAGATCATTGTATTGCTGAGAAGAGGTAAGTCTATCATAGTTAATTATGACATAATCTTACTGTTACTGTGTATAATATTTTCCTGGTTTTGTTCACTTCATTCAGCATCAATTCATGTTAAGTCTTTCCAGGCTTTTCTGAAATGAGCCTGCTCATCATTTCTTATAAAACAATAGTATTCCATTATATTAATATAGTACATTTGCTCAGTCATTTTTCAATTGAAGGGCATTCCCTTAATTTCCAATTTTTTTCCAACCCAGAGCATTGCTATAAACATTTTTGTACATGTGTACATCTTTTCCCTTTTTTATGATCTCTTTGGCAGCCAGAGCTAATAGTGATATTGCTGGATTAAAAGATATACACAGTTTTATAGCCCTTTGGGCATAGTTCCAAATAGTTCATGAGAATTATTAGATCAGTTTACAACTCCAAAAACAATGCATTAGTCTTCCAATTTTCCAACATCTTCTCCAACATTTATCATTTTCCTTTTCTGTCATCTTATCCAATCTTCTAGGTGTGAAGTAGTACCTCAAAGTTGTTTTAATTTGCATTTTTCTAATCAAAAATGATCTAGAGCATTTTTGCTCATTTGATTCTTATAGCATGAAAGTTATAAATTAATTTAGATATGCTAGTTTTTATTTTGTTGGCATAGCTCAACTATGATCATTGAATATCTTTTCAATTATTTTTCTCCCTTTTTTCAGGCATGGATAGTTATTTATTTCCTCCATACAAAAGAAATACTGACTATTAAAGATTCATATGTGCACATATTTTAAAAAAACTGTCATAATCACTTATAATTTTCATTATACATTCAAATACTGTTATTTATGAATTCATCAACTGCTGTGCTTTGTTTCAATGCCATCAGCTTCATTATGGCCCACCCAGGATAAAGTCTTTACTATATAGTTTCATCAACAGAAAACTCATCATTATAGAGATTGCTTCAACTTTGCTCCTCATACCTCAATAATGTCTTTGGTCACTTCTACCTCTCGGATTAGAGGGCTGGTAGGTAAAGAAAAAACTCCCCCCCACAGCCTCTCTCTATAAAAAAGTGTGAACTCAAAAGTGTGAACCATCTCTTCTTTTGCCATAAGCTGCTCTCCTTGGTTTCAACTCCAACATCACCTTGATTGTATCCCCACACTGAGTACATTCTGGCACTCTCCCTCCTTTTCAATTTCCCCTTTTGTTCTGTTTTCATTTCTAATTAATTAGTAAGCTTCTTGAGGGCAAAGCCTGTCTTTTTTGCCCCCTTATTTACATTTCCTGCATTTAGCAGAATAACTGGTGCTCAAAAAATGTTTACTATATCCTAATCTGAGAATTTGAAACATATATAAGAACTTGAAGGTGTTTGCAGGTCAGTTACATCAGTATTTTATAATTTACCTCAGCTTTGCAGGATCCAAAGAAATTCCATCCCTGACTATGTCTTTTGGCAATCTAGGACAGGGAATGGGTTCATCCTTCAGCTGGTGGTTATCTCCTCTAGAAAATATTGTAGTATATGAAGAAAGGGCAATTACTATATCAACTAAGAACCAAGGATTTCAAGACCTTTTGAATACACAAGCTGAAAAGGTTAAAAATGTCCATCTCAGGATTACTTCTTTTTCATCTCCAATCAGCAAAAGAAACACAAAAAAGTTACAATTATAGACTAAAATTCATCTGACTGAACTCTCTCTTACTGCCATGAGAGCAATTTTCATGCAGTCAGAATGAAAAGGGTATCAATCCTCCATCTCTACCATTTCACTGTAAGTTTCAGGGTGATCCTAGAGAATTGAAGGTGATATCACTTTTTCCTATGGTAGAGAAAGGGAAGGTAACAAGCATTTATTAAATGCCTATTAGGTGCCAGACATTGTGCTAAGTGCTTTCCAAATAATATTTCATTTGATTCTCTCTTCAGCCCTGGGAGATAGGTACTATTATTACTAGTTTTATTGTCAAGGAAACTGAGGCTGAGACATTAAATGACTTGCTCAGGATCACATAGATATCTAAGGTCAAATTTGAATGCAGGTCTTCCTGACTCCAAGTCCAGCACTCTATTCTTTGTGTTATCTCTATCTCTATATCTCTATATTATCTCTATATTATACTTATCTCTATATTATTATAATATCTCTATATTAGCCTTAAATATATACCTCTGTGAGCCATCAAAAACTTTTGGGATATGAAAATCCTTTAGGAAATAAATCTTTTGGGATACATCATTAAATGGGCATAATCTTACTAGGCTGATGTAAGCCATCTTCTTGTCTTGCTTCTGACTTGGGGATATGATAGTACCGACTGAACAAATTCAAAGCTAAAAATACTTAGGTCTTTGGCAGATATTCCTTGTCATTGTGAACACCTGACAGTATCATAATTGTCTTATTCATTCCATGCACATCACACTCTTACTGATCTTTTTCTGGATCACCACTGTGGAATTCTGAAATGATGCTTTCAGTAGTTCTTGAGATCTTCCATTTTTGGTACAAGTCCCCCATATTAATCTAAAAAAATGGTCCCAAAACATCAAGGAGAATTTTGTGTTCCACAACTTAGCCAACATCCCATCCAACCCATAGTTCTTGAGCTGAGTTTTTTCCTCAGTCTCTTCCTTTTCGTAACCACTGGATTATCTTCAAAGTCAAACTTTTTCTACCCACATTTAAAATAGAGGTTTCAGTGGTTTTAAAAAATATTTTCTGCTCAATGCGTTATCTTCTGATATGCTTCCATACCAGAAGAGGAGGCATGGGTGGTCACTCAGTGCTGAAACTCTAGAATTGTTTACTGGATCTGGAGAGATGAGGGTTATAAATGTCTTCCTTCTCACTACCACCCATAACCTCCCAGGAAAATTACAATCCTCTATCTTGTAATTCAAATATGGGTAGTTCATTCAATTTATAGAAACCATATACACAGGTATTCTAGGTGCCTTCATAAAATGACTGGACTATCTATAATTGTCAGTTGGACTTAGTTTGACAAAGAGTATACTTTGTATATTCAATCTTCATTGTTGCTGCTTTGTGTGTATTTGGTAACATCATCACTTGTTATAGTCTTGTATAGAATTCTACAAAAGGAAGACCAGGAATATGGCCCCACTTATACTTACATGATGAATAAGTCAGTGCTTTCTAGTCATGAGCTATTGAACTACAGCAAACTGGATGATTTTTAGATTGAAAAGTTTATGAACTGGGATGTAGATTAAGCCAGCATAATAAAAATGACAGTATTTTAAATTAATTTACATATACAGTGCTCTACCAATCAAACCCACAAGACTATTTTGTTGTTTTAGACAGTAATGAAAAAAGCTCCTTGAAGGAATAAAAGATCAAAGCTTTCAAGAGTAATAATGAAAAAAGTGAGGTCCCTCAAAACCCAGTTATTACAGGAAAGACTCACTATTTTATAATTTGACAAAAGGTGGGTATTGACTAACTCACCACACCATATTATAAGAGCTTGAATATTAGTGAAAAGAAGCCCCAAATGGATGCATGACCTAAATATAAATGGTCATCAACAATTATTTAGTGATAAAGGACTAAACTTCTGTCATGTGAGTTGGACTATCCTTAAATGATTTAGAATTCATCTGTGAAATAATGATGATTAAACCAATAGGAGCAGATGAAACCAAGAAAAAGAAAAAAGTGCCCACAATAAAGACTTAGATTCTTTAGTGCTGGACACCACATATAAAGAACATTTGTAATTTGGGAGGGTATTCAGAGACAGAGGACCAAGACACAAAGACCTTTGAGATCATAGGTGATAAATAGATCAGTTAAAGGACTTAAGATTTCAAAGCCTTAAATGATGACATACCTGTCTTCAAATATTTAAAGGACTATCAAGTGGAAGAGTAATCATATATATGATATTTGTCTCCAAAGGGTAGAAGATGATGCATAGACAGATTTAGTCTACATATGAGGGAAAAAGTCTGAATAATTAGTTGTGTTTGTTTAGTCATGTTTAATTCTTCATGACTACATTTGGGGTTTTCTTTTTTTCATGTGTAATCATCTTTTTAATTTTTTTTTACCTAATAGTATTTTTTTCTAAGTGCATGTAAAGATAGTGTTAAACATTCATTTTTGTAAGATATTGAGTTCTAAATTTTTCTTCCTTGCTCCTTTCTTCTCCACTTCCAAGAAAACAAATAATCTGATATAGGCTATACATGTATTATCATGTTAAACATATTTCCATATTAGTCAAGTTGTAAAAGAAGAATCTAAACAATAGGGAAAAACCATAAGAAAGAAAAAACAAAAAAGCAAATTATAAAATAGTATGCTTTGGTCTGCATTCAGTCTACAAAGATCTTTCTCTGGATATGAATAGCACTTTCATTCACAAGCCTTTTAAAATTCTCTTGGATTCATAGATTTAAGTGTCATAATTGATCATCATACAATGTTGTTGCTACTGTGTTTAATTTTCTCCTGGTTCTATGTTCACTTCATTCAGCATCAGTTATTGTAAATCTTTCCAGGTTTCTCTAAAATCCACCTGCTCATCATTTCTTATAGAGTAATAATATTGAATATGAATATAATAATATTCATATATGACAACTTGTTCGGCCATCTCCCAATTGAAAGGCATCCCCTTAATTTCCAATTCCTTGCCACCACAATAAGAGCTCCTATAAATATTTTTTACACATATGGATCTTTTTCTCTTTTTTTATGATCTCTTTAGGATACAGACCTAGTAGTGGTATTGCTGAATCAAAGGATATACACAGTTTTATAGCCCTTTGGACATAGTTCCAAATTATTCTCCAGAATGGTTGGATCAGTTCATCATTCTACCAATCATGCACTAGTATCCTACATCCTCTCCCACATTTATCAATTTCTTTTTCTTACATCTTGACCAATCAGAGAGGTATAAGGTTATACCTCAGAGTTGTTTTAATTTTCCTTTCTCTAATCAATAATGACTTAGAGCATTTTTTCTTATGACTATGGATAGTTTTAATTTCTTTATTTAAAAACTATCTGTTTATATCTTCTGACATTTTATCAATTGGGGAATGACTTGTATTCTTATAAATTTGACTAAATTCTCTGTACATTTTAGAAATGAGGCATTTATCAGAAACACTGGCTATAAAAATTGTTTCCCATATTTCTGCTTTTCTTCTAATCTTGATTGCATTGGTTTTGTTTGTGCACAAATGTTTTAATTTAATGTAATCAAAACTATTCACTAGGCACTTGTAATGCTCTCTGGTTCTTGTTTGGCTATAAATTCCTCACATCTCCAAAGATCTGACAGATAAACTATTTCCTTTATGTATCACCCATTATGTCTAAATCATGAGCCCATTTTGACCTTAGTTTGGTATAGGGTGTGACATGTTGGTCTATGCCTAATTTCTGCCATATTATTTTCCAAATTTCCCAGCAGTTTTTGCCAAACAGTGAATTCCCAGAAGCTGGAGTTTGGGGATTTATCAAATAGTGAATTATTCTCTAAGTACATCATCATATCAAATACAAAGAGTGAGATTTTGTTTCCTCATTGCCTAGTTCTAATCCCTTCAATTTCTTTTTGTTCTCTTATTGCTAAAGATAATAGTAGTACAATATTGATAATAGTGGTGACAGTCACCTTCGATCTTACTGGGAATGCTTCTAGCTTATGCCCATTACAAATAATGCTTGCAGATGATTTTAGATAGATGCTGTTTATCATTTTAAGAAAAACTCCATTTATTTTTAAGTACTCTAGGTTTTTAAGGGGTGCTATGTTTTGTCAAAATCTTTTTCTGCATCTATCAAGATGATCATATGTTTTCTGTTAGCTTTGCTATTGAAATGGTCAATTATACTGATTGTTTTCCCAATATTCAACCAGGTTTTCATTCCTGGTAAAAATCCAACTTGATCATTTTATATTATCCTGGTGATAAATTGCTATTATCTCTTTGCTAATATATATATGTATATATACATATATATACATATATATACACACACATAAACACATGTATGTATATATATATGTATGTACAAATCAGTATTCATTAGGGAAATTGGCCTATAATTTTCTATCTCTGATATTTACATATTGGCACCATATTTGTGTCAAAAATTAATTCAACAGGACTCCTTCTTTGCTATTTTTCCAAGTAATTTACATAATATTGGAATTAATTGTTCTTTAAATGTTTGATAGAACTCACCCATGCATGAATCCATCTAGCCCTAGAGATTTTTTTTCTTAGGGAGTTCATTGATAACTTTTTCAACTTATTTTTTTTCTAAAATGGAGTTATTTAAGTATTTTATTTTCTCTTCTGTTAATCTGGGCAATTTATATTTTTGTAAATATTCATTCATTTCACTTAGATTATCAGATTTTTGGCATACAATTGAGAAAAATAGCTCCTAATCATTGCCTTAATGTCCTCTTTATTAGAGGCAAATTCATTCTTTTCATTTTTGATACTGATAATTTGGTTTTCTTCTTTCTTTTTTTTTCTAATCAAATTAACCGAAGTGAATATTGAAAAAAGTAAAATATTAACCAAATTAACCAAAGTGAATATTGCAAAGGTGAATATTGCAAACTATGTATTTGGAACTATATTATGAAAACTATGTATGTATTTGGAAAAATAAAATATAAAAAATTTTTAAAATAAAAATTCTCTCTCCTGGATCTATTTGCTTAATTGTTTTTTCAATGAGGTATTTTACATTCTTCTATATTCTTTTCATTTTTTAAATTTTGTTTGATTGATTCTTGATGTCTCATAGAAGCATTAGCTTCCAAATGCCCAATTCTAATATTTAAGGATTTTCTTCAGTTAGCTTTTGTGCCTTTTTCCACTTGGCCAATTCTACTTTTAACGAGGTTGGTTTCCTCAGTGAATCCCAACCTACCAAAATTAGCCACTTCTATATTTTAAGGAGTTTCTTTCTTCAGTCAATTTTTGTGCTTCTTTTTTCAAGATGATGACCCTTTTCACATAATTCTCATTTTATTCAAAATTTCTCCTACCTTTCTTACTTATTTTTTAAAAATCCCTTTTGAGCTCTTTCAAGAGACCATTTTGAACTTGAGACCAATTCATATTCCTTTTTTTGTGATTTCACATGTAAGCATTTTCTTATTGCTGTCCTTTTCAGAGTTAGTTTTCTGATCTTTCCTGTTGCCATAATACTTTTCTATGGTCAGGGCTCTTTTTTAGTTTTTGTTCATTTTTATTATTTTCATGTTCATTTATTTATTTATTGATGAGACAATTGAGGTTAAGTGACTTGCCCAGTTTCCCACTGGGAAGTGTCTGAGACTGGATTGGAACTCAGGTCTTCATGACTCTAGGACAGATGTTTTATCAGCACATTTAGCTGCCCATTTTTGCTCATTTGTAAAAGTTAAGTTCTGCTGTTAGGGCCCAGGGTACATTGTCCTAAGCTTCTTTTGCTGGGAAACAGAATCGTGGTCACTAGCTTTCCAAACTGGGATCTTGCCCATTGTGCTGAGATGATACTGCTTTGTCGTGCCTGTTGAATTTGCCTTCTGAGTTGGGGCTGCTGAGTCAGAATGAAGAGGTCTTAGTTGCTGATCTGTGCTGTGGCTAAGAGCCTCCTGCTAGAAAGTCTGTACCATGGCCATGCTCCCCTTTTACACAAGAGAGACTTTTCCTGAAGTCCTTCTAAGTTATCATAAACTAAAAAATTGTTTCAGTCTAAAGTTTTTTGTGCATTTTTTCACTCTAGAATCCATCTAGAGGCTTGATTTAATGTTGTTTATAAGGAAAACTGGGGAAATCTCAGGAAACTTCCTAGGTTTTCTCCATCTTCCACATTTAAAATTTTCTTTGCAAAGACACTGGTATGCTTTGCCATTTCCTTCTCCCACTCATTTTATAGATGAGGAAATTGAGGGAAACAGAGTTGAGTGACTTGCCCAGTGTCACACAACTAGTTAGCATCAGAGGACAGATTTAAACTTAGATCCTTATAAGGATCAACATTCTATCTCACTTAACAATTAAAGTTATTGCAAATTAAAATAGAATGACACATGATATATTGAATTCTTCCTAACTAGAGGTTTTTCAGCAAAAGTTGTGTGATCATTTGTTGGATCTGTTCTAGAGACAATTCTTTGCCTATGGATTGCACTTGACTGTTTTATCAAAACCAAAGTGAGACTCTATGATTGTGATGTTTCCAAGTCTATTCAGGGTTAAATAAGGAGGATGGGTGGGATGGAAAACATTTATATGTATTTCCAAACAGAAGAAAATTCATCTGACACTAAGATTCTAGAGTCAAAAATGTAGATGACCTACCACAATCAAAAATTTTAATTTAAAAAATCTGATTTGTGCAGATGGATAGAATAGACAAAACTTTTTAAATGAAATTTTTCCCCATGAAACTGGAGTTAAGACTAAGGATAATTGACACATGGAGTCTTTGAACTCTTTTTCCCTAAGACTTATAAGAACCATAAAGAATAAGGAGGTTTATTCCTGGACAGGGTCAAAGTATGGTTAGGATGACTTTTTCAGATCCCTTTTCTCAGCCCTGATGGCTCATAATTCTGACTTGGACCTTCCTTAGGAATAGGAAATATATTAAATGATAGGAGAAAAAGGTGATTAGTTACAAAAGGTCCAATAAGGAAATCCCCTAAGCAGACTGAAAATCCTCTAGGCAATAATTCCCATTGCCATAAATCCTGCAAACAGAGGAAGCACTGACATATTGCTCTACCTACTACTACCTTTGTAACACAATAGCCATGCTTCTTAGTGGTGGGCTACCTTTCCTCTTTCCACTGAGTCACCTAGCAGTTCTTTCTCTGAAGCTCATGCTAAGTCTTTCCTTGGCTCTAGGGTCTTGGTGCAGAATTGAGTGAATGAGAAGTTTCATTTCAGTTGTGTCCAATTCTTCATCATCCAGTTTGGAATTTTCTTGGTAGAGACACTAGGATGGTTTATCATATCCTTCTCCAGTTCACCAGTTAATTTTACAGCTGAAGAAATGAGGCAAACAGGATTAAGTGACTTACATAGGGTTACACAGCTAGTAAGTTTTTGACACAAGGTTTGAATTCAGGGAGATGAGTCTTCCTGACTCCATGGCCAACACTTTATAGCACCACCTTGTCCCTTCCATAGGCTAAGCAGTTGTAGAGGTGTCAAAGCTCCCAAACTGAAAATACATATCCGAGTCCCTATCCAGTTCTGGAATGGAGAAGGCAAAGATTGAGAAACCCAAGTTGATTGTACATCCCCAGGGCATAGAAGAAGGCCTTAGGGAATCTCAAGCTCAGGCTACAAAGGCTATTGAGGTCTAGATCTAAAGGTAAAAGTATGAATTCCTCCACAAGGGTCTTAATGTGCTGCCTACAGCAACAATAAGTAGAATGTTGTTGGTTAGTCATTATTTTTTTCAGTAACATTTGACTCTTCCTGACTCCCTTTGGAGTTTTCTTGCCAAATAGTTGGCCATTTCTTTCTCCAGCTCATTTTGCATATGAGGAAACTGAAGCAAACAGGGTTAAGTGATTTGCCCAGAGTAACACAACTAGTAAGTATTTGAGACCCAATTTAAATTTGGGTCTCTCTGACTCTAAACTTGATACTCTATCCACTCGCCATCCAGCTGCTCAATGGGTAGAATACCTAGAGATAATGAAAAGAAGTGAATCCTCCTGGTTCATGGATGAGGCCATCATTGATGATGTGACCTATGTGATGTAGACTTTCCAGGAAGTCTACATATATTGAAACTTTATTGAAAAGAAGCATGGCAACACTTGAAGAGGGATGGTAAGAAATGAAACCTCCAGATCCATTTTGGGAACTATTAGTATTTGTAATGTGGCTAGTGTTATGGTGAAGTTCCAGTAATGGAAAGCTCTGTAACAAAAGTGGAGTAGTCTGGGATTTCTGGTGACCAAAGTTGATTACCACAGATGATACATGACAATTTTAAATGCTTCTAAAGAACAAAGCAGTTGTCTCTACATTATTCAAATAGTCTTACTGTCTTGAAGAGAGTTTTCTGAAGTGGGTTTAATTCTTTTATATCATTCCCACTGGGACTCAAATCAGTGCTCATGACATTAAAGTGATTTCAGAGATATGAAAAGAGATGCTTTAAAAACTCTAAATCCTAGCAGAGCCACAAACATTAGAGGTAAAAATGTGAACTGGGGATATAAATCAATTTATAGGGTCTTAAGTGTGATTGGTGATGTCATGGAAAGTCAGAAGGAAACATTGATGAAATTCCAGGTCAAGGTGTGGATGATTTGGAGTAGCTACCCTCCATCCTAACTCTCACTTTACTCTGACTCACTCAGATTAGTTTCTTTGGGAGGCGTGGAAAGGATTGGAAAACACACATACATTCACAAAGTATATGTACGTCACTTTGGTGAACCCCCAAATAAGTCCCAGGTGGAAACATCTTGCAAATGAAACACATCAGCTGTGACAAATTCATCCAACTGAAAAACCTGATTTCTTGTAAAAACAAGCAACTTCTGCCTGCTTTTTCTCTACCCACCCATCACAAACCTAGATTCCTCCCAACTCTTAATCTTAGATGTAAAAGCAAAAGAGAAATTCACTGTTCTGCCTCCACTTTTCCCTCCTTTTTCATCAAGCATAGCAGTGAATGTAAAATTCAAGGGAACCCTAAACTTACACATGGGATAGAAAGTCTAAGAATAGAAGGCATAGTTTAAATTCATTTTCTTTTGTCGTTGATTTGTCAGCCATATCCAATCCTCCCAGCTCCAATGGTTTGTCATTTCTTTCTCCATCTCATTTTAATGATAAACAAAGAGTTGTAGGATTTGCCCAGAGTTACATTTACCATGAGTTTGAGACCAGATTTTCTTGATTCCAAGTCTAGCCTTCTATCCACTGTACTATCTGGCTACCAAATGTGAAAATCATGCTCCCAACTTAAAATCATGAAATCTTTAAATAAGACATTATCTGTTTTGCATCTCCCTTCTACTCATCTTATAACTAAGGGTACTGAATCTGAGGCATGGAGTAGAACTTGTCCAATATTATACAGCTAAAAAATTATAAGGTAATTTTTTTCCCCTACATGAAGCCACCTCTCTTTGGGGCAGTGAAGTCGAGACCTCAACAATGTTTTTTTTTTCTTCCTCTATATCCTCAGAGCTTAACACAGTTCCTGGCATATAGTAGGCACTTAATAAATGTTTGTTGGCTGACAGATTATGGGACTTAAATAATATGATGTTCGAAAGGTGCTTTGCACACTTTAAAACGCAATGCTAATAAACTGGGAAAACATTTTTATATTCAAAGGTTCTGATAAAGGCCTCATTTCTAAAATATATAGAGAATTGACTCAAATATTTAAGAAATCAAGCCATTATCCAATTGATAAATGGTCAAAGGATATGAACAGAAAATTTTCTTTCTTTCTTTCTTTTTCTTTGGCTGAGACAACTGGGGTTAAGTGACTTGCCCAGAGTCATACAGCTAGGAAATGTTAAGTTTCTGAGGCCAGATTTGAATTCAGGTCCTCCTGACTTCAGGGCTGGTTCTCTATCCACTGCACCAACTAGATGCCCCTGAACAGATAATTTTCAGATGAAGAAATTGAAACTATTTCTAGTCATATGAAAAGGTGCTCCAAATCACTATTGATCAGAGAAATGCAAATTAAAACAACTGTGAGATACCACCACATAACTCTCAGATTGGCTAAGATGACAGGAAAAGATAATGACGAATGTTGGAGGGGATGTGGGAAAACTGGGACACTGATACATTGTTGGTGGAACTGTGAATGGATCCAACCATTCTGGAGAACAAAAAGTTATCAAACTGTGCATACCCTTTGACCCAGCAGTGTTTCTCCTGGGCCTATATCCCAAAGAGATCTCACATGTGCAAAAATGTTTGTGGCAGCCCATTTTGTAGTGGCTAGAAACTGGAAACTGAATGGATGCCCATCAATTGGAGAATGGCTGAATAAATTATGGTATATGAATGTTATGGAATATTATTGTTCTATAAGAAATGACCAGCAGGATGATTTCAGAGAGGCCTGGAGAGACTTGCATGAATTAATGCTAAGTAAAATGAACAGAACCAGGAAATCATTATACACGGTAACAAGAAGATTATATGATGATCAATTCTGACAGACGTGCCTCTCTTCAACAATGAGATGTTTCAAACCAGTTCCAATTGTTCAGTAATGAAGAGAGTCATCTACACCCAGAGAGAGACCTGTGGGAGCTGAGTATGGACCACAACACAGCAATTACATTCTTTCTGTTATTTTTTGCTTGCATTTTGTTTTCTTTCTCAGGTTATTTTTCTTCTTGATCCAATTTTTCTTGTGCAGCAAGATAACTGTATAAATATGTATACATGAATTGAATTTAACATATATTTAAACATATTTAACATTCATTGGACTACCTGCCATCTAAGGTAAGGGGTGAGTGAAAAGAGGAGAAAATTTGGAACAGATGGTTTTGCAAGGGTCAATGTTGAAAAATTACCCATGCATATGTTTTGCAAATAAAAAGCTTTAATTAAAAAATAAATAAAATGCAATGCTAGAAATAGTGATATTCATATATGGGGTGCTAGGTGATGCAGTAGATAGAGCACCAGCCCTTAAGTCAGGAGGACCTGAGTTCAAATCTGACCTTAGACACTTCACACTTCCTAGCTGTGTGACCCTGAGCAAGTCACTTAACCCCAATTACCTCAGCAAATAAATAAAAAAGAAAGTTTACATACATTATCTGCATTGAACCCCACATTAACCTAATGAGTTAGGCACTCTGAGTTTGATACTCAAGGAAGTGAAATAATTTGTCCACGGAAAATATTATTTATAACCAATATCATCATCATCATTATTGGATTTTCATGCACTGAATTGGAAATCAAGAATGCTGTTTAATATTTTTTTCAAATTTTTATGGGCAAGATAATTTAGTTTCTTTACCTATGAAGTGGGAGAAAAATCATATCCTTTCTACTAATCTAAATACTTCCTGTGTTTTGGAACATGAAGAAGGTAGGTGAATGGAACTGGAACCTTGTTCAAATTCAGACCTTGAATTTACAACTTGGTGTAAGGCAATGAAACTTCTCTGGACATGTTTCTCTATTTGAGAAAATCTTGCCCACTTGGGTCTTGTTAGGATTCTATGAGGATAGGTTAGTGTTATAGACACTTGAAAATACCAGTTCCAGTTGCAGAAATTCTGAAGTCAAGTGATCAAAACCCATTCCATTATTTTTTTGATCTTACAACAGTCCTGTGATAGAAGTAGGACAGAGGGAATTACCCCATTTTACAGATGTAGCCTACTGGAACTTAAGCAGTTTAGTTGACTTGCTAGCAAGTGATAGAATTAAGACTCAAGTCCAAAACTGAGTGGATGCCCATCAATTGGAGAATGGCTGAACAAATTATGGTATATGAATGTTATGGAATGTTATTTTTCTATAAGAAATGATCAATAGGATGATTTCAGAGAAGCCTGGAGAGACTTACGTGAGACTTACATGCTAAGTGAAATAAGCAGAACCAGGAGATCATTATATATGGAAACAGCAAGATTATACAATGATCAATTCTGATGGACATGGCTGCTATCAACAATGAGATGATTCAGACCAGTTCCAATGGTCTTGTGATGAAGAAAGCCATCTGCACCCAGATTCAGGACAATGGAAACCGAATGTGGATCACAACATAGTATTTTCACTCTTTTTCTTGTTGTTTACTTGCATTTTGTTTTCTTTCTCATTTTTTTTTCTTTTGAATCTGATTTTTCTTGGGCAGCATGATATTTATGGAAATACATGTTTAACATATATTGGATTACTTGCCAACTGGGGGAGGGAAGAAGGGAGGGAAAAAATTAGAACACAGGTTTTGTAGGGGTTATTGTCAAAAATTATCCATATATATATTTTGAAAATAGAAAGCTATTAAAAAACGAATAGCAGAAAAAAGACAAGTCCAAGTCTTCTGACTCCACACCCAGAATTTTATCTCAAACATGAGACCTTGTTATTCTATGATCTTCACTCATCTTCATAAACACCCCAGTCTTGTCCCATGTTGCTGTCTGGGTACCTAGGTCTTCTTGATATTCACGATTTTCTAATCACAATCCTGTATATTTCCAACAAGCTAGCAATCCATTCTTTCAGTGCCTCTGTGCTTTTTGCTTGGAAAAGTAAATTGTTAACACATTCATAAGTCAATCAATAATCATTTATTAAATACTCACTATGTACCAAGTACCATTCTATATACTATAAATACAAAAAGAGGCAAAAGTCAATCCCTGCCTTTAAAGAGTTTACAATCAAATAAAGGAGACATCAAGCAAACAAATATGAACAAAGAGGCTATATGCAGGATCATTAGGAAATAAGTAACAGAAAGCACTAGAATTAGGAGGAGTTGGGAAAGGCTTCCTATAAGGTAGCCCTGCCACAATATCAATTGGTAGATGAGGAAACTTAAGACTAGAGAAATGCAGAATGAATACTTTAAAAGCTTTTTTTTTCTTTAAAAATGTCATTAAGTATAGACACAAATATATCATGGGCACACCTGATATAGTTTTAAAAGACTGAAAATTGCAGTTGAGCACAAACTTAGCAGATCTAGTTGCTTACCCTTCCAGATGATCTATATTCTCATTTCAACTTTTTATAATAAATTTAAGACATTTTAGATTTACACAATGATCACATACTTCTCAACTTTTTTTTTATTTTTGTTTTTTCTCACTTTTCAAGCAGGAAAACCAGGTACTTTTCAGACATCCAGTCAAAAAAAAAATTAAGAATCCACTATATACCAGACACTGTGCTAAATTTCTGTAAGCTCAATATGAGTCAATAACATTGCTATGATAGCTGGTAATGAGAAAAAACACAACTATTCAGATCTTAGGCTATGTTAAGAGAGGCAAAGGGATCAAAAAGAGAGGTAAGAATCTGACTATACAGATTTACAAAGACAAAAGATAATTCCTATTTTCAAAAGAGTTCCCTCATTGAGGGAAAAAACATGAAAACAACTATGTAAATGAGATAGGGGAGAGTTAGGTGGCATGGCAGATAGAGTGATGGATGGAGAAGAGTTACGAGTTCAAATCTGATCTCATACGCTTAACTATCTGTGTGACTCTGGACAAGTTATTTAACTCTTGTCTGCCTCAGTTTCCTCATCTGTAAAATGTAGATGATAATAATAGCACCTACCTTCCAAGATTGTTTTAAGTAATATGAAATAATTTCTGTAAAACACTAAAGAAACCTTATAGTATTATATAAATGCTAGCTAACTAGCATGATACATGCAGATTAAATTAGATATAGTCCAAAAAGGATTCATAATCCAATAATCAAAGAAGGAAGGTGTTTGCATTAAGGGGAATCAGGAAAGGCTTCCATTAAAAATCAGGAAAGGCATTTTAGTTGGGATTTGAAAAATGCCCCTGAAACCGGAAGGTAGAAATGAGGATGGGGAGAATTCTAAGCATGGGGGACAGTTAGTGAAAATGTTCTGAGTTGGGAATTAGGATTGATATAAAAGGAAGAACAAGGAGGTTGATGTCATGGTATAAGACATAGGAAGATGAGGAAGAGACTAGATCATAGAGGTCATTAAAATCCAAACAGAATGTTTACTTGATTTTGGAGATAATAAAGAGCCACTGGACTTTATTGAATGGGAAGATGTATAAGGGTAACATAATCAAACTTGAATTTTATCATTTTGACAGATCAGTAGAAAATGGACTGGAGTACGGAGATCCACCAGCAGGCTATTACAATAAACCGGGAGTGAGGTAATATTGGATCTGCACCTCTGTGATTGCAGTATCAAAGGATAGAAGTGGAGGAAGGCATATATAAAAGCTGATAAGCAGAAATTGGCAACAGATTTGTCTTTATACTACCAGTACCTCACACATACAGTCCAGAATTAATGTGTGTGTTCAGTTGAATTGAAGTAACTTGCCTAAAGTCAAAAAGTATTGTTTCCAACCTAATAAAGTAAAATTCAATAGAGATAGATGAGGCAGCATGACAGAGCAAATTGAGGAATAGAGTTGGAATCAGAAAGACCTAAATTTCAATCCTTTCTCTGATACTTAATAGTTATATGGCCCTGGGTAAATCCCTTAATCTCTAAGAGATAGAAGCAACTTCTTAGGCCCTATTTACTCATAGTGTCCTATGGGAGAAAAGTGCTCATACAGGGACTTTCCTTAGTAGGACTTCCCCACTCCAAATCATAGCTCCTTTCTATATTTATATAAAGATAAAGTCTTCCAATTACATTAAAAAAGTGAAAATCACAAGTATAAGATAGGAGGGACAAGACTCAGATATAATAGTCTGTCTGAAAAAGATCTCAGGATTTCTGCATGCTCAGTTTGAGTCAACAATATTGCTATGGTATCTGGTAATGAGAAAAAGAAGAAAAAAAAGCATTAATCAGGTCTTAGGGTATATTAAGAGAGGCATGGTGTACAAGAAATGAGGAATTAAGAATCCAACCATATTTTTCTCCTACCTAACCACTCCTGTAACATAGTGTTCATTTCTGAGTGCCACCATTTACAAAAGGTATTGATAGGCTAGTGTCCAAAGGAAGGCAGTAGAATTATATTGTCATTATATTGTCAGATCAGTTGAAGGAAATGGGAATATTTAACCTACAAAAAAGAAGACAAGGTGGAAAGAGAGGGGAGAGAGCAAGTAGGACCTGATAGTTATATGTAAAGGGCTGTTTCTCAAAGTCATAGAGTTCATAAACAATAGAAATTGGAGCTGACTCCTGCTTCTCTGTCTCAAAAACATATCAGTCCATAAGCATTTATTAATAATTTACTATATGCCAAGCACTGTGTTAAATGCTGGAACTATAAATATAAGTGAGAAGATAGAGGATAGAGACTATCCTCAAGAATTTGACATTCTAAGCAAACTAGAATGGGGAAAGAGATCAGGCTGTAGAATCCCAAACATGGGTAGTAGCTGCTCTGGATTCTTGTGCCAATTGGAGATTCTTGGAAGAGCTCACCAGGGGAAAAAAAGGACCCACAGAAGCAAAGGGAATAGAAATTGAGACATACTGGTGCAGTTCAGAGATTGACAGAATGGTTGGTCCTTTTCCCACTGTACCATCTTGATGTCTTCTTCCTTTTTAAAATAATTTGTTTATCAACTTTTGAGAAAAATTTGTGTGGTTTAGATATTGTTGCTGTTGTTGAGTTGTTAGTTATGTCTGGCTCCTCATAACCTCATTTGGGATTTTGTTGGTAAAGATACTGAAATGATTTGCCATTTTCTTCTCCAGATCATTTGGTAATTGAGGAAACTCATGCAAATATTTTTATGGTTAAATAAATTACCCTCCATCACCTTGCTAATAAATGTTTGGGGTCAGATTTGAACTCAGGTCCTCCTGACTCCAGGCCCATCTACTGTGCTACTTAGCTGCCCAGAATAGCTATCATTTTACTTTAAAAGTGATGGAATTCACTTGTAAATTCATCAGGAATCCTTTTAATTTTAATGATTCATCTCACAATACATAGTTATTTATGTACATGTCATATCCCACCCAACTGATCATTAGATTGCAGTCTCCTTGTAGATAGTAACTTGAGGGTAGCACTTAGCAAATTGAAAGTTCTTAACACAATTGCTGGAATTGAATCATAAAAAGATCTTTATTGATTATATGGTATCTTCTCTCTGCTCTTCCTGCTCTACCTTCCCTCAATTTTCTTAGTTAAGGCCTCTTTCTTCACAATCATCATGTGATTCTGTGTGTGGTTAGTATTTTGAGATAATTTGGAAAAATTACCCTAGTTAGCTAAATTCCTCTTCCATTTACATTGAAAAATGCTGAGTCCCTAGAGGGAAATGGGGCCTCAGAAATCTGTGGTGGTTTTTTATTTGGCATTATAATAACAAATGAGCTCTTTGAAGGCAGAGGATGCTTCATTTTTGTTTTTCATATCCCCAATTTCTAAGGAAAGTACCTTGGAACACAGGGAGAGGTAGAGGGGCTGAACCTATGACTTCATTGATATAGATAACTTCTGGATGAAGAAACATCTGGTACTAATGCTCATCAATGCAGTCTCTGCAACATATTCTTAGGTTGCCTAAAGCACTGAGAGATTGGACAAATGACTTGTCTAAGGCTTGTCTAAGACAAGGCTTGAACTGAAGGTCTTCCTGGTTTCCAGGTTAGTATTATGCTACAACAGGTACAAAACAGGTGCCTAATAAATGATTGGTTGATGAGTTCTAAAGCAGAAAATGTTTTGAAGTGATGGTCTTGTCAAGTTCCTAACTTTCTATTGGGAAAGTAATATGAAGCAACTGAGTCTCAATGACTTGGCTGAAGTCCTGACATTGGAGAGATGTCTAATGAAATAAATGTAGGATTTCTAGTCACATAAAATTTTTTAAGTTTGAAGAGATGTTGAAGATTAGTTCAACTTTCTCATTAATATGGAGAACAAAACAGATGCAGAAGAGTTAAATGACTTGCCCAAAGCCACACATCTAAACTCAAGTCAAAATTCCATGTTTAAATCCACTGTCCTACTACCTTATTCAATCTTGAGAGCAGTTCAATTTCTCTAGCACAGAATTCCCTCCATTAAGAGATAGGTTAGGAGTGATCTCTTATATGTCTTAGATGATTTTCAATATTATTTTTTTCTATCATTAAAAATAAGATAAAATAAGTAGGTTTGACTGAATTGTTTCTGAGATTCTTTTTACCTCTCAAGCTCTGGATTTGGATTAGCATCCTATTTCATCCATTTACTACCTATAGGATCTCAAACAGATCATTTAATCTCTGGCCCTCAATTTACTTATCGATAAAATTAGGGGGTTGGACTAGCTGATTTCTAAGGTACCTTCTAATTCTAAAACTATAATCTTAGTCATAGGAAATCCTGAGAGAAATAAGAGAGGATCTAGGATGGGGGAGGAGGAGGGGTTATGATGACTAAGAATTCCTTTATGGTGGGCAAAAAGCTAGAAGTTTCAGGTCTACTTTCCAGGCACTAAGGAAGGAGGAGATGGGCTTTCCAGTTACAAATGTTTCCTATCAAAACAAGCTCTTGTAAACAGCAGGTAGCATGAATCACAAGCCTTACTTAGTTGGAAAAAGATTCATCAGACAGCTGGGTGTTTTCAGAGTCTAGGGCCCCTTGTTCTTGGATGCTAAGCCACTTCAAAGTTTCTCATTTTCCATTTCTGTTTGTGGCAGAAGAAACTATTATGTTTCTTTCACTAGTCCTAGATTCACACTCCAGACCTAGAGGGTCAGTGTTTAAAGGAAGTGTTGAGTATGTGTTAAGTTGAAGGATGGTTTTTACTTGGGTTGCTTCACTTCCACACCCATCCACCACTCCCATTTCTAACAAGGCTCAAGTCCCTCTGAAATTTCCCTTCTTCTCTTCCCCTCTTCTTTTCCTTTCCTCTTTCTTCTTCCATTACGCATTCTATCTTTCTCTTGCTCCTCTCTCCTCTTTTGACAGTAGACATAAAAGGAAGGAGATTGGTTGGTGTGTGTACTCAGTAGTGGAATTCCTTCTATTTCCCCTTTTCTCCCACCTCAGGATCTATATCTCCAACATCTCTGCTTTCCTTTCAGCCTGTGATATTACTGTCATCATTTTAGGCTTAGGGCTTGCAAATTCAGCTTGAAAAAGCCATTTATTTCCTTTGAGCTACAATCTCACTTTTATAGGTTAGTCTGCTTAATTGGGACAATGGGCAAATCCTTTTACCCCTCTGCACCTCTGTTTCCTCATCTGTAAAATGATGGAGTTGGATTAATTCAAGGTTCTTAATCTGAGGTCTGTGAACTTGTTGTATTATTTTTTAGATATCCATATTTCAATGTAATTGGTTTTCTTTGTAGTGCTATTTTTTAAAAATGCATTTAAAAACAGTGAAATAACAAACGTGTTAGTAGATTTCTCAATTCCTAGCTCTAAACCCTGCGATGATGAGAGGTTAATTCAGTTTTCCATTCATTTACTCCTTTTATTTTGTTTTTATTTTTTTAAACTTTTTATTTGCAAAACATATGTATGGGTAATTCTTCAACATTAACCCTTACAAAGCTTTCTGTTACAAATTTTCCCCACTACACCCCGCTTCTCCCCTAGATGGCAGAATATCCACTGCATGTTAATTATGTTAAAATACTTGACAAATTGAATATATGTATACACATTTCCATATTTATCATTATTGTGCAAGAAAAATTATATCTACAAGAAAAAAAATCAGAGAAAGGAAACACAATGCAAGCAAATATCAATAGAGATCATGAAAATGTTATGTTGTGGTCCATATTTCACATCCCTCTCCCTGGGTGTGTATGGCTTTCTTCACTGAACAATTGGAGCTGGTTTGAAACATTTCATTGTTGAAGAGAACCATGTCCATCAGAATTGATCATCATATAGTATTGTTGTTGCCGTGTATAATGATCTCCTGGTTCTGCTCATTTCACTGAGCATCAGTTCATGCAAGTCTCTCCAGGCCTCTCTAAAATCATCCTGCTGGTCGTTTCTCACAGAACAATAATATTCCATAACATTCATATACCATAATTTATTCAGCCATTCTCCAATTGATGGGCATCCATTCAGATTCCAGTTTCTAGCCACTACAAAAAGGGCTGCCACAAACATTCTTGCACATGTGGGGCCCTTTCCTTCCTTTATGATTTCTTTGGGATATAAGCCCAATAGCAACACTGCTGGGTCAAAGGGTATGCACAGTTTGATAACTCTTTGAGCATAGTTCCAAATTGCTAGCCAGAATGTCTGGATCCATTCATAGCTCCACCAACAATGCATCAGTGTCCCAGCCTTCCCATATCCCCTCCAACATTCGTTGTTATCTTTTCCTGTCATTTTAGCCAATCTGTATTTTGTTTTATTTTTAAACAAAATTAGAACTACTTATTTTTAAAAGTAAGCACAGAAGGATAAGAAATATATTTTTTTTTTTTTGCTTTTTTTGCTAAGGCAATTGGGGTTAAGTGACTTGCCCAGGGTCACATAGCTAGGAAGTGTCTGAGACCAGATTTGAACTCAGGTCCTCCTGACTTCAGGGCTGGTGCTCTATCCAGATAAGAAATATTTTTAAAACAGAATATAAAGAGTAAGATTTAAAGAAAAATAGGTGTATTTCTTAGTATTTTAAAGCTAATATCCATCATTACTTAACTTAACTTTGGTTTAATCCCAAGACTTCAGTAGAATGTTTCTACTTTGAATCCTAATCTTAGAAATCAGCCACTCCCAAGAGAATTCTAGAAATTCAGACTACTTTCAGATCCAAAGGCCTTCTTTCAGGTTCTTCATGGCTTTCTATTTACCTTGGCACTAAGTATTCTGTTAGTCTTTATGAGACTTATAGCATCAATAAAAGCCATGGTCTCTTCACTCTCTTTAAGGTAGGGTATGCCCACCATACCTTCTGACTCTTCAATTCTCTTCCCCACACAGCAAAGAAAGAGAGATATTAGTCTGCTTATATCAAGTCCCTTGTACAAATCTCTGCAACTGGTTTCTCACCCCCAAATATGGTTTCTGGACACCTTATATTCAAGAGGAAGGAGGATGAAACAATATCCCCTCTCTTTCAATTTTTAACTTCTTTAACTGAGTTTAATATGATGGAAAATCTTAATTGACAAATATTGAAAAAATGCATTCACTGTATCCCTCACTCCATGCCATAAGCTAGCATATTTTGCCTTTCCCTTTTCTCCACTTCATTAAGTGCAATCACTTTTAATGCTGATTTACAATCCTGGGGTTTTTTCAATGTGGAGTTCTCTTTCACCTTCCATATCCAATGATTATAAAATGGAAAGAGTGTTTAATTTCTGCTAGGTGACTAATTAGTTTTATGACACTGAGCAATTCACCCAGGCTCTCAGGTTCCTCACTTGTGACACATTGGCCTAGAATCTAATGTAGTTCCAAACTCTTTCTAGTCATAGTTTGGATTAGAATGATTTTTACATTTTAAAACACAGTTTTATTTTATTTTTAAAATGTATTATTTTTAGTTTGAGAGCCATACAAAAATGATATGCCAGATCTTGAAGGTCCCTACTAGGTCTATGATCTTAAATCCCTTCTTGTTTTCACATTCTATAATATTCCATTGCCCTGGTCCCCATTTTTTTTTTTGCTGAAAGTATCTTGAAACAAGTTTCACATTTGTTTGTCTTTATCACTTTCATCAAATTATAAAATACAATGAATAGAAGGACCTTTCTTCTCTTTTTCTCCAAGGTTCTAGAATCATCAATACGATACCTGAAACAGTAGTGGTGAATAAATGCCATTTAATAAGCATTTATTATATACTTATTATGTGTAAGTTACTGTAGTGGTATTGGAGACACAAAGAAAATGTAGACCCCAAGGAACTTAAATGTTTCACTTAACATGGAGTTAAATGTATACAAAACAATTTAGATGGTAATGAATGAATTAAAGAAATTTTTAAAATTTTGTTACTAAGTTACCATACTTTATTATTTGTCATATTACTATATTGACATCTTACTATGTTTGGAATACTCTACCTCTTCTATTCTGACTATTGACCTGTCTAGCTTCTCCTTTAAGTCTTAACTAAAATCTAGGAAACCTTTTGAACCTCTTTTAATTTCAGTTACTTCCTTCTGTTAATTATTTCTTATGCTTATATGCATGTATGGATGGATAGATGGATGGATGGATGTATCTATTTGTTTGCCTGTTATCTCCCCATTAAATTGTAAGCTCTTTGAGATCAGGGGCTATCTTTTGCCCCTATTTATCCCAAGAAATTAGCACAGAGCCTGGCACATAATAGGTGGTTAATAAATGTTTATAGAATTGAATTGAATATTATATATACTATATTTTGTTACTTTATTACTTTTGGTAATAATTTATTACTATATTCTTTTTTTTATTTTTTTGCTTTTTGCAGAGGCAATTGGGGTTAAGTGACTTGCCCAGAGTCACACAGCTAGGAAGTGTCTGAGACCAGATTTGAACTCAGGTCTTCCTGACTTCAGAGCTGGTGCTCTAACCACTGCACCACCTAGCTGCCCCATTACTATATTCTAAGCACTGGCCTAAACATTGGTGATACACATACAAGAAATAAGATAGTCTCTGTTATATGCTAATAAGGGAAAACAATATATGAAAGAAAACTAAATTTGGGGGAAAGGAGAGGAAGAGGGTACATGCTGTATGGCATTATTTGGAAATACTGAGGAAGTAGTTTAGAGACCTAGTCCTAGGAAAGATAAGGTAAAAGCTCATCTATCAAACTCGAGAGTCCCAGGAACATAGTCTAAATTCTAGTTGGAAGAGGAATGCAGGCAGCATGCTTTGAAAATGACTGGGGGGCAGCTAGGTGGTGCAGTGGATAGAGCACCAGCCTGAAGTCAGGAGGATCTGAGTTCAAAGCTGGTCTCAGACACTTAACATTCCCTAGCTGTGTGACCCTGGGCAAGTCATTTAATTCCAATTGCCTTAGCAAAAAGAAAAAAAAAAAGAAAGAAAATGACTGGGAAGAGTAATAAGAACTTTCCTGGGTCCAAAACAGAACAGAACTAGGCCAGACTCCAAATCTCCTGGACCTTCCATCTAGTTGATGGGGGCTGGGGTCAACTACTGTTTATTGGAGTGCTACATAATTGTAGTACTTAAACTCAAACCACAAACCATTGCCTGAAGCCTGGAAAACCTAGAATAGTAATAGCAAACAGACCAAGTCCTTGAGCTAATTGCAGTGGACCCCTGAAAACTCCACAGTTTCCTGATTCAAATGGCCCTTGAAATACATAGAAATTAATATCAAAGAAAAAAACAAACAAACAAAAAAACCCCAACAAAACCAAAACATAATGACAGGGACATCAGTGAAGATGTCTAGGACCATGCAAGGCCACAGTAAATGCACTGGAAATTTAAAAAACTTCATCCTAAAATAAAGTCCCGATTTAGGAAGCAGGGCTAGAAGAATTAGTAAACAAAAGAAATCCCATAAAAAGTGACACAAACCCAGAAAAAGAGAATAATTCCAATATCCATAAGTAAAACAGGGAAAAACATAGCTTGGCCATAAGGTCAATTAGAATTCTTAGAAGAAATAAAGCAGAAGAGAAAAAAGTTTAAGTTTTGAATGAAATTATTAATTAAATAAGATTAAAGGAAAGAATTGGAAAAGAAACTGATTGGAGAAAGGATTGAACTAGCAATTTGGTTCAAAAAAAGCAAAACCTTACTCAAATAACAGACTCCCTGAAATTGAGAAATATAGGGAGATAATCCAATGAAACAATAATAACAAAAAATAGAAACATGTATAAAAGATAGAAAAAAATAAAGTGTAAGATATATATGTATATATGCATATGTATGGATGATTACACTGAAAAGAATTGACTTAGAAAACAGATAAAAGAAAGATAATTCAAGAATCACTAGCCTACCTGAAAATCACAACCAAAGAGTATTGATCTTATATTCAAGAAAGCATGAAAGAAAACTATCCAGAATTAGAACAAGAAAGCAAAGTGAAGATAGAAATAATCTACCAATTACCTCTTAAAATGAAATAGCCCAGGAATGTCAACAATCCAGAACTTCCAAGTCAAGGGAAAAAATACTTCAAGCAGACAAAAAGAAAGAATTCAAGTTCTAATGAACTATATTTAGAATTACATAATATTAAGTAGCTACACCATCATAAATGAATAGAGACTATGGAATATGATATTCCAAAAGGCAAGAGATGTAGGATATCAACCAATAATATCTTACCTGAAAATACCAAATACAATTTTATAGATGAGGAAAAAAGTCAACTTCTATTGAAATGGAAGCATTCCTGATGAAAAGATTGTAGCCACATATACAAACATGGGAGTACAGAGGAATATCTAACTTTCTTTAAATAGACCTGAATCACATAGAGAAGATCCTAGAGTGTCCTGGAACATTATGCAACAAGAACAATGCAATCAATGGAATAGAGTATTTGGAGACTCTATTGTTTTAAATCTTTCCATGTATTATTTCTAATGTCAGGCACACTTAGGCTTCCCTCCTTCATCTTATTACATGTCACTGACATTTCTTTACATAGTATATTAGGCAACCAAGTGGTAGAGACCAAATGTTGTCTTTCCATTGTCATTTCTCATGAGACTACATAGCTATAGAAAGCCCAATAAATCTGTCCTATTTTACATTGTTATTTGTTGTCCTCATTCTGGTTTCATCTTCAAATGTTATTGGTAGGTTCTGATTTATTTGACTGTCACAGTAAACTGTGTACAGCCTTCATCTGCTTTTGACATTTATGAGAAGACATTGGCCATTTTTTTTTTGCTTTTTGCTGAGGCAATTGGGGTTAAGTGACTTGCCCAGGGTCACACAGCTAGGAAAGTGTCTGAGATCAGATTTGAACTCAGGTCCTCCTGACTTCAGGGCTGGTGCTCTAACCACTGCACCACCTAGCTGCCCCACATTGGCCATTTTTAATCCAATAATACTAAGTTCTCGTGAATCATGCAACAGCATCATCTTGGAAAAATATAATTTCCAGGTGAATGAATAGCATTGGACAGATACATAAAGCATAAGACAACTCAGACATATTACCAACACTGACTTTTGTACAAGACATAGTAGAAAGAAAGAAGAATAAACTTTCAAAATATAATTTTTACAAGAAAAGAAAATCAATAAGCATTTTTAAACATTCTAACTGTTTTAGGCACTGTGTTAAGCTCTAAGGATGCAAAGAAAAAGCAGAAGAAATCAGTTCCTGCTCTCAAGAAACTTACATTCCAGTGGAAGAGTCAACATATACATAAATAAGCAGATACAACAAACTGAGAAAGGCTTCCAGCAGAAGATGGCATTTGAGGTGAATTTTCAAAAAGGTTAAGAATTCTAAGAGGCATAAGACAATTCTGAGGTGCCACTACACACCTATCAAATTGGCTAAAATGACAGGAAAAGATAATGATGAATGTTGGAGGGGTTGTGGGAAAACTGGGACACTGATACATTGTTGGTGGAACTGTGAATGGATCCAGCCATTCTGGAGAGCAATTTGGAGCTGTACTCAAAAAGTTATCAAACTGTGCATACCCTTTGACCCAGCAATGTTTTTATTGGGTCTATTTCCCAAAGAGATCTCAAAGGAAAGAAAAGTTCCCACATGTGCAAGAATGTTTGTAGCAGCCCTTTTTGTAGTAGCTAGAAACTGGAAACTGAATGCATGCCTATCAATTGGAGAATGGCTGAATAAATTATGGTATATGAATGTTATGGAATATTATTGCTCTATAAGAAACGACCAGTGAGATGATTTCAGAGAGGCCTGGAGAGACTTGTATGAACTGATGCTGAGTTAAGTGAGCAGAACCAGGAGATCATTATACATGGCAACAACAAGACTATATGATGATCAATTTTGATGGACATATCTCTCTTCAACAATGAAATGTTTCAAACCAGTTCCAATTGTTCATTGAAGAAAGCCATATACACTGAGAGATATATGAAATGTGGACTACAACATAACATTTTCATGCTCTCTATTGATGTTTGCTTGCATTATGTTTTTCTTCTCAGCTTTTTTTTCTTGTAGATTCAACTGTTCTTGCACAGCAAGATAACTGTAAAAATTTGTATACACATATTTGATTTGTCAAATATTTTTACATAATTAACATGTAGTAGATTTCCTGCCATCTAGGGGAGGGGTGGGGATTAGGGGGGAAAAATTTGTAATGGAAAGCTTTGTAAGGGTCAATGTTGAAAAATTACCCATACATATGTTTTGCAATAAAAAGTTTTAATAAAAAAAAAGAATTCTAAGAGGCATGGGTGATTAGGGAGAGTATCCCAAATGTGAAGGTCATCTAGTGCAAAGGAATCAAGATGAGAAATGGAGCACTGGAGATACTCAAACCCTTCAAAAATAGAAGTCAGGTTTTGAAGAGTTTGTCATTACAAATAGAAAAGTTTATATTTAATATAGACCTAAGGAGACATGGTCTTATGTCTAAATGTACATATATGCACATTTCCTCTAGTAAGCACTATCAATTCATGTCTTAATGTTAAGAAGGATAATAAGTATTGAAAGAAGCAAAAATATATTATCCATATAATAAGAAGGATTATAATACCCACAAACTGACACTATGAAATGAATTGAGAGAGAGGAGGAGAAAGAGGGAATGGGAGGGAGAAGAGAAAAAGGCAGACAAAAAGACAGGAAGAGAGGCATAGAGAGAGTACATAATGACATCTGGATAAACTGTGAAGGGATTATGGACGAAGTAAGATTTTTGGCTGGAACTTGAAGGATGGAGATAGAAGGGATGGTCTTGTTACTTAATATGAAATATGACTGTTATTCTTTCAAAAAGAAGACTGAACAGATGTTATATAGATGTTATATTGGGATACTTGGGGCATTATTGTTACTATGTAAAGTGTGCTACTGCTTCCTCTTCAAATATGCTTCAGTGGCTCTCTATAGGAGAGAATTCAAAGCTGATTAAACCCCTGGCTTGACCATACATGGAATTTCTTGTGTCCTATTATTCTATTTGGAATCACAGAGAAAATGTTATTGGCCAAATGAAGTTAGGGAGACCTTGAGGAGGTAATCAATCATCTTTTCCACCTGGCAGTGGACATGGATGTAAGTAAGGTAGTAAGGTAGTAAATGAGGGGAATCCAGCAAGATTTCACCCTTCATTACAGCTCTTTTTGAGGCCATAATTGTGAAAGCTCCCTAGAACACTGGGAAAACCCAAAAAAGGTACTGGGAAAGCCCCTTCCTCATAATAGTTCCATCTGATTTTGAGTCACACCATTTAATATTGTGGTGTAATAGAGAATTCCTCTTGGAATCAGAAAACTTGACATTTTGGTCCTTTCTAATTTGTATTATTTGTTTCATCTTGGACAAGTTGTGTAATTTCCCTGAGCCTCAACTTGCTCAGCTAAGATGTAGCTAATGGTTTTTATATGATCTACTGATCAGCAATATTGTCATTTTAAATTAATTTTTGGGGTTATGCATGTACATAAAATTTTTAATACACATTTCTTTATGAATCATGTTGGAAGAGAAAAATCAGAACAAAGGGGAAAAACCATGAAAGAAAAAAAAATGAAAAAAAAGAAAGAAAAAGTGAATATAGCATGTATTGATTTATATTGTCTCTATAGTTCTCTCTCTGGATGCAGATGGCATTTTCTGTCGAAAATTTATTGAGTTTGCTTTAAATCACTGAACCATTGAGAAGAACCAAGTCTGCCAGAAATGATCATTGCACAAACTTGCTGTTACTGTACACATTATATTCATGGTTCTACTTGTTTCTCTCAGAATCAATTTGTGTAAATCTTTCCAGGATTTTCTAAAATCTAAAAAAAATTTTCTAAAAATCTAAATTCATCATTTTTTTCATAGAACAATAGCATTCTATTACTTGCTTTTCTTTTCTTTTTTTTGCTTTTTGCTGAGACAATTGAGGTTAAGTGACTTGCCCAGAGTCACGCAGCTAGGGAATGTTAAGTGTCTGAGATCAGATTTGAACTCAGGTCCTCCTGACTTCAGGGCTGGTACTATTACTTTCTTATACCATAACTTATTCAGACATTCCTCAATTGATGGGCATTTACTCATTTTCCAATTCTTCGCACAAAAGGAGTTCAGCAACATTATTATAAGGAATATTCTTTAAAACCTATTAACTATTTAAAACTATTTAAGAGCTGAAAATACACTCCAAAAAACTCTATAATTTTCTTGTCCCTGGGCCCCATGGACTATTTTTCTTTAACTTGACAGCAAAGCTCACTTCTCTAGGGTGGAACACTTCTTAAACTTTTTCCATTTGTAACCTTTTTGTTTTTGCCCGAGAGATTTTTATATTACCCAGGTTTTATAAGTATATATAAAATAGGTATATAAACCAAACATTTACTGATAATAAATCATAATTTTGAGATCCCTACATTCAGTTATGAGACCCCATGTAGGGTATGAACCACAGTTTATAGAGCGTTGAGTTACACCATGTTTTTGAAAGGCAATGATCCGAAAATCTAGATAAGAGATATCATCATGTTGAGGTGACCAGAGATCACACCTTAAGAATGTATTTTAAAAGAAATAGAAAGGGGCAGCTAAGTGGTGCAGTAGATAGAGCATCAGCCCTGAAGTCAGGAGAATCTGAGTGCAAATCTGGCCAGGTGACCCTGGGCAAGTCACTTAATGCTGTTTGCCTCAGTTTCCTCATCTGTAAAATGAGCTGGAGAAGGAAATGGCAAGCCACTGCAGTATCTTTATCAAGAAAACTCCAAATGGGGTAAAAAAAAGTCAGAAAAACAACTGAACAAGCAATAAAAGTGGGGGAACCTCACTAGCATTAGGCAGACCATTCTCCATTTTGATAGCTTTAATGACTTTTAACAATATTTGCCAATTTTTCCAAGTTTTACCCTAGGAATACTATTCTCTTTCTAATCATATTCTTACCATATCACTATAAGTCATCTCTTCTGGTAAACAAGAATTTTTGGTTTCTCTAACTGATCCTTCTTCAAGACAGCCTCTATTGCTCTCAACTTCCCCATTACCCTCTCAGAATATGTTCTATGTCATCAATTTCTTCCTAAAACACAATTCCCATAAGTGAACACAATACTCCAGATAATATATGACATGGTCAGTGTACAGTGAAACTCTCACCGCCTTTGTTCTGGGCCTTTCTTAACACAAGCTAAAATGGCATTTAATGTTTTAACTTCAGTTTTACACTGCTGACTCACATTAAGTTTTTTAAACTTTCAAATAACATTAGTGACTCATATTGCTCTTTATTAAATCCCCTTCCAATCTTTTTCAGATATTATCTGAAATCTTAACTCCTTCCATCTTGAAATTATGAAGTTTAATTTTTTAACCCAAATGTAATATTTTATTTATCTCTATTAAAGTTCATCTCATTAGATCTGACATTATTCTAGCCTGCTAAAATCTTTTATAATCCCAATCTTTCAATAAACCATGTTGGCTATCTTAATATTATGTCATATACAAATTCAATAAGTATAGCATTCATATCTTCATTTGAATCATTGATGAAAGTATTGAATAGTACAAAGAATAGATTTCTGTGGTACTCTACTACTGGAGGCTTTCTTTCAAGTTGTCATGAATATGTTGATTGTTATTCTTTAGTCAATCCATATGTATTTAGCTTTTAGACTTGCTTTGTTTGCTCTGAGAAGATAAAATACCCTAGTTTCACTGAATTCCTATCATTCTGATGACTCAGATTCATTGAGGATAACTGGATATGCTTTCTTCCTGTGCTCTCAGTTACTTTGAATTTCAACTTCCTCTTAATCAACATGATTCTTTCCCCTCTTTCCAATGACAATATAATTTTTCTTAGCTGAAACAGAAAAGAAACAAAATAAGAATCAAGTAGATTTGCCTTCTCTGTATTATTCTTTTCCCTTTTCTCCTAAACAGTAACTCTATGCCTTCTTTGATCCTTTTCTTAAACACAACAATTTTTTTTTACTAGTGTTACAATTTCATATTGACAGCAGAGTGAAGAATGGATTAGAGTGGGGAAAGACTTAAGGCAGGGAAAAAGTTAGAAAGTTATTAGTTAGAAACCTATTACAGTAAAAAGGTTAATCCTGATGAGGAAACTTTCTATTACAGAAGAGTAATACGTAGTTTGTAATGTGTAGTTTTGGAGAGTTGCCTAGGGGACTGAAAGACCAAGTGCTTTGCCCATGATCAAACAGCCAATGTTTATTCAAGGCAGGGCTTGAACCCAAGCCTTCCTGACTCTATTACCAGCTCTTTATGCAATATTGCTCCTAATACATATTTATATTAAGTAAAACAATCCTCTTTTATCTTTGGCTTTCATCATAAGCCTCAGTTAATTATCCCCCAAAGCTTTAGACTTATAAACTTTGGCCCTAAAAACTAGAATTTGGACAATGATTTGGAAGTTACAGAGACGTGGATTTTAACCGGTATAGAAGGATAAAACTTCCTAATAATAAAGCAGTTCAAAAGTGGGATGATTGGAATGCCTCCAGAGAGATTGGGTTTCCTCTCACTAAGAATATGATATTGAGAAAGAGCTGTTCTTTGGCATTAGCTCTGTCTTGAGGAAAGTTATTTATATAGAATATTGCACAGACTTCTCCATTTCCCAAATATCTCATTGCCAGCAGATGACAAGAACAATGAAAACTAAGTAAAATATTCTGAATCACAGGCCTTCCTACTAATTGCAAAGGTAAACTTGAGCTTACACCTTTTCTGCATCTAGAGTCTGAGGCTATTAGTAAGCTAAATGTGGCCATTGTATAACCAATAATCAAGGATAGTGAATAAGTATTTTAATACACATGACAGAAGCAGTAAAGAGATGCCTAGACCAAGAGTCCTCATTCTATGAGATATTAGGCAAGTCCCCGCTCTGGACCTTAATTTTCTCATCTGTGACATGAATGAATTAGATTAGGTGATTTCTAAGAGATCTTTCAATTCTTTCTTTTCTATTCTAAATTTCAATTCTAAAATATTAGGCTACGAAGTTTGGCCACTATATAAGTGGTCTCAATACAATATAACATGTGATAGTGTATGTCTGTAGCCTGTGTAACAGATTACACAGAGGTTCATAGGAATGAACCTCAGGAAGTCATGTAATAGTAGTGGTGGTAGTAGCAATAGCAGCAGTAGTTGTAGTGGTGGTGGTGGTGATGGTAGTAGTAGTTTAGGCAGTTAGGTAGCACAGTGGATAGTGCTAGGCTTAGAGTAAAGAAGGCAATCTTCCTGAGTTCAAATCTGGTCTTAAATATTTCCTAATTGTGTGACCCTAGATAAGTCACTTAACCCTATTTGTCTCAGGGTTATTATAACCCTATTTTTTCCTCATCTATAAAATGGTCTGAAGACAATGGCAACTGACTACAATTTTTTTTTGCCAAGAAAACTGCAAATGGAGTCACAAAGAGTTGAAAATAATTGAAAGCAACTGAACTAAACTGAATTGAAGAAGGTAATAATAGTAATAATACTCCTAATACTATTACTATGATTATGACTAAGACTACTATTTTGACCACTACTACTTACTTATCTGAAGAGTAGTCATTAATTATTTAATGCAAACTTGGAAGAACATCTGTGGTAGAATGCTGTAAGGATCTATCTTTGACCCTGGTTCAATTATTATTATTTTTTTTATCAAGGACTTTAATGAAGACATAAATGGCATCTTCATTAAATTTTCAGATGACTTGAAACTAAATTCTAATCTCTATCCTGCTCTTCAGTTTTGCATTCCCTCATGAACTCTTCATATTGGATGCCCTTTAGTATCTCAGGCTCAATTTATGTAAAACAGAATGCATTATATTTCTCTAAAATGCTCCCCTGTTACCAACCTTTCACTTTTGAGGGTACTGTCATCCTCCAAGTTATGAAAGCTTGAAACTTCAGTCTCATCTTCAACTCCTCATTTGCACTCATTCTACATATCCAATTTGTGGTCAGTGCTTAATTTTATGTTAACATCTTTTAGATATGTCTCTTTCTTTCCAATCCCATCATTACCACTTCATTATCTCTTGCTTGGAATTTAACATTTTCTTTGGTTTCCTATTTGTAATCTCTCCCTATTCGAATTTATTTTCTATTCCGATGCCAAAATAATCTTCCTCTAGCACTGATTTGATAATGTCCTCCATTCTGAGTAAACTCTAGTGGCTTCTTTTTGACTCCATGATAAAATATAAAATTCTGCTTGGCTTTTGAAGTCCTTTACAACCTGGCCTCATCCCTAATCTTCTTACACTTTGCTCTTATTTATATACTTTATCACTAAACTCCCCATTCCCATCTCACCTTTCACTGAGAGATGCCTGCAATATATAAAATAAGTTCTGGGTTTGTTATTGCTTTATTTCTCTCTCTGTGCTTGAATCCAAAATGGTCCATCATAGAATCAAATATTAAATTAGTCAAGTAGAACTCTCAAGTCAACAACTTTACTCAATGAACCACAAGAAAGACAGGAAATAGCTCAGATTCTCAAAGAAGAAGCAAGATACTGTGAGGGGAACAATGTTGGATTAAAATTAAGAACAAGAAAATGTGCCATAGTTACTAAAATTTCATCCCTCTTTTTGGATCTAAACATCTAAATTGAGGGATAAAGGGAAATAAAATATCTTTGACATTTCTGTAGCATTGAGCTCCCAAGGATCAAAAATCTTCCTCTAACACTCTCTGCCTCTTTTAGGCTTTAATCCAACTCCTTAAATCTATTTTTCAGGAGCTATTTCCTTATTTAAAAATGAGAATAACAATATTGTACTCTCTATTTCAAAGTGTTATATGTGCTATAAATCAGTGTTACAGAAAAACCTATTATTATTATTAACATATGAACCCTGAATTAGTATATCAAATAGCTGAATTTAGGTTATCCATTTTGCTGATGATGAAGTGGGGAAAAGAGAGGGGAGATTTAGCAAGACTATTCTCCAGTAAGAGTAACAGTCTCTATGCAGTTTTCCTAACAGTAAATTAGTATCTTCAAACAGTTTCAAGAGAAAAGGCAGCCCATAGGCCACAATAGGCATAATAGAGCCATGAATGATAAACTGAAAGGGACCTCAAAAGTCATCCAAGAAAAAGACATATTTTTCAAATGAGCAGAAAAGAGATAATCTGAGTTAGCCTTCTTTGAAAATAAATAAAGTTCAAAAAAGGAAAGAAAAAAAGAGAAAGAATAAAAGAAAATGAACAAAGTTTTACCATGTCTATGCCCAGAAATCCAAGAGGTAATGTCTAATTTCTGAATTTTAGCTTTCAATGTCTTTCAGCTTCCATTACATGACTGAGCAGAAAGAGGGAGAGAATTAATATTTTGACAGGAAATAGTGGGTCGAAAATGGGAACACAGGTGATGTGTTAAGGGCTCGGTGTTGCTTTTAACTCCTACTTTATTTTTGTTACAGATGTAACACCTGAGGATTCCACATAACTTGCAAAATGAGTCCCACCTCCCCACCAAAAAAATCCCCAAACTATTTTATGTTCATGTGACTCCATGGGACTACATCCTGTCAAAACCATTGCTTAAAACCAATAAGCCAGATGACATGATTAGTCTAAAGCAAATAAATTTAAGGAATTACCATAGAAAGAATAATGGCAATAAAACACATTCCCTCAAAACTCAGGGCACATTTCCACAGAAATATGCATACAATCAAAACAATCAACAAACATTTATACACACCAATATATGCTAAACACTGTGCTAGATGCTGGGGAATTTAAAAACAAAAGTGAAACAGATCCTGCTCTTAAGAAGCTGTATTTCTATTTGGGGAGACAATATGTACAAGCATAAATACATAAAGGAATAAGTACAAGAGAATTTAGGGAGGGAAGAAATATTGACATTTGGGAGGATCAGAATAGACTGCTTGTAAAGTGAGGTTTTAGGTGAATTTGAAGTCAGGGATTCTATAAGGGTAAAATAAAGGAGGGATGGATGCATTCTAGTCATGGGGATGGTCATGTAAGGATATGAAATTGTTAAGTGTAATTGAGAAAAAACAAGAAGATCAATTTGACTAAATCATAGAGTGTAGGAAGGGGAGTAATTGGAAATGAAACTTAAAGGTCAAATAGGGGCAAGGTTGTGAAGAAGAATTTATACTTTGTCCTAAGAGGCAATAACTAGCCAGTGGAGTTTATTGAATAGAAAAGTGATGTGCTTGTGCTTATTCAAAATCATTTAGGAAGATTTGTAGAGGATAGATTGGAATAAAGGAAATCTTAGGATTGGGAGATAAATTATAAGGTCCTTGCAGTAATCCAGGCAAGAAGTGATGAAGATCTGAATTTAGTTCATATGGTCATGTGAGTGATGAAAAATAGGATGCACACAAGAGATGTTGAAGAGATAGAAACTGCAATTTGTCAATTGATTGAATATATGAGACAAGGGAAAAGGATGAATTGAGGATGATGCTTGCATAAACCCGAGGGACCTAATAAACTCACCAATTTAGAGACTAGAGGGGAAAAAAGCATTCAGAACAGAATTCCTTCAGGAAGAAAAAGAGTTATGCAGAGAGCAGTCATTGAGAGCTGCACATGTAGAATAAACAGAGTTATAGCATACATGTGAAGTGACAACTCATGCCTCAACATAGTATGACTGCTAATATTTTCTGATAATGCCATGTTGTTTCTACCAGGGTTCTCCTAGAATCTCCATCACAAGTATGGGGATGGTATGTTCTGTCTGCCAAGTGATGTTCTTCCCCATTACTCTCACATTGTCTTTGCTTATCATTGTCTTCATGCCTTAATATATGGTCAATATGTGTGCCATGTACTCCTGAGCAAAAGGAATATTCATTTCTATCATCATTTAATTTTCTCCAGAGGTCTATCATTTATAACTTTTCTAAAATTCTTTTCACATATTTAACTTCTTTCTTGTTTATTTTGTTATTTTTTTTAATTCTGAGGAGGGAAACTGAGATCCACTACTAGTGTAGTTTTACTGTCTATTCCCTCCTATAACTCATTTAATTTCTCCTTTAAAATTTTTGATATTATATCATTTGGAGCATATCCTGCTTATCAGTGTCCCACTAGTCCTGTGACTGATGCTGGTCACTGCCAGCTATGGCTTAACTGGGCACCAGGTTACAGAGTTTCTTCCTAATTCCATATTCTGCTTTCATATGTATTAATCAACTGAGATTCTACCTCTTCCTCAAAATAGGACATGTGGTCTTTATTAGCATTTTTAATTGAAAGCATAGAAGTTTGTTTTTTGACCATGGATTTTTTTTTAAAATTAAAAGCTTTAATGCACCCAGTCATCAATCTAGCACTAATATGTCATTACCACATCCAAGCCCTTTACTCTTTCCACTGTATCACACTGCATCCCTGCTGAGTCTTATTATTCAGGCATCCAAATCTCAAAAAAAAATAGAAGATCTGACAATTTCTTTATATTATATAATGGGAATTCAGTTCAATTCAGTTTAATTCCATAAATATTGACTAAGTAGCGCTTCTGAGCCTATTCCCATTTAGGTCCTGGAGGAGAATACAAGTGAATTTGGCATAACCTTTAACCCAAAGGCACAACCTTTCATATTGTGAGAAAAATAAATCTTGCCTATATGAAACAATTGGAAACATATTAAACAGTATTTAATCTAGTGGTGAAAATGTACTTTTATGCAATGTGTATTTGATCAGGAATCTAAGGCACTGGCTTTGGAGATAGAGATCCGGCTTATATTCCACCTCAGATATTTTCTAGTTATATGACCTTGGACAAATCACTTTACTTCTAGAACCTCAGTTTCCTCATATATAAAAGGAAGACGTTGAAAGAGATGAGGTTTGAGGTCCCTTCCAGCTTTAAATCTAGAATCCTAGAAACTTGGATTAGAACTTAATACGTTGTTTTAATTACTTAACTTTTCTATTATTTCCTAATCTATGACATTAAAAATCTTTGATCCTATGACCATCGAACATACTATGGAAACATCCCTTCCCTTTAGAAGTGGAAAAAATGAAGGCAAAAACAGAGAGATTCCAAAACTAATCTACAATGTTCAAGGGACTAGATAAGCACATATCTAGTTGAGGTTTGAGTTGAGGTCCCCCAAATTTTACTGTTTGTCATTTTGATCAGTTGAAGGTAGTAGAAAGTGCTATACTTGGAGTCAGAAAATTTTGTTTAGAGCTCAAATACTTAACATCTGTGTGACAATGGGCAAATCAACTAATTCTTCTTTCTGAACCTTAATTTCGATTATAATTGATTATAAAATTCACTATCTACCTCTCAGAATTACTGAAACCAAACTTTAAAGACCTCAGGATGTAAAACAGAGCTGACTGTTAAACCAGCTCAAACTTTCTCAAGAGAACTGATTTTAAAATTTTCAGCGTAAGCATTTACAACTCAGAAATTTAGAAAGACTACAAATCAGGACTTGATTTATTGTTTTATTGATTTCTAGACTTAAAAAGGTGAAGGAGAAAAATGTTAATGTAGATTAAACTTAAAAATGTTTGTTGATTTGAGATGGGTTGGGTTTTTTTTTTTAATAAAACCAGTTGTTAAACATCCACCAGTACAACACTAATATTATATAAATTATTAACAAGTATTTACTGAGTATAATATTCCAGAAATTATGTCAGGTACAATGGGGAATAAAATCATAAAAGAAGACATGGTCTCTGTCCTTTTTATATGTAGAGGCAAGGATTGGGAGAGGGCAAATTGACATGTGATTTCATGGACAGATGAAATTCCCAGTGAGATAACTCCCTCTACCAATTTAGCTTGACACCTGATCTAAAACTTATAGTCTTAAAGAGTAGTGTAGCAGTACTTTGAATTTAAGTAACCTATCCACATCAAACAGTGATTATGTGTCAGAGGCAGGAATTTAACCCGGGGTTCCTGATTCTAAAGTTAAACAGGCATAAAGCAAATCCAGAAAAGTTTTACTGTAGATAATTGAATTTATAGTTGTTTGGCTTAGATAATATAGGAGTTAAGAGATGAAAAGGATCAACAAGGGTTAGAAAGAGTCAGGAAAGATTTCATGAATTGACATGACAAGCCAAGCCTTAGGAAGATAAGGAAGAATTTGGGCAAGCAGAAGATCAAGAAAGGATATCTTTTTTTTAAATAGCATTTTGTTTTTCCAGATACATGCAGATAGTTTTCAATATCCACCTTTGCAAAACCTCACGTTCCAAATTTTTCTCCCTTTCTCTCTCTCTCCCCCTCCAAGAGAGCATGTGCGATTTTTCGAAACATTTTTCCATATTTGTCATGCTGCGCAAGAAAAAACTGACCAAAAGGGGAAAAAACACTAGGAAGAAAAAAACAAGTGAACAAACAAAAATAAAAAGGTGAAAATATTATGCTTTGATCCATATTTAGTCCCCATAGTTCTCTCTCTGGATGCGAATGTTGCTTTCCATCACAAGCTTATTAAAATTGCCCTGAATCACCTTGTTGAAAAAAAGCCAAGTCTATCACAGTTAATCATTACATATTCTTGTTGACCCTGTGTACAATGTTCTCCTGGTTCTGCTAAGTTTTCTTAGAATCAATTAATGTAAGTTTTTCTGGGCTTTTCTAAAATCAGTCTGCTCATCATTTCATATAGAATGATAATATTCCATTGCATTCATATACTTTAACTTATTTAGCTATTCCCCAACTAATAGACATTCACTCAATTTACAATTCCTTGCTACTACAAAAAAGGCTACTACAAACATTTTCCCTCTTTTATGATCTCTTTCAGATACAGACCCAGTAGAGACATTGATGGATTAAAAGATATGCAACATGGGGCACCAGCCCTGAAGTCAGGAGGATCTGAGTTCAAATGTGATCTCAGACACTTCCTACCTGTGTGACCCTGGGCAAGTCACTTAACCCCAATTGCCTCAGCAAAAAGCAAAAAAAAAAAAAAAA